>JAPMOR010062532.1:17841-44912 GCA_026543865.1 Argiope aurantia | reverse complement strand
TCCTTACCATATTCTATCCAAGTTTTCTGAAAGTTTTATTATATCTATGAACTTCTTGCCATTGACTTTAACAGTGTGAAAATTTTCAACTAATTAATATTAAATTTGAAAAATCAAATTTATAATAATATTAATGGCTTTGAATACAATTTATACAAGAGACCTCTGCTCCAGTAGGAAATGAATAATTTTTGAATCCCGGTTTGAAATGATTGTACGTCTACAATACTCCACGAAAGAACACAACGAAGTCACAACAGAAAAAAGGCAAGCAATTTACACAAGTATTGATCACAGCATTTTAACACAACAACAGTGAGAAGATATTCAGTGAAATGTGCTTCCAAAAAACTCTGTTTAATAAAGACATCCATTGTATAACAAAATAATCACAAACACTGGCTTTTATAGATAGTTCTAGGGTCTTCTTAGCACGATCTGTTCAAAGTAATGGAAATCAATGAACTAAAAAGTAAAGGAAAATATATGCTTTGAAAATGAGTCGACTACAACGTATTTTTTTTTTTAATATGTATCATGTTCAGCGAAGAGATTTATAATCTACTTAACATTTTAATGTGGTTTATATATATTTCTATAAATTATTAGATGCTTACATAACTTCTTAAGATTTTAATCTAAAAAGTATAATATAGAATAATTTAAGAAATTATATATATATATATGTTGTTTCCTGCATTCAAAACGTTGAAAGTATTTTCTGTTCTTTTATCGATTTAAGTAATTATAAGTAATTTAAGGTAATAAATTCAGTTTTTCTGTTTTTTAAATTATGTAAGCTTATTATATTGCATTTATTATATTTATTTATGTAAGAATTTTTCAATTTATTTTTTTAATGAAAATTAGAAATTGGATTCGTTATTTTTTATATCAATAAAAATTTGATTTTACCATTTTTATGTCAATAAGAATTGTATTTACTATTTTTTGTGAATATTAGAAATATTTTATACAAATAAGAAGTTAGATTTATTAAAATTAATTTATGTAATTATGTTAGATTTATGTAAATTAAAATTTGTATTTATTGTTTCTCATGTAAATTAAAATTTGTTTTTCTTATTTTTTATGTAAATTAAGTTATGGATTTATTATGTAAATTAGAATTTATTATTGTAGCAAATTAAGAAGTTATAGGAGCTAATAAAACTTCATATATTTGTTTTCTCGCATTTTTCCTCAAGATAAAGATTAGACAAAATGCGATTCAGGGTAAATAATAATTAAAACATATACAATAATAAAATTGAACGTATTCCATTCAGCTACTCAAACGGCTGCTTTTAGAGAAAAGAATAAAATATTATTAGATTCAACGTATGTAAGCTGTGCACTTTATATAAGATTCTAAAAAATAATCCATTGTGGTATTATCTGTGTCATTTTATTTTTTGTAGTGAAATATTAACTTTTTTTTATCATGAGAAAATATTTTTTACTTTCCCTAAAAGAATAAAAAAATTCTAAAGGTTTTAATCAATGGAAAACGATTTTTTTTTATAACAAGCGTTCTTGTATGCAGGTACTAGGCAAAATAAATCAACATTGAATTAAAAAAAAAACAGATTGCTTACTAATATAAATCAGTAAATAATTTGACAACCCATAATTGCGACTAATGTTTTATATTTCCAGTTTTTATATTAATAAATCAAGTTACATAAACACAGAATAAATTAAGAAAATAAATAAAATATCTATTAGAAAGATTCAATTCTTTATATACTTTTCATACGGGCTTTTGTTATTTTTTGTGAAGCTAATATACGTTAATTATTTCTGAAGAATACCATAGATAGTGGTGTCAAATTGCATATCAAAGTACAGAAGGTAGAAATTAAGCGATTCCTAGAACTTTACTTACTAAATTTCTTTCACATTCTTTAAATCCAAATTAGAGTATTAAAAAAGATTTTAAGTCTAATTTCAAGAAATTTTATACCGAAAGATTTCTGCATTATCAATCATGCTTCACTTATGAGAACTAAACATAATGTGTCAATATTTGCATCCATTTATTAGATAAAAGAGTATTTTAAATAGGGAATTAGTGAATTGTTATTACTCGAGCAGTGGCGGATTTCTAAGTAGTTAGCTACTTAGCTGTTTCTCAAATCCAGACCACTGGATTTGAAGGCAGTCGTAGGCTAGCTGATTAAAAAAATTATTAATTTAGGTATAAAGTAAATAAATTAGTAAAAAATACAAATTATATAATATTAGGACCACAATGACCTTTACACTCAAATATTAAAACTGTATAATAATTTAATAACTGATCCATTTTGCATGTATGTTTGAAGTTTATTATTTCAATTTGCAATTCATCATAATTATTGAACATATTTATACGTAAGTAAAAAAATCATTGAATAATAATGATGGTAATTTTTTAGGCATAAAATTCCATTTTTAAATATTTGTTATAAAATTTCATTGCCATTTTTTCTATGATACGTATATAAAAAAAATTGAGAAATATTTTTTTGCAAGTATGTAAAATAAAAAACTTAAAGTAACGCAAAGCATTTGCCTATTGAGTGAATTAAAAATTTGACGAAATCTAAAACTAAATCGAAATAATATCATTAAACGTGCAGTACCTAGGAGTGCTAAGTACCCAAATCCGCCTCTGACCCGCCACTGTTAGCTGAATGATCTTCCGAGTATCAACTTGTGAAAATGGGATCTAAATCTGATTTCTACGACAACAGACAATACAAGATACTATGTCAGAAACAGTTCTTGTGGCAAATGGATTATATTAAATTTCAAAACAATAAAAAATAAATGTGAAACACAAATTTATTACTTATTGACTCGCAGCTAATGCAACGGTGAAATCATTCAACTTCGAATGCCTCTGTAATTAAGATGTATATAGCAGTAGTAGAAAGTGATTTACTGCGTGTGTTTATAACTATTACTGACTATTATTACTTTAAACTTTTGAATACTATTTAGTAAAATGTACCGATACTATACGATCATATGCACTTTTGATATGTTATTAAAGGTCTAGGAATGTGAAGGTAAAAATATTGAACATGAAAAAGAAATTTCAATTAAATAAGATGGTGGTTAGGCATTTCTTCAATAGAAATAATCATAAGTATCATATATAAACAACTCTGTCCTATGAAACATGTTTAAAAAATCAAGTTTGGCAAACGTTATAAAATTCAAGCATAGAAAAGTAGCTTAATACATAAACACACCACAAACATATAGATCACAAATTTCGAGTTCAGTTGCTGTACATTAACTTTACAGTACTCTTACCTATTCAGGAAACAATGAAACCTCTGCTTCACAAACAGTTCAATCCATTTTGTTAACCTGTTTTTGAAATCTTACGTAGTTTTTCAATTACATAAATTCTCACCCAGTAACATTTTATAAATTTTAGAAGACCAATATTAGAAATTATGATTTCTCGCGTTTTTATTTATTTATTTTTTGTAAATTATATATAATACAGCACATTCTGTATCATATAGCAAATTTCATAAAAGTTACGTTTTATATTAATAGTGCACTGGAATAAAATTAATAATATATATTTTCTAACAGAAACACATATAATTTCTTTAGTATAAAAAATACTGAATACAGTAGCATTCAATTTAAGATTAAAATAATAGATATAGTAAACAAATTAATTTGCAAATTTTAGGTATGATTTGGTTTAGAAGATATGGAAGATACTAAAAATTCCATAAATTATTTATTTAAACAAAAGAATGGACTAATAAATTAAATCCCGTCAAATTAGTAGAGAAAGTATAATCAAGTAATCTAAACTGAATTAATTATATTTTGTTCGCTTCTTTTAGAATAACATTTTACATTTAATTTGTAGTTAGATTATATAATATTAACTTCACTTTATCTAATTATTTTTCTCATATAAGCAGTGCATTTTCTAAATTTATTAAGCTACATTATATAGATTCTCTCATTAAATCTATACGTTCATTAAATATAATTAACTCAGACAAGAAAAATCAGCTTAGTTTTATTAAAACGAAAAATTATAATATTAACCTCAATAATTCATTAACATTAATAAAATTACATTTATTATACAATAATAAGATACTGAACAGTTCTTGACATATACTTTTTACTGTACACTTTTATAAAACAGTTTCAGTAAGCAGATGAGCTCGTATCCGAATTACGAATAAAAATATAACTTTGTGAAGATATATTTTATATATGTTTTTAAATATATTCTAGTAATTAGGTTCTTGTGACAAATATAAATCACATTCTGAATTCAATCGGAACTTCTTATTTGGCCATTTTTTTTCACGCCATGAAATAGCACACAGAAAGAACTTTCCAGTGATGCCTGATTCTCCTAATAATACTGATCGTGGACTTCAACAGAACATTTGATTACAGTAAATATTTAGGCAGTGAATTCACTCTGGACACGATACTACCATGGGAATAAGAATTTGTGTTTTGTCAAAAAATTAAGCATTATCAAATAAATGCAAAAACGGAATGTCACAAAAGTATCAAATACAATAGAAGCTCGCTCATCACACCAAAACATAATATAATATAATAACAATGTTCGTTTAGAAAGATAATTAAACGCTAGCAATAAAAATTAGTCAAGGAAAGGGAGCAGAGTATGTTTTGTTAAATAAATGAAATTTTGTCTTAAGAAACATTATCTTTTAAAAGATCGCAATTAAAATACAACTTAAACAATTATAAAATTAAATTTGTATAATTAAAATGCAAAACAAAATTTTAAATTTTCATAACTTTATAATAGCATAAAAAATAGTAATTTAAATGTATATATTCTAATTTTAAAAAAATAGAAAAAATTGTACCTATTAATTTAATTTAATTTGCATTTAAAATATCAAAATGAATTGTTAACTTAAAAAATATAATATTATATAATATTTGAAATAGTCCAAAAAGGGAAAATGTCTGAATGTCTGCATAATTTTAACTACGAATCTTTGAATGTAGAATCCAAGGCATGCAAAGCGTGGAAAGTAAGGTAGGACGGAAAAAAATGGACGGAATAAAATAAAAATTATTCAAACATAAATAGAAACTAAAAAACCGATAACGTGACTATAAAGGAGTATTTTTAATTGCATTGATTCAGATTTCATAATAAACACCAAAGTTATAAAGAAATTTCGTATTTGAATAATAATTAATAACAATTTTTCATTTGTATTAAAATTAATTTTTTGATTTCGTGAAGAGAATTCAAAATCAATTCGTTAATTAAATTCTAAGAATAAATTTGGCCATTGTTAAAATTTTTCACAATTTAAAGTCATAAAACTTTTTAATATATAGAATTTAATAAATCATAGAATCAATTATATTGACAGGAATTTATAAATTCATCATTTTATTATGAAATGAATTATTGTTTCAATTAAAATAATTAAAATGTTTTCTGTGTCATTGATGTTAGAAATTATATTTTGATTTATTCAATTTTAATTAATTTATACTTTAAAATAAATTGAATGATATAGATTTCGTTAAAATAATGCTGTCAATAATCTTCAGAAGTGAATGTGGTATTCATACTTACAATTTCTATTAGTTATTCCAGAACAATCCTGATAAAAACACAAATTCTAACCCATGGTAGCAAGAGGTAAACATATAAATAACAAAAGAATCAATCACTTAAGTATACTTCTTTTTGGCCTGCTTCAATTGGCGTCTCCTTTTCAGAATCATTTCGTAAAGAATTTCCAAACCTTCTTCTAGTCCATCTCCGATAATTGCACAAGCAGGCTGAACATGCCATAGATGCCCTGGTCCCAGTTCAGAACCGAGACCCAGAATTTTCTCAATTTCAAAAGGGTCCTTTGCTCCAGGCAAATCTTGTTTATTGGCCAACACCAGAATTGGTACCCCTAAGTTCTCTGGCGCCTTAGCCATGCGGACCAATTCCATCCTAGCTTCCTCTAATCTCTCATCATCCACGCTGTCCAGGACAAAGACGATCCCATCCGTGCACCTGGTGTACGATCTCCAAAGAGGTCTCAACTTATCCTGGCCACCAACGTCCCAGATCAGGAAACTGGTTCCCTTGGCTTTGCCTGTGGTACCTTTGATCTTCTCACAGTTGAAGCCTATCGTCGGCACAGTGTTGAGGTACTGGTCGAATTTCAGTCTGTACAGTGCTGTAGTTTTGCCAGCGGAGTCCAAACCAAGCATAACTACATGAAGGCTTTGATTGGGCGGAAGGCTTTCCAGCAGCGAGGCTCCTTTACCAACAGTGGATCCCATCTTTTGTAAAATGGAAGTGGAAACTTACTCTGTCCTCATTTCGGTTACGCAAGATAGTTGGAAGTTTTCAGTGTATATAGAAATCTTCAGATCCATAATACATGATAGATGGCAATTCTTACAAAATATTTGAAAATTGCTTTAGGAAAAATGCAAATGTTGTCAATATATTTCAGTTCTTAAGAAAAGAAAATTCTAAAGCAAAACTTGATAATCATAAGAAATATCAAATGGTACGTTACAAGGGATAGGGGTTGTTCATCAACCAATTTTTTTAAAGTCAATGTTTTTTGTAAATGTTCTGATTTTGTAGATTATCTCTAAAATACAATGAGGAAATATTTGCGACAAGTTGGCACCTTTAAAATTATTAAAATTATCCAATCTTCAGTAACACATTCAACTTAATGAACGCTGAAAATTGCTCGATCTTTGATGTAGCAATCGTCATGAAATTGTTAAGACTAAATGAATTTAATCTAAAATGAGTCCGAGATGTTCTGAAGCATAAAATTCTAGTAATGACACTCTAATAATTAGGCACAAAGTTCTTTACTCCAGTCTCTTTGAAATAGCATGGCAGTATGTGAGGTTTGTTTTCGTGTGAATGACGTTTATGAAGTTGATGTTGATTTTTTTTTTTATTTATTTATTTCAACCGTTCTCTGTGCGAACCGAACATACAAATAGAAGGAACTCTTCACATAACAAACGAAGCGTTAATTCAAACAGCGGATGTATATTCTACAGACCCTCACAGTGCACTAAAAATTACGTTTATTGACCCTTTTGTTGATTTTCGATTTGATTTTGGGCTCGTCATTCTATTTTATTTTTGTCGTGTTTCGCAATGAATCGCTTTTGTTTGTTACTTTCATAAAACAACAAACTTCCTTTATATGTTCTAGTTGACACAAATTCTTAATTAGGAGAGGAAACTATACATTAACCGTGATAAATTCTAAAATTTAATTTTTTTCTTTTTATGTATGTGCTTTTATCAGCTGAAGTTTGCAAAAAATTTCAAATGCATTTTCGAATATTTTCGAGTTTGAATTATTTTAAATCTTTCAACAGGATTTCACAAGAGCATCTGCGATTTCAAAAATAATTGTCCGTCAAGAGTGTTATAAATTTTATCATATATTTAGCTTCAATCTGATTTTAGTCGCCATTTTTCTCACCAGACTAATTTAAATCCATGCACGAATCCATGATTCACGGCTGCGCCGTCAGATTTAAACGCCTGCGAATGGAATCTGTCGACGACTTCGTGATTAATTGCCACCTTCTACCACCTGCAACTCATCTTCATTCCATCCATATGTTGTCGAATTAAGACGAAAACGAATTCGAATGTTCACTTCATCAAAATATCTCTGGAGCAGGCAAAAATCAAGGTCAAAAGAAGGCAGATGCTCCCTAGGGAGGAAAATAAAAAAGCAGCGCGGACTGATGTTCCGTTGTGACAGAAATTAGGATTTTTAGGGGCAAATTCCGGAATATCGTCCCGACGACGGGAAAACATAGATTTGATCGTTCCAGACATTGCTGGCTGCCCGTCTCGAAAGGGTTGCCGATTGGTTTGTCGACGCAGCGCCAAAACGCAGTCGCCAAATGGTCTCGCACAGAGCCACAATTATACTAAATGAAAGAAATTTTTAAGTCTCCTTTTAATCCAATACTGTAAGATTTTTTTATAGAAAGTTTAACAAATGTAAGGTATAAATTAATGTTAAAATGCAGTAAAAACAAAAGATTTTATTTTGATTTAATTTTCTTACCGATTTCAATTAGAAAATTCATTGCAGATTTTCCATTTTAAAAGTTTTGGATAAATATTAAGTGGAAGAAATTTTTTAAAGACTACTTTTATTTCTAAATTTCACGATTTTTGTTTACTATTTAAGTTGGAATAAATTCTTATATATGAATATAAGAATGCCGGAAAAATAACTGGAATGTTTAATCTTTATCTATTTTTTTAATGAAATCATTTACTTAAAAATATTAATTAATCTGTTTCCTTTAATAATTTTTTAACATTCCTTCGGCAAATCAAAAAATATTAAGCGAAAATGTTTTTAGGAAATTACTTGGAAAAAATTCAAAAATTGAAGTTTTATTAATTTGATTCATTGTGAGATGTGGGATTAAATATGTGACTGAAATTAAAATCGTGATATATCATTTTTAGATATTTTATTCTCTAAAATATTATTAGAAACGTGATATAATTTTTTGAATCCTAAAATGCATTTTGGTTTCTTTCATAGCTTTCCTCCTCGTATCACGTTTCTCTAAAAAAAAGGGGTCAAAATGTACAAATAATTTTTCTCAAAATTAATCGTAAGAGCTTCTCTTTCCCGTTTTTATTGCCTCTCCAATGGGCAAATGTGTTTCCAAAGCAATTAATATAGAATGATAATTTTCATTTATGTCCATATTTGTTATTCACAAACAAAACATAATTTACTTTGAAAATCAATTATTAGAAACGTTTCATATTTTTTGAGATATTCTTTGACACTCCAGGGTAGGCCGTGGAGGCAGGATCGTAAGGTTCCAGTTCCGGAACCGGAGGGTTCTAAGTTTTTTACCCGATTCCACCGAAGATCCATCGTGTAAGGGGTCTGCTGCACGCTAAATCCGTCGGGGCCATAAGTCCCCCGCTGGTATAGTGTGGAAGTTTGGAGAGGGGGATGCCAGCTCATATGCTGTCCTCTTTATCTGACCCTGGTTCAAAATTATGAAGTCCGTCCCAAAAAAGGCCTAGTGTTGCTTTGAAACGGAACATTAATCTAACTAAACAAAACTGACATTTCAGCTTTATGTATTTTAATAAAATTGTCAGTAAAAATTTAATATTTTTTAATAATTTTTAATCCGTAAATTTTACATTTTAACATTTTTTTAACCTTTATACTTTATGTTTTATTGTTTTTCATTTAAAATTGTACTTTTTATATCTTTAAATAATTTAAACCCCCTTTGGTGACTAGATGGATGCCTGGGATAAATGGTTGCAAAAAATTTTTAGTAAATATTTTATGCAACTTTGATTTGATATATTCCTTTGTGAAATATTTTTAAACATCATTTGATAAACAAAACTCCTACAATTTTAGAAGCATTTCATCATTCTAGTCATTATATGATACATTTTCCTTTTTTTTCTCTCTCTCTATATCTTGATACGTTTAATTATATCACAGAAAAGAGCAAAAGTGTTCAAAAATGGGCCCACTTTCTATTTTTCTCACCATTGCTTAATTTTGACACCTATACATACGAGGTACTGCAGTACGCGGTATTGGGTGGAATTCTTTGTGGCAACCTGCATTGCTTAAGTCTTCATTAAATTTCTGCATAACCTTATTTACTTGACAAATAGGGAAATAAATTGATTTATCGAATCAGTTACCAACTTACAGAGCAAATAATTTGAGCTTTCGATTTGTTTTAGTTGTCGGTTGGTGTTTATTTTTGTTTTACTTTATCCTTTTTCACCTTCATACATAATTTTTGTTAATATTTCTATAAATACTGTCATGTTCTAATATATATAAAAAATACTTCTTTTAATCATGTCCTATTGGAATAGATTGTTTTTTGTTCCCTAACTGAATGACACCATTATGCAAAAATAGTTGCGGTTATCAGAAGGTTGTTGACTGTCCTTTGTTTAATCGCTAATATTCATCTTTAGAAATAAAAGAAAAAAATATTAATTCAGATTAAACACAAAATTTTATTCACAACTCGCATTTTCATACTCGAACGCACTCGCATAAAAAAAAAAAAAAAAAAAAAAAAAAAGAAGCTCTAACTCATTTTTCAAGAAGCTGTCATTCATTTTTCAAGACATCAGATTTTGAATTCATGATTTATTGAAACTGCCTAATTTTACTTGTTAAAGGCATTATTATGTCGTTTTCCTTTTTTTTAATTATGAAAAATGAAAAGAAACTGATTTTTTTTTAACCCAGCAATAAAAAGAGTAAAATTTTAAAAATTATTATATAGAAAAAAAATGTAATGTTATAAATTGTAACATGCAGGCATTGCTTTGGTATTGACACACTTTAGTAAAGGGGTTTTAACACAATTATTTCAATTATTTTCAAACTATTTTTATTCAAAAGAAAGCAAATATTTTTATGACATAAATTGAAACTTCCTTTTATTTGGAGTCGTTCTGATCACTCAATACGCTAAGAGATGCTATTTATAACCTATAAAGCTATAAATATGCTAGCAATGATATCACGATATACCGAAAAATATTGATATGTGTTGGACGATATATCGCTATGCTGAAGTTCGGTCATCGCCCAGCCCTACTGTCTAATCAAAAATGGAAACTAAATGATCCGCCGAGATGAATGCTTATTTAAAATTTGAATTGGAGTTTTACCCGTACCATAGTCTTAATGATTTTCTCAGTTAAGTATTTCGGAGATTCAAATTTTGATGGTCCTATGACATATACTATTTTAGAAAATTAATATAGTTATACTTATAGCAATATATAGATAAGAGTTTGATGTATAAATTTCAGAATTGAAAAAATATTGTCCTTCATTCGAAATATTTATTAAATATTCTAATTCGGAATATTTATTTTAGACAAAAAAATATTTATTTCAAAAGAATAAATTTTGTATATAGAAAGGATTCCAGACACCTGATACAAATAGAACAAAATGAGTGGCGGATTCGAAATAGTAAGACTAGGCAGATGCCTAGAGTCTAAGATGTGAGGAGAGTGATAGCAGGTAGATTAAAAAGCACTTTTTCCCTACTTGCCAAAAAATAAGTTCTGAAAAAATAAATATTATAAGAATGATAAAATATAAGAAAAATATTATCCCTTTACCAAATATCATTTTTTCAGAGTCTTATATGCTTCATTACGTGTACTTTTTTTCCTGGAAAATTTTAAAAATCAAATTTTTATTTGAGTAATATTCTGTATAAAGAACAATGGGGCACTATTTAATAGATAATAGATGAATAAAAATAAATACATATTTACATAAATAGTAAAATAAAATAAAAAAAATTATTATTCTAAAATGATTTATTAACTTGTTGAAATTTTTACTGAATACGAAACTAAATTGGTCATCTAATTAAAAGAAGGTTATCATAATATGCATTAGCTAGGACATCAAAATACTTATTAGCCATTGAACAAAACTAAAGATTCAAATAATGCATTAAGATATTCTAATATATTAAATCATATCTAATATATTAAAATATAACCGGTTGTTGAACCAGTTACATTTTAAAATCGACAATTGATAGAAAACAAACAGTAAACGGCAAACGGCACATGTCATTGGGAGTTAATCGCACACATATATATATAAATTATGATTGATGCCAATCAATTTCAATGAAATGAAATCGAAAATATTTAGTGCATGCGTTAATTTTTTTTTTCCTTCTCATTAATGAGCAGTCATCTACACAGGTTATTTGTTGTCAGCTATTTTAAATTTCAAACGATACTTCCAAAATTATTTCTTCTGCTGCTGAAATGCTCCGGGTACTAACTATTATAAAATACTTCATTCTTCTGTAAAATCAAATTTGGCAAATGAATAATAAAAGCAAGAAGTTGCGAAAATTTGTGCATTTATATGCTCGAATATTTTTAAACTTGAACTATATAATCGGCAGATTTGATATACAACCTGAAAACCTGATTAATTAACGAATTTGGATATGCACGGATTCTGATTTCCTGAAAATATTTAATGATGAATGCGCTGATAGCATAATATATAATCCCTTACTATAAGACTTTCAAATAAATTTAGAGAATAAGTAATATCTAGTATATATTTTAGAAAACAATTCCACTTTTTGGAAAAGAATTTTGAGATCAATTTAGCCTCATTATTAAGAAACCAATTTATATAATTTCCAAAAAAGGCGATAATCCGCCAAATCCTAGTCCTCCCAGACTGCTGCATGAGTGAGTCTCGTGACGTCACATCACCATGGTGATTAATCATGGCTCCCGAGCCGCAAACCGAGGACCCGATCAGCTGAGGAGGTGTTCCGGACGGCAGCGGGATGCTCCAGACTATTCCCGTCCTGATTAGAACAATCCTCTGCATCCTCACCCTCCCTTCTCCCCACCTGGAGAAATCAGACGATTTTTTATTTATTTTTAGAGCGAATATATGTATAAAAAAAACTTTGATTGCTCTGGGTCCCTTCTGGTATCCGACTCAAACAAAATGATTTGAAATTCAATCGCCTGCATCGTTATTTCACTGAGCTGCTGCTTTCGGAAACTCTAGGGACGACAGACGATAAATCTAGTATCAGAAGGGACCCATGGAGCGAAATTGCTCTCACTTGATCGCTTACTTTTTTTTTCAGTGGGAAAAAAGTGGTTCGGTTTGAAAAATCATTTTATGAATAGCAGAAAGTTTTAACGGAGCTATAAAAAGGGATTAGACTTTGGATTGCAATTCTTCGATTGTTAATACTCGTATATAAATTAATTTTATTATATTTTTTAATTTTTTTTCTTGTAAAAAAACCCCTTAGATTTCGTTTACAAATGACAAATTTTAAAAGATTTGCGATGAAACTGAGATCAACCAAGATAAATATTATTGTGTTCATTCTATTGCTGAGGATAAATTTATCATTTATTTCAATTTTTTTTTTCGAGATACAGCATAGGTAAAAATAAATTGAATGAATCAATTTTTTCCCCTTCCTTTTCTTGCCAAGAAATTATTATTATTACTTTTTATGTTGTTCTACTAAGCAATGGATTGTGCAAATAAAAGTTATTAAGTCTGAATCATTTTGTTTTTATAATATCAAAATCAATGTTTTTTAGTCTAATGCTATAATGCAATTAAATGAAACACTAATATTATTGTGTTATTGAGTTGTCTTTGTTATTTTTTTCTTTCATCTTTTTAGTATTTGTAACTAAAATTTTAATCGCTTTTTTTCTAATGAATATTATTTTTTCAAGGAATTTTAGAGTTTGACAAGTATAGTTTAGTTCAGTAATATTAACGTCCCGTTTCAAAGCAACAATAGGGCTATTTTTGTAACGGACCTAGTAATTTTGAGCTGCGGTGAGATGACGAGGACGGCACCTGAGGTGGCACCCCCTCTCCAAACTTCCACACCACACACGCGCGGGAGGACGTTTGGCCCAGACGGATGTGGCGTGCACCAGGCTCGCTTGCGCGACGGTTCTTCGGTGGAATCGGGTCTCGGGCCTGAAGCCTTGCGGTTCCGAAGCCGAGACCTTTCCAACAGGCTATGGCGGTCCCCCTTAGAGTTTGACAAATGAATGTTAAAATAGAAAAATTTACTAAACTTCATTGAATGTAATTTAGAAGGGGAAGAGTCTGAAATTAAAGCTGAAATTAAATTAAATTGTTTTAGTTAATTGTGTACATGAACCTTTTTTAATGGAGATAGTCTCATAATATACTAGCTCTATTAAAACATAAATATTTAGCTCATCTATCTTCCAAATTCAGCAATATTGTAATTTCTTTTATCTTTTCCTTTTATTTTTTTCCTTATAAACAGCACACATAATAAATATAATTTTTCTTTGACTTTCAACTATAGAAGAAAAATCACACGATTAAATAATTGATGGAACAATGTAAACGATTTAAATTCCAGGGCAACAGTGTCAAATATTATTAAAAAATTGCCATTATTCTGGAAAAATTGTGCACGATTATGAAACTAATGTAATTAAATCGACAATTTTTTAGATTTTTTTTAAACGATATAAAATTTATTTTTGTACAATAATATTTTTGAAAGCTATTACTGTAAAACGCCTAAATCCAACTTAAACTTTTATTAATTAAAATTCTAATTAAAAATGTTTAAAAAATTCCCTCCTAGGTGCACATTTCCGTCTTCCAAAGTATATATGAGCCAAGTTTGTCATCTGTAGGTCAAACGGTCTGGTCTGCTAGAATGCCAACTCACATATACACTCCTCTTTATTTTTAGTAACGCTTACGGGCTATGATAGCGTGGCATCCCGTAAACAGTATAATTTAAAGATATACTTGTATTTATATTAATACTGTAATAACCAAGTGAATATGATGTAGCAGATAGGACACTGGTCATTTAAAATTAATTAAGCTTAAATATCATTCTAATATTTTATAACTGATAGAATTTTCATTTTTAACAAATTTATTGAGGGTAACTTGGCTAATAGTGACTTAATCGACCTGCCTGCGTCCCTCCTTTAACCCAGCGGCATTAAAAAGCTACCTTGTCTGAAATCCGCCTTTAGAACTTTTAATGACTTGTAATATTCTGTGACAACATGCAACAACCACGTATAATACACTATAATTTTGGAAACAATTGGAAACTTTATTATCATTTTACATTCATAAAAGAGTTTCGGAAAATTTAGCATAAAACTTCTGATATAACATGGATGATGTATAATGATATATATCCTCAAGAATGCAAAAAGAAAAGGGAATAGTTTATCAAAAAAACTTTTATTATTATTTTTTTTCAAAAAGCGATTTATAATCTTAAAATTTTTTTCACTAATATTTTTAACATTAGCTATTAAACACTAAATTAGGATAATTCAGTGCTTTTGGTTCAAATTTGGAACATATTTTCACTACAGAATAAATAATAATCAATAAAAATTGTCCTGGGTTGTTCAAGATTACTTCACTTTATTAATGCCTATCTTATTTCGTGTCTATAAAGTTAACTACTTCAGATACCTACATCTGTTGGTATCAAATACTTTATACCTCTTAATGCTTTTTAACATCTTGCTAATCTGAATCTTATTCATGCATATGAATGTAAGAATTTTGGCTTAGTTAATGTTAAGAAGCATTTTCTTTTTTTATTCTGAAGTACTCAGCATTTCCGAGTTGATCAACAGTAATATGATTAAGGGCTTTTATTTATTATCCTGTTGTTGTTGTTGCTTATGGCACTTGTCATAAACAAGCCCGCTGACTAGTCCAGCGATTTTAAGCCGATTTTTAGCGTCTCTTGTTTCAGTAGCGCCATCTAGGGCCGAGAGTACATCTTCGCTACTCGTGCGTCACAGCCCTTTTCACGGGGCGGACTTCATGCCTACATTTTATTCACTCATCCACTGATAGTAATTTAGACCTGAATCAGAGAACGACCACCTCTGATCCAATACCCCTAGCGATATTGTCTCGATTTGGAAGACTTTGTAGCTACGTCAGATTTTTATACGCACTAGCTACCATGTACACGGAGTGTCTGCGGCAGGCGGGGCTCGAACTCCCAACCCAAGGTATACGAATCCAACATCCTACCAAGGCTACCCCGCCCTATTTATTATCCTTTCGACTTTTAGCTTCAAAGTGAAGATATAAAAAAATAATTGCAGATAAACAAATTGCAATTTTTAAAAAAGAAATGAATGACCAATGCGAATATGTTTCGTTATGTAGAATGCGACTATGCAATAAAAAAGTAAACAAACTGTGATTTACATAAAAAACATAGAAGGGAAGAACTGAATGACCGAAACGTAATACTTTTCTATGTAAAATGTAACGATGTTGTAAAAGAAGTAAACTAAGCATAAATAGGAGGTGAACTGTAAAAAAAAGGAAAAAAAAATTCTAAGACAATATGTTTTTCTGCTTTTTCTGAAATTTCGAAAGATACCCTTTCTTGTCAGGAACTGGTTACATGATATAATGTACATGAATATAGTTCTAGAGACGTTATGACATACAAAACAACTTTGAACATTTTACCATGAGAAATGTGAAGAAATCTTTCCCATCATGTTACTATTAGTTACTAGCCTCTGACGAACTACTAGTTCGCCAGGATTACTGGCTGTCGAAAACTGTTTATTTTTTAAATAAGAATTACTATATAATACAATAAGAGAAAAACATTAATGTTGAAGAAATATAATATATTTTATATGTCCAATTATCTATACTTATAATAAAGCTCAATGTGTGTGTGTGTGTGTTTGTGTATGTATGTTGGCGCTCTACAGGCCAGACCATTCAACCTACAGCTACCACATTTGGCACGTGTATACCTTGGAGGCCGGGAATGTGCACCTGGGGGTTATTTTTTCGAATTTTTAACTAGAATTTTATTTATTTAAAAATTAAGCGAAATTTTGACGTGTTTCTGCTATAACTGCCGAAAATATCACCGCACAAAAAATATTTTACATGAAGTTAAAGATCAAAAATTTATCTTTTAAATGATACTACTGTTTTAATCTTAAAATTAAATTTCTATTTTTAATTAATTTTTAAATAAATATTTTAACTATGTTTTTCAATAATTTTTTCGTAAAAAATAAAAATTAAAACTAAGCACGTTTCGCATTCATGGGAAAAAATTAACTTTTTTCAAAGTGCTGCCATCACATTGATTAAAGCTCCAATTAAAAATAAATTAAATCTTTTTGGAAATGAAATCTGCAAAAATATAATTTTTGGCACGTGTTTGTAGGAAATGAAACAAATATGAAATATTATTTTTCTAAAAAATAAATTCAAGAAAAATTATTTTATGATCTTTTACACTCTCTGTATTATTAATCCAATAAATCAGTTTTATTTTAAGGCAAGTTTTTTTTAATATGAACAGGATATCCATTTAAATCATGGCCACACAGCTAATTTGTAAACCTTTAGTTAGACACAGATCTGCTAAAATGGTCTAAATTGAAAATGATTATATTTTATGTAACTTGATTCAATAAATGCTCTAATAAATAATGAATTTTTGATTTTACATAAAGCTTCTGCTGTGGAAATCACGTTTAACAAAATGTTCTTGAAACACTAATATTTTAAATAAAAAGAGTTAATTTCCAATCAATTAAATCAGTCACTTAAACTGACTGATTTATGAAAATTTGAATATCACTATTCAATAAAAAAAGGATAATTTTAGATTTTCCATCGATCGTTTCAAAGAAAATACGTCAATCAGCGCGCAGGTTTCTCAAGATTAATTGGCCTAAGATTATGAAAATGTTGAATTTTTCTAAATTTTTAACATTCAAAACTTCATAAATAAGTCTTAGTTGATCGTGGAAAATAGGAACATTCATTCATTTATTTCAAATTTGGTGTGTCGAGAATATTTCTCAGAATATGATACCTTACTGCATTAAATTTAGACTTCATAATTTTTGAAATATATTTATAGGCCGGAACAAAATATTATTGATTTCATTTCAATCCTTTTGAAAGCAAAATTTAAAACTGAATTTTATGCGGAATCTGAGAAATTTTTGTTGAATTATTGTTTGAGATATCACATAAATGATGAAAAATATTTTGTAGTTAACATAAGACTTAAATACCGAGCGATTCTGTTTGCAATACTCACATTCAATAATAATTATAATTAATAAATAACAATAAAGATGATAAATAAAATAAAACGCTTGGTTTTATTAAATATCTTAATATTAATTGCAATTTCATCATTTACTACTTAAATTAAAGTTGAAGTTTTGCCGGAAATGACAACAAATTAGCAAAATATATATAGTAAATTGAACGAAACGATCTAAACAGTACAAGTTTTGTATGACTATCAAAATTTGAAGATTAAAAATGTTTTGTTTGAGAATTCTTTAAGAGACCAGTTGCTTAAACTATTTAATTGAAAATTGTAGCGAGCGGTAATACTGGCGAACCGGCTGGTCGCCAAAGGCGGCTAGTATTATAATAAAGAGAAATAAGGATCAGAAATTAATAAATTATGCATCTTTTTAAAGTTAATTAATTACTGTAAAAAATCAGTAATTTTATTAAAATATGGTTTATAAGAGAAACAACATGGAATAAAATACCAAAATTTTCATATCTTTGTTATCAACGATGAAGGAAAAATTCGTTATAAAAGAATTTTCGTTACAAATAGATTTGCTTACAACAATGAAAAGCATTATTGTAATACACATAAAGATATTTTTTTTAAATCTATTGAATTCTACAGCAACAAAGTATTAAATATAATAAAAGGAAAAAAAATAGAAATTTTCTGATGGTACAAAAATTATTTTGGAGTCACAATATTTCTGTGAGTTATCAACAAAGAATATTTTAAATTTTTATTTAATTTTTAAATAATTAAAAATTTTCATTTCCTCAACATACTTATTTCCGTAAAATTATTGAAAAAAATTCACCTGTTGTCCGTTAAAAGTATGATTTCAAATATGTTTGAGTTTAAATTCAAATATGTTGATTCATTTCAACATACCAGTTTGATTTTATTATCATCATGTAAATTAATTAAAACATTTTTTATTTTATTTTTATCGAGAGCATCTTTAGGGATTTCTTTCATAATGTTTAAACGTGTTTGAGAATATCCTCATCCAAATAATTAAAATAAATTTGGAGACCATCGGTTTTTATTATTTTAATTAGATCTAACCCATTTTATCCATTCAGCCATTTGCATAGCTCTTAATACTACATTTTTTCTCATTTATTTTTTAACAAATTACAAAATAATTACTTCTTCGCCTTTACCATTTATTGTTTCCTTCCATTTGGCACAACATGGACCCCCTCCCCAGCTCCAACTAAAAACAGCAACATGGCATCATAAAAATTCTATCTTCCGGTGATGATGTTGCTGAAAATCTGTTCATGTCAAATCAGAACAAAAGCAGCTCTGAAAAATTGCAGATAGCAGTCATAAAATAATTGCCCCTGATTTCATTTTTCTGCTCACGTCTGGCTTCGTTCCAAAAATGCTAAATAAAACGCTCCATAATTACAGTAAACAACAATTCATAAACCAAATTGCGTTTTTTTTTTTTGTAATAGCACATCTTTCAAGATCTTACAATTGCGCCACAAAAGTCTGATAACTGTCTCGTTTTTAAGATTAATTGTCACTGAGCCGCAGCACTTGGTTTTTAGCCGCGTTTTAGCTCACAGAATTCCTGCTCAGACCGCATTAGCTGGACTTTAATATGTCGCAAGGGACAAAGAAAGTCATTAAATCCTGAATTTTTGCTCCCTCCCGGATGAAACTGCGAAACATTTTCTGTATAACAGACAAAATAAAAATCCCATGAGTTTATTCTGTTAGATGACTCGGTGAGAATTAATCGTCTGTTTCTAAATCATTTTGTAGCTCATTTATTTCTAATGAACGTTATAAATGCAGAAAACATAATTTCTAGTATGGACATCTGTTCTTTGCAAATAATAAAACAGCCGCTGTCGTGATTTTTTTTTTTGGTAACAATTTTCGCTTTAAGGCACTGAAATTTGTTTCAATATGAAATGATCCAAAACGGAAATTTAACTAATAAAATTAAAACAGTTACTAATACGGGCTTAAATGGTTAGGGAATTTTGAATGTACTGATTATACTAATATTAATGCATCATTTGGAGTCATAATTTTTTCATGTTTCGGATGTTTTGAAAAAATCCATATTATAGGTACAAAATTATTCCCCGGCTCTAATGAGCTGACGACTGATTTTAGATAGGCAGTCCATGTACTGAGACTGTTCTTAAGATAAGCCAGTCCCCTTCCTGGCGGGGGGGGGAGAGGGTTAAATAGAAAGTAAGTCGCTGAGAAATAATTAGCACTTCTGCCAACATACCCACTCACCCACTCCACCAGTAACAACCAATAGCTTTACGCCATCCAATAATCCTCCTCAACCCAGCCAATCACAACGCTGGCTTCACCACAGAACCTTACCTCAGTAATTTCATTAATAACCCAGCAATATCATGGCAAAATACTAAAAGCAAAGCTCTATCAGCCACATCAATAAGGGGATAGTCCCTCTCCAAGGTCGGATGCCCCGATAAGCATATCATTGAAGTCGAAGTCGAGAAATAATTAGGATGTAATAAATACGCCTATGTTGACTCGTCAGTTTATCACAATGGATTCGTCTGATAATTAAAGTTAATCTATTGACAGTCATCCCATTAGAGTTAAGAATAAACTGTTATGTTTATTAAAATTTATTTCAATGTTTACAGATTAAAATCCTGTTAGAGATGAATTATGCATTCCATATTTTTATATCTTCATTACATATCTTAAAGGAAATATATACAATTATCTCTACATATACTTATAATAAAGCTAAATGTGTGTTGTGTGTGTGTGATTGTAATATCCTATATCACGCGCACTTGCCGTTATTACACAAATCATTTCTCCTTGTGATGATGCTTATTTTCATCAATCAGCATTTTTTTCTCTTGAATGATTAACTGAACTTCTCTGTCAACATTTTTGTTTATTCGATGAATCGGCTTTCCTGCTATTGTATTATTAGTATGAAATGAATTTATTTAAATTTTCATCTTGCTAATGATTAGTCAAGATTGTGGAGTGGAAATTTTATGGAATTATTTAATAATAAATTACAGAATATACAAAAAAGTTGTATGTATTACAAAATAAAAATGGCAGGAAAGACACTATTTCGTAATAATGTCCAAAAAAAGACATTTTTTTTATTATCTTAATTTAAAAATTAATAAAAGTGCACCAATAACTGAATCATTTGATTAAATACTGAAGGGTGTTTCATTTCGATGTAACAATAAAATGCATTGTTATAGATTGTAGACAATGTTTTAATCATTTTAAATTGGAAAACAGAGTAAAATTCATTTTTGTTAGCTAATAATTTTGGAAGATATAATGGAATTGAAAATTATAAAAACTTGCTTCATTTTTAATTCACTTTTGCAGTTTGAATCTTGACAGTTACCCGTTTTTTGTCTTGAAGAACATATGCCAAATTTCATCATAAATGTTTTAGTTTAGTTTGGTTATATTAACGTCCCGTTTAAAGCAACACTAGGGCTATTTAGGGACGCACCTCGTAATTTTGAACCGCGGTCAGATGACGAGGACGACACCTGAGCTGGCACCCCCCTCTCCATCATAAATGGACAAAAGCTAAAGATTAAAATATAAGTCAAATAAAAAAACATTTATTCTTACATAGATAGATTTAGGCTATTATATAACTTAATTAATGCCATTGATTACCATGTTTATGCTTGTTCAGATATTATAATAACCTCATTTGTCAATTAAAAATATTGATTCAAATTTTGAAAATAACTTTAAAACTGATTTCTTCCATTCTTTTACCTTTATTTTTATACTGGATAAAAAAAATATGCTTAGCTTAAATATCTATTGTAAAATAATATAAAATGACTAATGCCTTTGCTTAGTGAAAGAGTGAAACTTGTGATTAGTCACGAATGTCCCATAACGTCCTTTGTGCATACCAAACACTTGACGGCTCAGTGACTCAGCGATGAATCACAGAATCACCAAGATTTTTTTGCTTCTACTTTGGGAAAATAAAGATCACACGGCAATATACATTATTCAATGTCTATATTCAACATTAATGCAGTTTTTCTTCTATAAATATATGAATAATGTATTAACATTAAATTTAGAGAAGACATATACAATTAAATTCTTATTTAATTATATATGAATGAACATAACCATAATTAAATATTGCTCACGATAATTTAAGTTACAAGCCATAAATTTCCTGACCGTATACAGTTGAATCAAATATATATAAATGTGAACGGTTAGGTATGAAATTCAGGCATATTACAATATAACATTTTTGAATCAGTTCTATATTGTATATAATTTTTTGCAATAGAATGATAAATATTAGGTATTATTCGGCACAAGTAATAAGAAGGATTTTAGTGAGAAGAGACATTAAAAAATATAGTAAATATTAGAGGAAAATAATTAGAATTAATTGTTTTTCTATCATTAAAGTACCGAGTACACAGCCTGAACGGTTCCCTGCGGCTTGGATAAGGATACGTGAAAATTTTATTGAAAGCAATAATAATAATAAACTTAGAATTTGTATTTGAAAAAAGACAAAAACTCACATTAAATAGAAATGGCTGTAAGCTATACGAGTCGCAAGGAGCTTGTAATAATTTAGAACGTTCATGTGCTAAAATTAATAAAACTGAAGCGAAAAACGAAATAAAAATTCAATCCTAAAAGAAATACAAAGTAAAAAAGTCTTACGAGAAAAAAGAAATTCTTTACACTTCAGAGCCAGTTTTATAGAAAGTTCAGCTAAAATGTCAGCGATTAAAATCATACTGAAATCGCAAGTATGCAGTATATTGTCAGGGGAGTAATGCTAAGAAAGGCACTATTTATAGCATCCAGATTGTGCGTCACCAAGGCTTTGTAAAAAAAGTTTTAACTCAGAAGAATGAAAATAATATGTCTACGTTCTTTTTAATAAAAGTCATAAAATTTCTAATTTTCGATTAAAAAAAGAGTGTTGTTATTGTTTGTGTCTATGAGAGATCCTCCTGTTTCTCGAGGTGGTTAGAGCTAATAAGTGTTCATGCTATAGCATAGTGTATGTAATTTAGAGTCTCCACATTTGTTCTTTGATCTCAAATAGAATTGATATACTTATTGAACGACAGAAATTCTACTATGAGTCACATCATCATTTGACGTTAAACGGACGCTGTGATCACTATATCACTGATACTAGTTAAATATTAAGAAATTTTTAAAAGTTACTGATGTAGATAAACTGCGAGACGAATTGTTGTTATAATTTGCCGCCAACAGAGATCCTCAGATTTGTGCACGAGTTTATTGCGGCAATTAGAGCTGATAAGTAGGTATCCTGCAATATAATTTATGGAATTTCCTCGATAACCGCAGTCACATTTGTCCTCGGATTGCAAATGTAACTGATTTATCTATTGAAAGATAGTAATGCTACAATGACATCATTTGACGTTAAACTGAACACTACTATATATATATAACTGATACTTCTTATATATTAAGACATATATAAGATATGTTAAAATTTGCCACCACCAGATATCCTCATGTTTTTGTGTGGGTTTCTTGAGATGATTAGAGCTGGTAAATAAGCATAAGGTGATATAATATATATAATTTCCTTAGTAGCAGCAGCCACATTGCTACTCTGATTGCAAATGCAATTGACTTTTTCCATATTGAAATATAGAAATCCTGCAATCAGTACCAATACCATTTGAAGCTACGTCATATATCATTGACACTAGCTAATTAATTAAGGCATATTTAAAAGAAACTGATGTGTTTTAACTGTCAGTTTAATTGTTATTAAAATTTATCTCCACTAGAAATCATCACTTTCCAATGTGGATTTCTTAAGGGGACAGCAGCTGCTAAGGGAGCCTGTTGCAACTAACTCAGCTGTATAGTAATATCTCCTTCACCACGTTCTCTTATTATAAGTGAATTGATAGTTCTCCTGAAGGATATACATCCTGAAGTCAGTGACAAAATGCCGACAATTACCCATTTATTATTGGCACTAGCACAATAGTTAAGAAGAATTTAAAAGTAATGGGTGTATTTTAATGTAACGTGTTTTAAATTCTAGAAATTCATATTTTGAAAAAACTAAGTTTTGCATTTTAATTGAAAAGTATTTAATTTTATGGAGTCATTTTTATGATTCTAAAATGCCTAATTGCACGAATTATTTCATTCACACTTAATGTGATTATTTATAATGTTCTTGTATTGAAACGTCAGTTTCACTGTTCGTATTTCTGAACCATTTTGTTAACAGAAGGAATTTTTTGCACCTAATTACCTTATCTATACGAACATCTGGTAGTACTTCTGTGCTTCCAAAATTTCAGCAATCAGAAATTTAGAAATGGTATGCGATAAATAGAGCAGTATGCAATCTTTCCTCCAGGCTTAGAACGAGCAAATAATGTCGAGGATGATAGTATTTTTGAGCTTTTCTTTTATCATATTTGATCTCAAAAAAGTGAACACATTTAATGTCAGTGTTTTGTGTTCATGATTTCTTCTAAGATTGGCATCCAGGTTGTCTATATCACTCTTGTTTGAAAGTTTCTATAATTTAGTTATATTAACACCCCGCGTAAAAGCAACACTAGTTCTATTTTGGGATGGACCACGTAATTTTGAACTGCTGTCCGATGACGAGGACAGAGCCTGAGCTCCAAAGTTCCCCGCCACACCAGTCGGGGGACGTTTGGCCCCGTCGGATTTAGCGTGCACAGGACCCGCTTACACGGCGGTTCTTCAATGGAATCGAGTTTCGAACCTAAAACGCTCCGGCTCCCAAGCCGAGACCTTAGCACAAGGCCACCGCATCCCCGAATGGTTTTATATATGTGTCACGTAAACCTAAGGAGCATCTTATCTCTGTTGTACTAAAATGACATATATTCAATTATTCTAGCAAAATGTTTGTATAGTTGATCTATATCTACTCTCCTTATCTTTATCTTATCTATATCTATTTATGTACTTTTTGATCATTGTCTTTTATCACAAAATGCAATGCATTGCAGGTGCCCTAGCAGTTACATCAATATTTCTTATATTTTTGGCTGCGAAATTTTTTACATGTGACATTTTGATACAACGGTGAATATATATGAAATATCTGTTTCATGGTTTCCAAACCGTTATGTAGAATACTTGAACGATATATAAATGTATAATATTTATATAAATGCAATATGTTTAACTATATTATTAGGATATTTTTACTGCAATAAATAACATTCAGATTATCGAAAAAGATTGTGTATATATAGTACATTATCTTGTACTAACCGTGCAATATTTTTTATCGTATCTTATATTTTCAGAATGGATTTGTTTTGAAATATATTCCGAAAAATTTCAGATTTGAATCCTGCAGCTCTCTTTAAATTAATTCCCAAAAAGTGAAGAAAGGGAAGTCTTTTTGTTCTAGATTTTTTTTATTTTTACATCATATAAAATCACAAGTCGCCAGGAGACTAATGTACATAAAAAATAATTTTATCTATATCAGCAAAATATGTACCGAAAGATCTAAATACCAACTATTTTCATTGAAAAATATCTCCCATGCTGGTATATTATTCAGTTTCCATTTCGAAGACCAAAGCAGAAAGAGACGAAGTCGATAACATTACGGATAAAATGTATCAATAAATATTTAAACATGAAACCTCTGAAAGAATTTATAAGGTCACATGCTTTTATTTTGCTGTTGCTATTCGTCTTATTTTTCTTCTTTTTGCGCTGCGTTTTGATTTATCTATTTGATGTTGACGATTAGATTCAGCAGACACGTCAACATTTCTGTCTGATGGCTGCGGAACCTCGGACATTGGGCAGTGACCTAACTGCAGTCTGGACTATTCAAACAAATGGAATTTTCACCGAACTAGCAGACAAAGCCGTTTCTCGAAATATTTTTATTTCATATTTATGGAATTTTTTTAGAAATCGTTTCAGCTTGAATTCATGATGATATCTACACACAAAATGTTAGATTCGGAAATATAGTTCAAATATTTCACTTTATATTACGTAGGAGATGTAAGAAAAATCAAGAGATTTAAAAAATTGATGAATATCGATTTGATTTCCATTTTTAACAGAGAAAAAAACTGTTGTAAATAATATTAAAAATATTTTTTTTTTAATTTTTCTGAAACTTGACACAAAATTGGACAACAAATGAATTGGTATTATTGAAATGATAACATTTGGAATTTTAAGTTATTGCAAAAATTATTTTTGTGAAGTAATATTTTCGAAAATTATCCCAGAAAAATTCTACAAAACTAATTAATTTTTATGTTATTAAAAATTTGATATAATTGCTCTTGGATGCATATTCCTATTTTCCTTAATATGTTTGTGCGAAATTTGGTAATTCTGCATCCATTGGTCTGTTCTATTAAGCACCGAGGGCAGACAGACACATAGTGAAATTTGTTTTTATTATTAGATTATTTAGGAAAAATAATGATAAAATACAGAAATTCCACTTAATCCAAAAATTCTAGCATTATTTTCAAAAATAACATAGTTAAATAATTTTTAATTTCGGTTTCATTATAATAATTATATTTTGATGAATTTAAAAATACTCTCTAAGTTGATTTAATGTATTAATACAAGATTTAAGGGAACTCTCTCTCCAACTTCCAATGTCATGTACTAATTATAGAAATTAATTTCATTGCTCTATAAAAAATTTTAAGTTTCAAATTTCGACAAAAAAAAAGTAACAAAAAATGGTAATGGTAATTTCTCGTCTTTTCCATGTGAGAAACTCGAGTATGAAAAATTCAAAATTCAAATTTAAAAACAATATTTAACCAGATATTGAAGGAACTACAAAAACCATTCTTTAAAAAAATCTAAAGATTATTTATTACCTACAATCTCAAGGGTAATAGGACCAGCATTATTTTTTTAGTAAGAAGGCAGTGCATTTTCTCTAAATTATAAAGAAGCATTATATGAAACTTACGGAAAATTAATTTAATAGGAATGTTGGTACAACAATGATCTGAAAATTAAACAATATTTGATTTTAACTTGAATAAATTCCAATGAACGGCCCATTTAGACTAAATTAAAAAATTATTATATGAAAAAGCCTAATAAAAGATCTCACGTTTCCGGGGCCCATTTGCCCATTTGATTTCCGGCCATGAACAGCAGATGTTCTCTCAGGATTTAGGTCTGTATGCCCGATTAGCAATTCCATTGTGCGAAAATCTTTCTTTGCAAGAAAATTGTCAACACGCCAAGTGAACTAAATATGTTTCTTAAAAGCGGATTGCAAAACATCTGACCCC
>JAPMOR010062532.1:0-17831 GCA_026543865.1 Argiope aurantia | reverse complement strand
AAAATATGTGGTAATCCGCATTGCAGATTTCTGCGATATAACCTTAACATTTTTCTGAGAGATAGCATTTCATTCCAGAAACGATATTTAGAACAGTCCTTGCCCTGATTTTCAGCTTCTGAAGGAGGGTCTCAAAATACATGCAATCGGATATCTCTCCTTGGATGCACTGGAAAGAAATCGTTGTAAAAATACTAGTGCTATGATCTGGGACTGCGAAACAATTGATCCCTGAAAAGACGAACATGCAGCTCTTTCTCATATCTCCGAGATGTCATAAAGCCTAGGTCAAATATTAAGAAAAAAGTGTGGTAATCCACACTGCAGATTTCTGCTTTATAACTTGAACATGTCTCAGCAGATAACATTTCTTTCCAGAAACGAGATATAGATCAGTCTTCACCCTGATTTTCTGCTTCTGGATCGGGATGTCAATGACCATGCAATAGGATACCTTCCTTTGGATATGTTGGGAAGAAATCGTTTTAGTAATGATGGTGGTATGTTTTTGGTTATTACATATCAGAGTTTTTGACAGATGCCGCATAATTGCTCTAAATTATTCGGTTGAATAATGCGTTTGACTACATGACATCCCCTTTCTGGATATTTCCTAGATACGAAAGTGATTTTTTTTTCCGTATCTGAGAATTCAAAAAGGCCGAAAGGAGTTAATTACAGTTCAGTTTTCTAGGCTCGCATTAGCACATCAGCAGTTTGATATGCAATATCTGAACTGATGTGAGAAAGTATTTATGAATGTGCCAATACTCTACAGAAAAGATCATTACACCTAGATACATCAAATTCGGCACAGAAATCTTTAGAAGAGTGAGCGTGCAGCTCAAGTCAATTTGTTAAGGAAATTTAAATTTAAAAAAAATTAAGAAGACATTTGATTTTTTTGTCATAACTTTCAAAGATATTACTGTACAAATTTGATTTTTGTGTCATTTAAAAGTTTAAATTATTGCCTTTCAAACAATGTCATTTTAATTAAAGTGTAATTTTTCCTTACATTTTTACAATTTTTTAAAAATATTTTTTGCATGATTTTTTACAACAGTTTCTAATGATGAAAATATATTGGAATGAAATTAAAATTATTTTCACTATTTCATCAAATGATCACATGATTTTCTTCTCTTGTTAAAAGCTAAGGAAGAAATATCCTATCTTTTATCAGAACAATTTACATGACCAATCAAAAAGAGAAATTACACTGTTTAAAAAAACGCGCAATTTAAAACAGATTATTAGAAGACGATAGTTTTAATATCATTATTAAGTCATGGGAATCGATTTCCTAAGACAAATTCTTTCTTTATTGAAAAAGCATCAAGTCATGCATAAAAGATGTAATCCAAATTAAACTCAACAAATATTCTTTAAAATCCATTAATCGCCAAGTCATATCACTAACTTTTCGACCAGCCTCAAAGGCATGCGGATAAAAACTGAATGATCGCACCGCCGCGACAGCAACACTGGCGGGAACTGTGGTTGAGTCCTAAGGATCATCACCGGCCACGGTACAACCCTTCCCTAACAAAGTATGTCCCGTCATCGATGGGAGGAGCCAGATCCCCACTTTTTCGTGTATCCACCAGCTGGAAGCTTTTGATCTTCAATTTCGAGGTGCCACCGGGGGGGGGGGGACCAGTCCCCAGAGGCAGCTAGCAGATCATAGAAAATTTATTCGATAGAAATAAAAATTGAAAATTTCAAATACGTTCTTCTCTCTAATTTATTGTACATCCTTCAAAATGATCTCGTTTATAATGTGTGTTTAAAAAAGATTATACTTAAATGTTGCGCAAATAATTTTTGGACTAGAATCAATAATATCCCAAAAAAACAATTTTTTTAAAAAAACTTTATTTTCCACGGACAAAGTTTCGCTTTTTCTTTTTTGAGTTCATATTTCATATCACTGACTCTCCCACCCGCCCGAAGGCACATGGATAAATAAGTTCGAACGGCCGCTCCGCTGCAACAACAACACTAGCAGGAACTGTGGTTGAGTCCTAAGGGCATGGTACAATCCTTCCCTAAGGAAGTACGTCCCGTCATCGATGGGAGGAGCCAGACCTCCACCTTTTCGTGTACCCTCCTGGGTGGCGAGAATCAACCACCATGCCGGAAGTTTCTAATCCTCATTTCAAGGTGCCCTCCGGGGAGATTTTTCGATTTCATAATTTTGATTTTGTTTGTTACAAAAATGAATGTTATTATTTCATTAACCTCAATTTTTTTTCGCCAACTTCGAATTAAAAAAATTTTTTCTAAGATGCCAATTTGAATTTTTTATGCTATTATATTTTCATAATGAGCACTTTTCATAAATAGATATTATCAATATATCTTTTTATTGCCTCAATTTTTAAATTCACTTTTAAAGGTTGTGAAAATTGCGTGTTAAAAAACTTTATTTTATAAAATTAATTCTTTGACACAAATAAGCTGTATTTGATATGTTCATGTGACGAAATGGCAATGTATTCGTGCATTAATTAACTGAAGTAAATGCAATAATTAACTCAAAATTATATTTTATTAAGATATGAATGATAACATACAGATGATAAGTAAAACGCATATAAAGTTTTAGTGACAAAGCAAATGACAATAGGCACATTATTAGGATCTTCAGTGGGGGGGGGGGGATAATAATAATGAAATAGCAAAGATAACTTAAAATAAATACTATTTATAATTTAAAAGAAATAAAATTCAAGTAAAATTTTAAAAATTGATGAAATTTAAGTTTGTATCTTTCAATAGGTATTTCAGTTATATTTAAGTGTGCAAATCTTAGTCATAGTATACCGAATGAATCACTTTCTTTCCCAACTGAAAAACAAAAGAAATAGAAACAATAACAAAAAAAATCTCATGACCACACACGCAAATCCAACAGATAATTAATTTTTGGATAAATCTTATCAAACACAATCATCAGTGAGTGACACAGTGACACACGCACCCCCATCTCCTTCACGCATAATAAAAAGCTCCCTCTAGTGACAAATTTATTTACTAAATACTGATTAAACCTTTTTCCACAATAAAAAAAATTCCACCTAGATAGTTGTATGAATCTCCAAGTTTTAAAACTCTATAAGCACTTTTTTTAAATATGAACAGGGACATTCTAGGGAAGCATGAATGTTCATTTTTTAACCTTTCTTGTAATTTTCCTGAGCTTAGAGCATGACTTTTCTGTGATGGTCACAGATATCCGAAATTGCCATATATGAAGTTTTTCTTGTTGCAAGTTGTTGTTATCGGATATCTCCCATCATTGGTCTTACTGTGCCCAACAAGAATCTGCTATCCTGTATTAATTATTTACAGCGTATTATTAATACATTTTTTTCAGTCTAGTGTATTTTATGAAAGTACATGAACTATGAAAATGCGTGATTAATTTCAAATAAGTAATTTTCATGTTATATGTCTTCGCTTTATTGCTTAATTTTCGCATGCTTTCTTAGTACATGCAGAGGTAGGTTTAAGTAATTTACTTCTCTAAATAGTGTACATCAAGAGGTCCCTATTTCAATAAAGTGGTAGAGACTTAGGGATCAGGTGATAAGTCATATCACTGACTTTCCGACCCTCCCGAAGGCACACGGATAAAATTACTGAATGACCGTACCACAGCTACAACAACACTGGCAGGAACTGTGGTTGAGTCCTAAGGGCCATCACTGACCACGGAACAACCCTTTCCTAAGAAAGTACGTCCCGTCCTCGATGGGAGAAGCCAGACCCCACCTTTTCCTGTACCTTCAAGGGTAGCGAGAACCAATCACCATGCCGGAAGCTTCTCAACCTGATTTCGAGCTGCCCTCCGGGGGGCTAGGAATCAGATGGTAAAAAGACTTTAGACCCTGGAATGACGTGGTGACTAAATATCAGTACGTATATGCCTCTTTTTAAAGGAAAATATGATGAAAGGGTGCAAAAAATAATAACATGCTTCGGGTGAACTTTACACTTTAAAAGTGACTGATGACGACGAGAGGCGAAAAAATTTAAATTGTTTGTACTCCGGGCACACTATACATCTGCTCGACATCACCGTGAACTGAACACATTAATTTCATATTTTATTACATTTTTAATATGTTAATGATTTATTTTAGGTTAATATTTTTTAATTTTATTTTAAGCACTTTATATAACATAATGAAATATTTAAGCTGGTTAATTATGCTTGATAAAATTTTTATATTATCCAAATATTTTATAATTCATTGAATTTATACTTTAAATATCATATGACAATCGGGGGGAAATTTTACAGACAGAAAATTTTACAGACCAGCTTACAGAAATTTTACTCTTACGGCCTCTTCTCAGCCTAGAGACCCTGGGCTGATGCCTAATCGGAAATTCTCCATTGAGTACAAGATCCAATTTTAATAGAGAGAGACGCGACTTCTTACTTTAAAATTCGCTTTTGATCGTCGAAATGAATCGAAAGTATAGGCTGGCGTGCAAAATCCGTATTCATCCAGTTGAAGTTGTCCACGTTCAAAAGGCTTGACGGTTTAGTTCATTTTAGTTGGATTAACGTCCCGTTTTAAAGCAACACTAGGGCTATTTTGGGATGAACCTCGTAACTTTGAACCACGGTCAGATGACGAGGACGTTGGCCCCAAAGGATTTGACGTGCACCAGGCCTGCTTCCACGACAGTTTTGTGGTAGCATCGGATCTCGAGCCTGAGGCCCACCGGTTCCGAAGCCGAGACTTTACTACCTGGCTACTGCGACCTTCTAGAGGATTTATGATATGAATATCCCCGCTATAATATTCACCTTAACCTAATATTCCTAATTATTTCCAATATATACATATATTTCTAGATTCCTTTTTAAACACACGTTATAATTTTTTTTAAAACTGGGTAAAGATGTATTTAAAGGGTACTGAAAATGTAAGAATCAAACACATGAAGTTATTCATTGAGAAATGCACACAATTACCGATTTTTACTATCTCTTATTTAATTTCACTTGTTTTATGTTTGTAACGATGCAATTTTGTAAACGATTTCTCGCTCATTTTCTGGGATCTTGAAATATTGCACACTTGTATGTTCTTGATGAGAATATACTGCAATAGCCACCACTTCAGTGACCACTGATCAAACAATTGTGCTGATCAAAGCGAAGAGCATATCACCCATATCTAAATATACAGGGTGATTCAAATATTCAAATTTCATGGAGAGGTAGGGAATAAATGAAATTTTAAAGATACGTTTTGAATCACCCTGTATACCAAATCCGCTGACTATAGTGATCAACATTTCATTTGTAATAATCAATTTCGATGATCGGGTCGGAATGTCTAGAGCTTAACAATTTTTTTCCCCATTAGATCGTTGCATTCACTGAACCAACCCTTTTTATTTACCCTCTACAATGCCTTTCATCCTTCCATTGCTTGAGCTAAGGGCTGATTTCGAAGAACTTTGTCAGTTTCATTACAAGTAAATGTTGCATATTCAGCTTAATAGAAAAATGCTATCATCTGAAAGATTATAGCCAAGAGAAAAGGGCGATGATGTAAAAGGACCATTACTTCCTCAGAGGGCTGAAAACTTTTGGAATCATTTCAACAGCATGTTAAATTTGTTTGTTGAATATTATTCATATAAAAGGTTTATCCAATAAATTATTGATAATTTAAAAAATACATCGTGCCGACATCTTTTTAAAAGAAAATTCAAATATGTTTTAGATGAAAGTTAATTAAATATGTATGGATTTTTCTTTCAATTCTGTACACTGTATTGATTATTTTAATTAAAACGATTAATGTCACATGATCTATTTTTTCTGGTGTTTTTTTAATCTTGCAAAATTGAAGTATTTTTAAGGCATTTTGGCTGTATTGATTATTCGAACGTAATGATCACTATAAGCAACTTCTACTATTTAAATGTTTGCAAAATTTGTATTTTAGTTAACTGATTAAATTAATTTAATTTTCATTCGTTAGCAATCACAGCATACGGAAGATATTTATGAAAAGAATAATTCCAAGAACCTGCAGTATTATTGAACGATGAATTCAAAATTAAAAAAGATAAGGTAGAAAGTAATTAAAATAAAAATCTATCTTTTAAATAAGTCAATATAAATTGGCTGAACATTTTTAAAAAATTCAATAATAAATAAATTAATAAAGATCTTTTGTAAACTGTTTATAGTTATAGTTATGTATATATTTTTTTAAAAATTAAATAACAATCGCAAATGCAGAAAGAAAGCAAATATTTTTGAAATTATGTCTCTTTATGACAGAAATCTCTAGTTCTATTGATAAAAAGATGAAAATTTCTTATTAAAAATATTTACGGATTTTACAGATTTATAAAACAAATGTTTATGAAATTGCGAAATAAAGTTTGATTGAAAAACATTTCGATATCTGAAATTCTGATATTAAGTGGAATTTGTTTATTTGTTTTATAACGAAATTTAACAATGAAAGGAAGCAAAATGTTTAAAGAATCTAAGTTCATTGTAATGTTTCTTAAAAGTCTGATGATCCCACTTTCAGTTTAAAATTTATTCTCTAGATGGCAGCACGATGCTTTGACTAAAACTCGACTATTTTTCCCGCATGGATATTTTTGTTTTATTTGTTTTACCTTATGTAAAATATAAATCTAACATTTATAATCGACCTTGAAAATTCTCAGAAAAAAAATCTATTGATATAAATTTTCATATGCAATTGCTTTCTTCTGTCAAAAATTAAACATGATAAATTTTTCAGAGAAATGAGGTCTTAAAATTAAAATTATCAAAGAAATTTATTTTTTAAAAAGTGTTTTAAAATGGTTGATGCCGTACTTGTCAAAATTCACGGTTTCCCGAAGTGTTTTTATTTTTCATCCTGCCGTACTTTTATTAAGTTAACACTCTGAACTCAAAAAAAAAATCGATTATTAATTATGCACCTAATATAAGAATATGTCTATTGCTCCGAAAACTATGTCTGTTTGAGTTGAATTTTTCCCAAAAATTAATCTGTATCTCCATACCCTTCGGTAAGTGCTTTTAACCATAAATTTTTAATAAATAAATAAATAAAATGTCAAAATAATGCATCGTCTTGAATGGTGCCTCAGAGGAGATCCATTTGCAAGAATTCTGACTGTACGAATATAATTAAGTACGATAATTTCAACAGTTAAAGAGTTGGATAGATGTAATTTTATGCACAGATTTCTAAACGGTAAAGATGCATTAAATTTGGAACCAAATCCATCAATAATTGGCCACCTGACGTTGTTATTTGAAAAAATGTTGTTGTTGTTTATAATGGCACTTGCCATGGACAAGCTCGATGACGAAGTCAAAGATTTTAAGCCAAGGGAGCGTCTCTTGTTTTTAGTAGCTCCAACTAGTGCCAAGAGTACGTCTTAGTTACTCACGCATCACATTCGCTTGCACAACCCCTTTTTACAGGGGGGGGGGGGAGGCACATTCACACGTCTCACAGATAGAACAAATGAACCACTGGGAAGACACGCTACCCCTATGCCAGAACGTCGGCATTTGAAAAAACAAATGCTGTTATTGAAAAACACAAGACTAGTAATACGAAATATGGCTCGCAATTTGAGCATATAAGCAGCTATTTTTTTAATCAAATTTCAAACCAAACTTGCCGAAGGATTACTACAACTAAAAAGACAAAAAGCTAGATAGATAACCTTTGGTATATAGGATTAGTGTCTATAATTCAGATCTGTATTAGATTATGAACCAGATGCGCCAAAGTTTTGACCGTTTGTTAGTCTGTATTGCCAAAACAATTAAATAAATGAAACTTCGTATGTGATGTTTTGAATACAATTGCACTTCTGCATCGAATTTCGGTTACAGTCGGTTGGAAAAACAGAGTCAAATTACATATTCAGTTTTCTGATACTTGTGTATTAACATCATATCAGTGATTAATCGTTAAAAAGACGTCAGGAAGTAGACAGTAACAACAAGAGAATCACCCCCAAAATTCAATCTTTCGTCACTATTATTTGCCAATGGCATGTATTTATTATACAATTACCGATTTTCTAAAATACACTACGAAGCACACAATTCGTCTGAGTAACAATAAAAGTCCGAGTACTCCAACTGAAGGTCTACAAATTTGTGCGGAAGAGAAGAGTAACGCCTTAAAGAAAGGCTCTTTGAGAGCACTTGAGAAAGTTTCGGGGAGACCATACTTTTTGGATTTAAATTGGATTGGATTTTACTTTCTCTCTGATACGTTTTACTTTCTCATATATAAAGTATGCAAAGATAAAGTATTGTCAAAATTTATCAAAATATCTCTGCAACACCTGATAAAACTGTGCAACAATTTTCATTTGCTTAATTTGCTACGTTTTTAAACTATCACATTTGCATGGATGCAAAAGTACAAATAATTTTGAACGGATTTGGTTGAAAAGTTGATACAGAATTGTAGAATAAATTTAAAATCCTTGTACCAAATTTTATCTCTTTACTTTTTATAGTTATCTTGTCCGCTTGTTTTCAGATAATCAAACTGACAGAATTTCTCTGAATGGATTTATTTTTCAAAATTTCATAGAAATCTGCAAAACTGGGGCAAAATGCATAAAACCAAATTTCATCTGTCTAACTACAGCATTTTTGAGCACAATTTTTCACAAGCAGGAATTACAAAATGATGTTTTTCGGATTCATTTATTATTACTTGTGGCACTTCACAAGCCCACTGACTAACTGTCAGCGATTTAAGCCGAGTGTGCAGTAGCTTCTGAGAGCTATGGCCCCTGAGCACCCGAGGGCAGAAGTCTGACTTCTAGCTTCATACGAAGATGACACACACATTCGCTTGCACAACACCTTTTCACAGGAAGAAGGGGGGGGGGCTCTTTCATACGCCTCACAGATAGAACACAGTATAGAGAACAATCCTGTCTAGGACTAGAACCCGAGGACTAGAATCCCAGGACTAGAACCCGAGGACTAGAATCCCAGGACTAGAACCCGAGGCGCCCAGATCGTCTTTTTCTGTACTTCCCTATACAAGAATGTAAAGAATTAAAAAAGGATAAATGTATTTACTCTTTGCAGTTGGACGTTTCCTACCAAGTATCATTCAAGACAGAGCATCATTTTAATGCATCTAGTAATAAATTTAATTAATTTTTATTTTTATTGCTAAAAATACCTACAGAGTGGTCAGAAGATGTACATTAATCTTTCGGAACTTAAAACAACTATATTTATCGAAGAAATATACGTCCTTGATGATGATGACGTGTCCGAGTTACTGCGGAAAGGGGTTGAAGTAGCTTCTGAGGGTAAAGACCCCTGAGCACCCGAGGGCAGAAGTCTGACTTCTAGCTCATATGAAGATGAAACTCACACACATTCGCTTGCACAAACCCGTTTTACAGGGGGACACATTCACACACCTCACAGACAGAACACAGAACAACCATGCCCGAACCGGGACTCGAACCCAGGTCGTCCAGATTACGAAGAAAACGCGCTACCCCTATGCCAGGAAGCCGGCTATACAAATCCTTATATTAAGTGAATAATTATGCATCGAATTACTTGTTCGAGTGCAAAAAGTTAATATACATAAACAAAAAAATGGTAGATGAAATGAGAAAAAAAGAGCCAATGCAGCTTACATTTTGAATTTTATAACAGTAAATGAAAAGTAGTTAATTAATATTTAACATACAATGGGAAACCACTTATGTTGAAGACAGGGATGGATTTTTAAATTATGAACTGTTTTAAAAATGTTTTAAAACTTTTAAGGGTTTAATGTACTTAAATTAGACTGATGTAAATTATAGTTAAGTTAGTTTGAGTGATGTACATAATAATGATCATCAACTTAAATTCAAAAATAAATGTATGTTCACTGAACTCATCAGTGAGTTTGGAAAACACATAAAGACGAATTAGAAATGAACATCGATGTTTTAAACAATCGTAAAATAGTGAAACAGCACCAAGATACGCAAATGAGCAAGACACATCGACATAAAGATATTTGATAGTCGATAGAGGAGTTAAAATGCGACGTGCATGTGTACATCAGAGAAATCAAGTCTCGGATCAGTGACCTTCTGTCGTTGAAGCGTATTTTCACCACCATGCCATCATGGCGCCGAAATGAATAAAGAGGAATCTTTTTTTATGCAAATGAACTCCAAATGGTAAGATAAAAAATATCGATTACAGCTATTTTGATTGGCTAGGAGATGTACAAGATTCTTTAAAATAAATTGATAGTTAGATGTTCTTATTTTTCATAAATTTCTGTGCCAATTTTATTATTAAAGTGGTGGAGGCGGTTTGTTTCTATGGAACTAATTGCTATACTGTTTTGTTAGACAACTATTCACAGAAGGTTTGACGGTAAATTGTTATCCAGTTTATAGGTAAGCCATTTTTATAGGTTTAGTTTGAATAAAATTTCATCTTTAGATAGTTAATTTATGACTAGTATCTGGGACGAACATTTACGTTCTTAAATAACGTCCGTCGTACCAAATCTTTTCACCACCGTATCGTTGTAACATTTGAATTCGTTGTTAATACGAAACTTTTGCAATTCGCATCTTAGCAAATGGGTTCTTTTCGTTTGTAATAAGAACCACCTTTAGGCATTGTTGGCTTGTTTACTGGCTTGTTTTGTTCAAATCTCTTGCATGTAACTGTATATTCATGTGTCAGCCATATTTTCAGACATTAAATGATCTCCTTGTATATATTCTATGTATTTATCGCATGCACTCCCTAAAGGAGACCAGTAATCAAGATATCATAGCGCTATTAAAGTCTTTTTTTTTATTCGCCTCTTATGTTATTTGAATAATAGAATCTTCACTTCGAGTTATAACAATGGAAGAAAAACATGCATTCAAATATTTGAAATAACAAACTGTTCGGGGACCTCTAGGTGAAAATCAAATTTTGTCGGAGAATAGTTAACAAATTAGAAAAATTAAAGGCAAAATTTAACGGCTATTAAATTATAATCAATAGATTCTTTAAAATTTCTGAACTAAAACTTATGCTTCTGCAATATTTTCAGAATTTATCGTAAAAAATTTTAATTTTTCATTATCCAAGTTGGAAGTTAAATTCTTAATTCGAATTTCATTCATAAATTAAGTAATTTTTTAAAAATCGCTTAAAAAATGTGTTTTCTCACCAAATCTATGGAACGCAAACGCATACATTATTAGCAGAGTACTATATGAAATTCATTGTTATTTCTATGCATATAGGAATGATGAACTATTAAAACTAATGAAAATGAAGTTGACAAAATCGTTTTTACCGAGCACAATAAGGAAACCATTTGCGAGTTCCTCTCGTGAACAAAATACAATTTTTTAAATAAACCTATTAACCGATGCTTAATAGTTAGGATGGTCAGTTAATCAGTAGATTTAAGTTGGGAAATTTCATTATACAAAACCGTCTTCTCTGGAGAATTCTTAATTTCAAATTTTGCTTAGCGAATTAAATCTCCAGTAACAGCTCTGATAAATCATGCTCCAGAATACTTGACGCACGTCTTGTGACAGAAGCTGTAGTCATTTTTAAAGATTTACTTCCATTATTAAAAATTTGTTATAACCCCATGAATTCTAATGTCTGGTGTGATTGCCATTGCTTAGGATGCTTCCTTTTCGCATTCATTTTGGATAATTATTAAAGCCGAATGATGGCAAACTTTTATAAATTTTAGGAAGTATAATAAACTTATTCTTTTGATTTACAAGCACTAAAAAGAAGACAAGATATAATGCATCTCGTTATTTTTCGGAATGCATAAAGTTAATGATGAAAATGGGTTGAAATTAAAAATGAAATAAACTCGTGATCTAAATTCTTACGAATGGTCGTGAAATTAAAGGGATTGTTGGATCTCGCTACTCCATATATTAGAGTAATCTGAAATGTCTTTGAACGGATGCGACTTCATATAGTCGTAAATAACTTTCCGAATTTTCAACTTTTGCACTCGGAAAGTAGAAAGATGTATTTTAACGAAGAGTTCACTCTATTGCTTGGAATAGTAAATTCGATGCTACCGTCTCCCGAAAAATCAATACCTTAAAACTTCGTCCGCTAACAAAATCTAAAAACACGGGAATTGGCAATAAGAGTGTAAAAGTCAATAGCGTTGAAATATTTATTACATAGTCTTTTTTATTTCTTGCAGAAACGCAGATAAACTTCAAGCGTACGCTCTATACGAGTTGCGAACTGCCATTCTACACCAGAATGCTAGTTGGGTATTGCATATGGAACTCGGTTATAGAAAGAAATGAGAAACGCCATGCTCCACTAGGGATGTGCTTGAACTTGCTTCAAAGGTGAGTCTTTTACGAGAAACTCCAGTCATTAACTACAGTCAATTCTAAATTATTGTAAAATGAAGTCTTTAAAAGTATACAAAACCACTGAATATCTACCTGTATGCCATATACAAGTTAAACATGGATCTTTTGTTATTTGCCGGAGCGCAATGTAGACTGGTAGCTTTAACAAGAGTAACCTTAATTTAACAAGATATATGAAACTTGGTATATTTTCGAGAAGACTTGCATTCATTGGAATAATTTTTCTAGTACTTTGATTAATAAACGGGTTTTACTTTATTTCTAATTTTAATGATTTCCATGCTTAGCCGCATTTTTCTGCCTAAGAAATGTATTCAATTAACTTAATACAGATTCGGAAACGAAGGTAAATTTTATTTCAAGAGCTCTAAAAATATATGAAATTTTAGTAAGATGCAATAACGACCGTTTGAATGGTTACAATTCATATTCTGATATAATTCGAAGCAGTTCTTGGAAGTATTTTTTCTTTTGCTATTTTCAAAAAATGGCTAGTCTACCTGTTATTGAGTTGATTGAGTAAACCTAAGCAAGTTGGCTTGCACCATATTTAAGCTTCTCTCGAAAAGCATACAGAAATTCAATAAAACTCTGTAAATGCCACATTACAAGAAATAGAATAACAGCCCTCTAGTTTAGTCCTGGTAAATTTTCATAACTCGCACATAAACAGAAATGCAATACTTCAAAATACAGTGAGAAGTCTATTTAATTGTAGTTTCCAAAATCGCCTTTTGCAAGATTTACTAAAGTTCCCACCTTTATTGGTGAGAATTCTTGTCAGCAAAAACTTCCTGTAGAGGGTTAATATATTGACAATGAGGTTTATATATTGAAAGAATTTTGTGTCCTGTCCATATCTAATAAATCTATCCCTTTATAGGTTGAATTGAAATCTTCATCGTGAACTGATCATATGGGAGGCTAATTATTCTAAGAATCTTCAAATGTTCTGTCCACAACTGGAATGCAAGATTTTAAAGGCAAGTTGAAGAAAATTAATTTTCGCCTGTCATTTAGACAATATTAGATCAATAAGGCTCAGTACAATAATATAAACAGTATTAAATTTTGCGAATGCTAGTTTATCTGGAATAAACGCTTAATCTTAACCTTGTTCACATTTGGAATGGGGCCAGCTAAAATCAAGTTGGGATATTTTATGCTTTCGGCTTAATTGAGCATGTAACAAAATGCACGATGTATGAGCAGAGATGAAATTTTTTCAAGAGTAAATCTATTGTGTATCTTCTGCAGATAAGAGCGCTAAGTATCGAGAATATTGGGCATTGGATATAATCTAATGCAAAAGTCCCAATCTACTTGTAATATTACTGATCGTGGGCGATTTTATTTAGTCTCGTAAAATGCATGTTAAGCATTTGGGAATAAGACAAACTTGTGTAGTACAATAAATTCATACTCGACTATAGTCGGTAAATGCATGAGTTTTAATTATAATTAAACTTCATATTTGGGTGAATCTCATTAGATTTTAAGTGAAAGAAATCAATTTACCCATTTATAAATAAGAGATTAGTCGTATGGAATTATTAATACAAGTGGGCTATCTATTGAAATTTACGGGAGCCATCTTTTAATAAATTATTTGGTTCAGTTGATGTGCTTATGCTTCTAAAGCTTAATCGCAGGATTCAAGTCGGATAGTTTCTTTTTTATTAGATTTTATCTAATAATTTTCAAAATTAACTTGGGGAAATCCATAATGCAGTGAAAGAGTACAATAACCGATTCCTTTTTATTCGGAAGATGCCGAAGTCGCAATCGGTTAAAAATGAGACTCTTGCATTATAAAGCGTCAGTTGATTGGCCCTCTGTTTCGCATTAAAGAGCCAATTCTCGTTAAAAAAATTTACGTAATTTCATGCTTACTAACATGAATTCAGAATTCCTAATCTTTAAGGATATTAAAGCTTAATAGTCGATTGGATATTTATGAGTAACGGTAATTTCTATTGGTTTATTCGAGGAGGTATATTCGAAACTGGTATTTCGCGGTTTATGAATCGGAATTGTTATTACCTTCTATGTTTACGACAGCCAAAGGTGGCATTTTGTGCCATGAAATGCAACTTCAAGTTTGAGAATAATTATCTGGTTTGGAATTCGAAAACGACTTCTGATTATCGAAACATTACTTCATTGCTGTATTATAAATCTCAAGTGTACAATGTTTCCTACACGACTTGTTAATTTATAGCTTTCATTCTGATTGATGAAATTGTATTTAGTTTGTGCACAGTATAAGGCATTAGTATCTTTTAAACTTTATAAACAGTTTTCTCATGGATATTTTGTTGTTAAAAATTCTTAGATTATGAAATGCAATTTTATGGTACTTGTATCTATCGTTTTTCATTTAAAATTTTTTATGTATTGCTTACGGTTACTCTAAGCACATTTGAAACTAGCTTGCGTTCAATTCATTTTTCCAGGACTCCTAGTAAATTCCATTCATCGAGCATAAAAAGAAGCAGATGCTGATCTAAGGTTTAATATCCAGCAGTTGCAACTAACCAGTTCAATTTCTGAAATCGTCTTGCCAGCTGGATGGTAAAACTACTACTGAAGTACTTTTAAGTTTGAAATTCATTGGAAATAATTGCACAGCATCTTATTTCAAGTGACTGTACCAATGAATTGCACAACTTAACTTAATTTTTAGTAATCGGATTACTCGGAAGAATTGCTTGTACTCAAGTTGTAGACTCAGCCATGAAATTAACTTTAACAATTTGCTGTAAATGATCGTCGACCATTATGCAAAGAAACTTCAATATATCTAGTAAGTTTTCAAATTCTTCCTAAATTTTTTAAGCATTAAAAGCAGAGATAAATGTAAACTTAATTTTTAACTACATCGAATGAAACGGACAAAGTTACTGCAATTGCCTTAAACTGCTTCATTTTTGTAAATACTCGAAAGTAACCAGTAATCTCTCAACTTCCAGTTTTTAAAATTCAATTATTCAATGCGTTTAGGAATTACTCGGTACCGATAATGCTCTCCTCAGACCGTTATAAATTAAAAGCCATAAAGTTTTGCTTACGAAAACTTGTTAGAAAATAACGTCTAGATGAGATCACTAAATTTAAAATGATATACTAAACATCTTCAGTGAAATAAAGATTAAGACGGCATCTTATAGATTAAAGATTATAACGATAAGACATCTTCACTTCGGCAATGTTTTAGCTCAGTAGTCGGCATCGGTAAAGGGCTTTTGATCTAAAATTCTTTTAAAAGATCCGTACCTTAAATCTTCTAGTTAACTATGTAGGTATTATAGGTTATTATAGGTAGGTTGACTAGGGTAGGTATTATAATGTACAACCTTTTCTTGAATTTGATTGGCATATGGCTATTATTTGCAGATGTCAAAGTTAAAGTAAAATTGCACTTAACTGGTTCACTATGAATGGTTGAAACAATTGCATAAGACCTAGAGAATAGGTAGGAGGGGAGGTTAACACGTTAAGTAATATACCGGTACCTGTTTACTTTCCGTCTAGTCTGTTTGGGACCAGCGGACTAAACGGAAAGTATCGGTCCCCAGGGATCCGTCACTTAACCTGTTGCCTATGAATAGGGTTAATAGCCATCTTGACAGAATATATCGAGCGACTTCTAAATTAGTAAGATACAGTAAGGAGATTGCAGTTGGCTTAAATGACAGATCAGTGATGGGAGGAAGGAAGTTTGAACTTGTTAAGTGTAATTTATACTTTAATTTACAATTGTAGCTGCCACTATTTCAAGTTGAATAGATTTAAACGCGTAGATGTTAATGTAATGGTAGAATTTTCTTTAGTGTTTGATTAAAACAAACGCAGTCCTAGTTCAAAATTTGATTTGAAACTTACGCATACTACGACGAATATCATGAACAGACATTCTAAAGATGTGAAATTCTGTATTTCTCGGTTCCCGAAGAATAGTATCGCAGACATGAATATTTAAACGTCGCTTTCCTGTTTTTGTCTCTAATGTGGAAAGTCGACCATTTTATTCTCCGACCCTCCACGAAGGCACACGGATTTAAACCATAAAAACTGAATGACCGGACCGCCGCAACGGCAACATTGGCGGGAACTGTGGTTGAGTCCTAAGGGCCGCCACCGACCACGGTACAACCCTCCCCGAAGGAAGTGCGTCTCGTCATCGATGGGAAGAGTCGGATCCCCCACCTATTGGTGTACTCTTCAGGGTGGCGAGATCCAACCACATGCCGGAAGCATCTCATCCTCATTTCTAGGTGCCCCCTAGAAATGAAATTCTTTGTGGAAAATTAAATTTCAGTTGTAGTAAGTGGATCAGATATGTTTACACTATAATGAATATCTGGTTTTGATACTTAAACACTTTGCAGTTAAAAATTAAAATGTTCTCTTGATAGTGAATTCGCTAATGGTCTGAAGAGTTCTGAGGATGCGACGAGTTTTAAAGCTGTCAATTTATCATTTCCTTCAATAATTAGCAACTTAAACAATTCACTTGCAGAAAGATTCTGAATAGCCTTCTAAAACTTTTACCTTGAATCATCATTTAATCTAACATTAATATAATTCGTAATAAAATCAAATTATTTGCTTCGGTTTACAGAAATATTATCTGTATCCCTTCGTTAACTGATATTTTTGTGATAACTACTCCAAATCTGCAGCTGGAATAGCAATGGTGAATAAAGAATCGTAGATAAATACTAAATACAGCTCTTCTAGAACCAACGTTTAGTGTTTTCCAAGTAATTTCAAATCTTGAATTTTCTAGATTAATTCGCAATTAATATTGTAATATGGATTACTAGAATTTAGTGTAATTCCGCAATTAGAATATCCATTGCTCTATTTCTAAACCCACTTCAATTTTACACCAATCGGTTGCAATTGTTATATTTTGAGTGACTGTCACTCAATTAAATCCTCGCAATTGTCCGTTTCATTTGAATATCAAGCTCCGAGTAAATTCCTTCAATTTGTAACGGAATGCTTGTAATTTCCAACTCGAAATAAATTTAAATATTTTTGGTATGCAAACTTAATTAAATAATGAGTTTCCGTCGGGAACATGATTCGTGGAATAATTGTCTTAATTTGCACGCCATGTATGGATGTTAAAAAAGCAAGCAAACAAGCCTCAATATACGTAATGCAAACTTTTAATTTGGTACTCGGCAGATTCGGAATATTAAAATTGTATTGAAGTTGCATTGCCGTTTTAAAACCTTAATTGAAGTAAACTTTCTATTTTAACCTTGAAACTTATTTGATCATTGTTTAGCCGATAATATCTTGCGTTTTATCTTGACTCTTATGAATCGCTTCTTAAAGGACGACTCTTCTACAATAGATTGTATTCTTAA
>JAPMOR010062530.1:1684203-1715376 GCA_026543865.1 Argiope aurantia | reverse complement strand
CATATAGTTCACTGACTGTATGTTAAAGAATAGAAATTTAAAGCCATATAGTTCACTGACTGTATGTTAAAGAATAGAAATTTAAATTCATATAGTTCACTGACTGAATATTAAAAAATAGAAATTTAAAACCATATTGTTCACTGACTGAATATTAAAGAATAGAAATTTAAAGTCATATAGTTCGCTGACTGTATATTAAAGAACAGAAAGTTAAAGTCATATAGTTCACTGACTGTATGTTAAAGAATAGAAATTTAAAGTCATATAGTTCACTGACTGTCGGCGCTGCCGAGCTTTCTCAATTTCGATTTCTCATCTGGAAAAATAAGTAAGGCTGAGACTGCCCTTTTCATTAGCAAATGTAACCTAGAATAATTAGTATGACGCCAGATTTAATTTTTTAACAACATTTAATTGACATTTACTTAGGAGAACACAAAACATACAAGAACAATGTAACCGAATTTAATACAAGAACATCATCGACCTCCAAACAACAATTTTCTCTCTGTGCACCGTCTTTCCCGCGGTTCAACTCCACTCACTTCCCTTCAGTTTTTTTTTCTGATTCTCATCATCATCAGCGCCCTCACACGCCGCCCCTAAGAGAAAAACTGGTCTTCAAACGACAAAATTTTTTTCTGATTCCTTTGGAGAAAGTTCTGAACATATATGGAAAAATAACTAAACAAAATAAGAACATCTCATACATATATTGAAATAACTATGAAAGTTCCGAATATATGTATGAAAAATAATTAAACGTAATAAGAACATAGCATATATATGTTAAATAAAAATGAATGCTTATATGGAAAATAACTAAACACAATAAGAATATAGCATACATATGTTGAAATAAAAACTGAACAAAGCATACATTAACACAATGGATGTTGAGAACCAATTTTAACAAAGAAAAAAAAGAACTAATGTTCAGTTTGTAAACGAGATAAAACATCAGCGTCTTTGTTTAAGATTCCAAGACGATGAGTAATTTTGTAACTCCATCGTTGCAAAGCCAATGCCCATCTAGTTAACTTGGGAATTTTTGGAGTTTTTTCAATTAAGTATTTTAATGGATTGTGATCAGTTACGATTTCTACCGTAGTTCCATGCAACCATTTATCAAATTTTTTAAATCCAAACAAGATGGCATAAGCTTCCTTTTCAATGGTTGACCAATTTTTTTAAGTTTTGTTTAATTTTTGGCTTACAAATGCGATGGGTTTATAATTTCCCTTTCCATCCTTTTGGGTTAGACAACTACCAACTGCGTAATCAGAAGCATCTGAGTGAATTTCGAAAGGGTTTCCAAAATCAGGTGCATTTAACGCTGTCGCCTCACATAAAGCTTTCTTTAACCTTAAAAACGATTCTTCTTCGCGTTTTCCCCAATTTACATCTCCTGATTTCTTTCCTTTGGTTAGTTCAGTTAGAGGGGTTGCGATTTCCGCATAATTAGGAATATATGATCGATAAAATCCCATTAGTCCTAACACAGATCTTACTTCCTTTTTCGTCTTTGGCCTTTCTAACCGTTTTATTGCCGCAATTTTATCTTCGTCTGGGTCGTGCTTACCACCTCCTATCTTATGGCCTAAAAATTGTAGTGCATTTTTTAAATTTTACAGAAAACCCCGCCCTTTCTAATTCTTGCAATACATTTCTCAAATGAATTAAATGTTCGCTCCATGTTTTGGAGTAAACTATTATATCGTCAATATAAGCTTGAGCATAACTAGAATGGTTTCGAAGAACACTGTTCATTATTTTTTGGAATGTACCCGATAGACCAAAAGGCATAACCTTCCATTGATATACTCCGTTATGAGTAGAAAAAGCTGTTAAAATTTGTTCTCATCATTCATTTTAATTTGGTAATATCCCTTTAATAAATCTAGACAAGATAACCATTGAGCCATCCCCGCAGTAAAAACTAATTCTTGTGTATCTTTCATGGGATAATTAGGAACTTTTGTTACTGCATTAATGGCTCTATAGTCAATACATATACGAATGGATGCGTCCTTCTTCGCCACACATATTATAGGATATGTAATGTCTGCATTCGAAGGTTCAATCAAGTCTAAGTCCAACAGTTCTTTCACTTGTCTGCCCACCTCTGTTCTATAAGACATTGGAACACTGTAGGAATGCGGTTTCCGTCTAGTAATATTGGGGAAAAGTTCAATCACATGCTCCCCGATTGCAATGGGTTGCACTAGTCTTTTGAATAAGGGTTCAAATTCTTTTAATGACGTCTCCAATTCTCCTTGCTGCGTAGTTGATAAGTCAGATGTGGCTACGGATTTTACCTCCCTCCCAAAGGAATCTTCTTTCAATGGAGTATTTTCGATGTCACCAAATTCTTCCTCCCCTTGAAATATGACGTTCACACTTCCGGAGCTAGCAATAAATTCTCTCATTTTATTTTGATGCACATGCCTCAGACTATCATCAGGCATCTTAACTAAAAATGAATGTTCATTCTTTCGTGATTCGATGGTACATGGACCTTGCCATCTAGCTAATAACTTGTTACTTGAATCAGGTAATCAAATTGTAATAACGGGCCATTCTTTCTTGCTGTACTGTTGAAATCAATTTTGCTTTCTCAGCTGCATCTTCTAACTGCTTCTTAAGCTTTTCCATGTAAAGAGCTACTGGAGTAGTATCCAACTGCAAACCTTCTTCATCTGCCCCCCAAGTGTTCTTCAGAATAGATAAGGGTCCTTCTGGTTTTCGTCCATATAACAACTGAAAAGGTGCTACGCCAGTCGTGCTGTTAGGGACTTCTCGATAGGCCCACAAAATGAACGGTATTTTTGTATGCCATGTACGTGGATCTTCCAAAATTACATGATGTAGCATGTGCTTTAACGTTTGATTAAATCTTGCTACCAGCCCATTCGACTCTGGATGCAATGGTGTCGAAAATCTTGGGCTGGATCTCATTCTTTTTTCACACTCTTGTGTCAAACTAGCATTGAAATTAGTCCCATTGTCTGATGCTATTATATTAGGCACACCTGTCCGCATGAAGATGGTTAACAGTGCCTCACATGTAGTTAAACTGGTCAGTGGTACTGCCTCAGCCCATATCGTGTGTTGATCAACTACACATAATATATATCTGTGACCGTTTGCACTCGGCGGATATATAGGTCCAATAATGTCGATGTTTACCACTTGGAACGGCACAGGAGTAATTGGTACTCTGTCCTTTTGAACTATTCGCCTTGTCAACTGACACTCCTTGCACTGTTGACTAAAAGCTCTGACATCTTTAGATATTCCATGCCAGTAAAAGGTATATCTTATTCTTTCAGCAGTTTTTCTTGCGCCCATGTGACCTCCAAATACTGAACAGTGAGCTGACTTTAGAACTTCAAGTCGGCGCTTCTTAGGCAAAACTAGCTGAGCAACGGATTCACCTAAAACTTTTTCTTTTTGAAACAAAAATTTACTATGGAAATAAAATCCTCCGGACTTTTCATTTGCACATTTTCTAGCGTATTCTAAATCTGTACAATCCACTTGATCTTTAAGAAATTCGTCCGACCTCGATAGTTCTGTAGCATTCTTTTCTGAATTTTCCACAGATAAGGTTTTATTTCTTCACTACCCACTGGGTTGTCATAACTTGTTTCATCGACGATTTCTCTATTTTTAACTTTTTCCGGTTCTGTGTTCTTTTCGGAAATATCAACGAAATAATTTTCTTGAACACCCTGCAACTTGTCTCTTATTTCTGGGAGCAAAAGTACTTCATCCACCAGAGTAGGAGCAACTACACATAACACTTCTTGGTGAATCATATTCCCGTCTTTGCCAACGATGATACCCATTGGAATGTTGACAGGAGAACATTTCTGTGCTGGACCAAAAATGCCTTTTATATAAATTGAAGCCTTATTTTCAATAGGAAAATCAGTCAATAGATCTCTTCTGACTACTGTTATTTCAGTGCCAGAATCAATGAAAGCTGTTGCAGGCTTTCCATTCACACTTATACGTATCTTTTCTAGATTACAAAGATCAAGAGAAGGTCGTCTGTGAGATATCACTTTAGCCACTACTGCGTTTCCTTATTGACGAGTTCTGGGTCCACGACTGTTCTGTGAATATTTTCTTTTCTTCTACTATCTTGATCTGAGTTCGTATTTAAAAGTTTCGGACAGAACTTTTTTACATGACCATCCGCTACACAGAAATAGCAGGTAAACTTTGGATGGTTTTTCGGATCGTATCGATTTCGTGTTAAACCCGTATCTTGCTTCGTCTGTTTACGACTACTATTATAGTCTTTGTTATCACGGCTAAAGGCGTTATTTCTAACATTTACTTGTTGATGTGTCTTGGGATTTGGATTCGATGGTCTCCGATAAGTTTTTCGAACACACTCGTATTCGTCTAGCTTGTCCGCTAAATCTTGGGGTTTGACTAATGTCCCTCACATGTCAAAAAATGGTCACGAACCTCTTGTGGAACTCTCTTCTTTGCATTTCAACTAAGTCCCTTTCATAACTTTTCATACACATCAAATCCCAATCAGTTTATTCAAAGGCCCGCCAAGGTTAAAAAATTAAGCCCTAAGCGAAAACGCATAAGTCCCAAGTGATTACCAGCATCTAAGAAATGGAAAGTCAGCACAAGTCCAAAGCGCCCACCTACACCTAAGATATCCAAAACTCCTCCAAGAAAAAAAACCAAGAACCAGGAAACCATCTGCCTCTTTATGTCTTAAGATAAATTTAGCTCCTTCTTTGCATTTCAACTAAAACATAGAATTATCAAGCATAAAATTCAATTAACAAATAATCATTTGTTAAAGACAACAATCAAAATAAATTCTTTAATATCCAGAATATCTGAAAAAAGAACATAAATATCAAAATATGTGAAACAAAAGCAGTAAAGCTTATTATTTTGTTTCCCAAGAATTAATTTGTTGCAATGTTTATGAAAAAATTACTTTATTATACATTAAAAAATATATCAAAAGGACGTCCGTTATATTCTTATCAAAATATAGAGTTTACTATAAAATGATATACAATTATTTATGACAGCATTCACCCTTTCAAAACGAAACGATAATGTCAACAATTGCTCAGCTCATTTCATGATAGAAATAAATATTTAACACAGCATGTTTTATTATTATTTCTCTAAAAGGTACATTAAACACTTTTCTTTTTTTTCTCTTTATTTTACTGACGTAAATTATATTTAATCATCGTAACCACTGACGCGGTGTTATCACTGACATAACATATAAAATGGCAAGTTCCTGGCGAAACAAAGCATAAACTATAATAAATTAATACTTATTTGTGTTGTAAAGATATATTACCAACATGTTAGAAAATGAAACAACATGAAGAAGTTAGAAATCTGGATATCACTGACGTGATACTTAAGCCTATATTCCGGACGGAACAAAATCACTGGCGTGATACAACAAATTATATTCCTGAAGGAACAAAACTATATCTTTACGTGCGCACAAAATCAGTAAACATTTAGCTTACCTGAGTTCCTTTAGCTACTGCCGCAACTTCCCTCATCACATACCTGGACTCGGTGGGTTGCCCCGATTTCCTTCTGGATTAACTGGAAAGATAACAGACACCTTCATTAATCCAGATCCCGTTCGCTGCCACCAAGATGTCGGCGCTGCCGAGCTTTCCCAATTTCGATTTCTCATCTGGAAAAATAAGTAAGGCAGAGACTGTCCTTTTCATTAGCAAATGTAAACTAGAATAATTAGTATGACGCCAGATTTAATTTTTTAGCAACATTTAACTGACATTCACTTAGGACAACACATAACATACAAGAACAATATAACCGAATTTAATACAAGAACATCATCGAGCTCCAAACATCAATTTTCTCTCTGTGCACCGTCTCTCCCGCGGTTCAACTCCTCCACTCACTTCTCTTCAGTCCGTTTTTCTGATTCTCATCATCAGCAGCGCCCTCACATTGACTGTATGTTAAAGAAGAGAAATTTAAAGTCATATAGTTCACTACTGTATGTTAAAGAATAGAAATTTAAAGCCATATAGTTCATTGACTGTATGTTAAAGAAGAGAAATTTAAAGTCATATAGTTCACTGACTGTATGTTAAAGAATAGAAATTTAAAGCCATATAGTTCATTGACTGTATGTTAAAGAATATAAATTTAAAGTCATATTGTTCACTGATTCTATATTAAAGAATAGAAATTTAAAATCATATTGTTCACTGACTCTATATTAAAGAATAAAAATTTAAAATATTGTTCACTGACTGAATATTAAAGAATAGAAATTTAAAGTCATATAGTAACAATGAATTAAGTTACAATATCAAAATATGATTTAATGAAAAATAAAATTAAAATCCAATTTTTTCAATCATATATATTTACAGTTTTGAACGATTATGAAACGAAAATCAAAACTTCCTGTTGTGCAGTTTCTGTAGAACTAAATTTTTGTCAACAGATCATGTACATGTTAAGCCGGACATAATACAAATGGACTGAATAACAGAATATTAAAAATTCGAAAGTTTCAGCATTCACAATTTGAAGTTAAAGAGAAATTCCATTGCATCTAATATAAATTATGTGTACTCTACTTTATTAATATTTATTTATACAGAGTGGATCTAAGTATCTGTAAAAGCATTCAAATTGCTTGTATTTTAAAGCTTTGATTATGTTAGAAATTTATGTCCTTTTTAAATTGATTGATAACTTTTGATGTAGAAATTTATATTTCCTATTTAACTTTATTGAAAAATTGATTGATAGTTATTGACGTAGAAACTTATATTTCCTATTTTAATTTATTGATACACTGATTGATAATTATTGATGTAGAAAATTATATTTCTTATTTAAATTTATTGATAAAACTGACTGATACTAATAAGTGTCAATCAATATAAGTATACCAATATTTCAACACGTGTAGAAAATTATATTCCCTATTTAAATTTATTGATATATTTGCTGAAAATCCTTCTATTTTTTTCAAAATGTTGCTGTATCTTAGAAAATAGACAACGGCTTTTGCAGAAATAAATGTTCCACTTTCTTCGCCATGTCATTCAATAAAACCTTCCATTTGTAGTTTTATTCTATGAAACTAATACAGCTTTCACTAGTCAAAACGACTTTAATTTGAATAATACCAAAAACATTAATTATATCGGAATAACCTAACATTTTTTTATATTTAAATTAATAAAAAATAGTCTAAGGTTTTATATACATTTCCAGGTTTATTAATTTTAAAAGCACAGTTCAACTCCAAACTTATCAATTAACCGAATTTCTAATCATGAACTTAATAAGATAATACTGATCTCTTCTTTCAGTAAAAAATAAAAATTACCTTACCTTAATGTATATAATTCTTTCCTTTAAAAGGACAGAAGGGCAATCATGAATTCTGAAGAAACAATTTTGAGTAAAAGTGTAGTTTAGAGTGCCTCTTGCTGCGCCAAAAATGACAAGTCGCCATTAAAGATGGCGGACAAAATAAACAAACACTTCTGCAAATCAGTTATGGTTACCACTTTCTGCAGTAAAATTATGGTGTTTATTGATAAGAGTTGTTTTATCCGAGATTTTTTTTACCTTTGGAATCATTATCGCTGCTTATCTTAACAATTTTGAAATAAAGAAGTTTTTCAAACCGGCTGGGCCAGTCTGTTGTGTAGAGAGTAAAATTTAGAAAATATATATCTTTTATTATTTTTAATTTAACATTTTTCATAAAATAGTTGTAGTTCATGTACAACTCAACCACTGTAAAAAGTAATAAACAAAACAGCATTAGGGTTGCTATAAGATCGTTTCGTTGGGCTACCATATTGACAAAAACTCGTGGACACCCTAAACTACACTTCAAACCAATTTTCTTCAGAAGGTGTCAACCAGAAATGCATTCGCTCATCCTTTTGCCGCAAGATATAAAAAGATTTTTTAATCAGATCATATGCATTCTTTGTTCAACGGTTCGCAATTTGATCTGTTCGCACTACTGGACATGATGACGGATAACGGAGATATTGATCAAAAATAGGTTATCGGCATCCATTTTTTTTTATTTTATTGTATAGGAGGTATCGAGGAAGTATTGCAATCGTCAAAAAATGTGAACTTGTGATATTGACGAATTTTCACATTTTACACCGCCATGGTTAATTGGGTGGTTGTTGATGATTTTTGGCACAAAAGCTATACCTGGCTATGCAGCGCTAATCAATTGATAAAAAAAATTTCAGTGATATTAAAAGGTTCTTTAAATTAGGTAAAGGGTAAAATTCCGATAGCAAGCAGATGTATTAAAACGGCATTGTAAAAACATTCAAGAAAAAAATCTAAAGTTCATTATTTACTGACATCCGAAGAAACATTTCAAATGATAAAAAAACATCCTACATAAAATGCAACAAACCAATGGTCTGTAAAAATTTAAAAACATTAGGGTGAGGTTTTGTCACCCATTAGTTCACGTATCTCTATGGAAAATGCATTACAAGACTGTAATCGATAAATATTAAAAACAGGACAATTAAATAAACATGACATACGTTAAAAACTATATGTCATTTCGTACATGTTGTACATGATTCCCTAAATAAAAGGTGTTTACGTCTGAAGCGGGTATGACCAATGCGGAGCCGAGTTCATTTTACATCGAGCCCACGCACTGGGATGATAGGCCATAAGCGAATCATTGGTTGGAGAGAAAGCAGCTTATTGTAAATCTGCTGAATCCAGGATCGTTGCCACATCATGTGAACGTGCCGCGCAAAACATGCCTTTGCATCGCCATGCGGAAGAGTTCCCTGGTGAAAAGTACCTGACGCTTTTGCTGCAGCATGTGCCATTTCATTTCCACGTATTTCGACATGGTTCGGAACCAAGCAAAATAGAATTTTGAACCCTAGTCTTCAAGAGATCGAAGAAAAACCAGGATTTCCAAAGCAACCGGATGCATCAGATTATTAAAATTATCCATTAGTATTTCGTAACTATTGTACGCCAATGGCATGTAAAGCGTTCTCTGGCATGACAAATTTATTAGAGTATGCGGGAATGTTTTGGGGAGACCACTGGTTTAAATTTGACTTCAACAAATTTAGTAAAATATTTTTTCTTTAATCGTATGATTTAAATTAAAGTACTGAGAAGAAGCTGAAAAAAAAGGTGAACTCTAAAGATAATTTTTCTGAAAAATATTCAATACCAATCAAAATGAATGATTTTTTTGATATAATGCTACAGATATTAAATAATTTCTTATACAGAAATTATTGATTCCTTTTCACATTGTGAAATTACGGGGAAATCGTACACTGCTTCAACTCCAACACATTTTAAAGATTTACACATTACCTATAATGAACAACGAGCATTTATGTTTCCATAATCAATTAAATAACACAATTTAAATAAATTTCCAGCTTCAAGTACATTTTACAAATCATTAAGTGATCAAAAATACAAGAATTATCCATTACGACAGATAAATTTTAATTCCACCTCCATCTCATTTATTAAATCACAAAGAAATTATCGAGATTTTAGCTGTTCAAATACCTCTCAATATTCTTATGGTTTAAACAACAATCCTAAAATTAGTACCTGTCAAAATAAATGCATTGCAAGCTTTCACACAACCCGAATATAAAAGGCCCAAAACAAATAAGCGGAGAGAAACGTCATCGACAAATAAGTGCCCTCCTTAATCCTGCTTATCGACGAAAAGTATTTACAACTCCGCTAAAACTGAACAAGAATTTGGCGTAATCTTCTTAAGACGTGCTTTTAATTACGACGTCTTCAGTCTTATGACGTCCCCTATCCAGATGATTCCTGTTTCGCCCAATTAAATTAATATAGGAATATCTAGTCTCCTGTTTTATTAAACATTCTATCTGTGAAGAGGAAAAATATTTCGAACTGTTTCCTATGCTATAAAATCCTATGTTGTTACTACTGTTCAGTGATGTTTCTGTTTCTCATATCAGACTAAATGTGTTTCCTTTAAACATTTAATATTCGTATCCAATCCATCACTTGTAAATGACCGACTAATAAAATTGTATTTTCAATCCCTTATGTCCAATGGCATTTTACGATTAAAACAGGACAAATATTTGATTGTGAATAATAATTAAAGAATATGTCGCAAAACCGATTTAATTTAAACAACTCAACAATTTATTGTAAAAACGCAAACGATAATTTAAAAAAATTCTTTCAGAAGTCTTTTTTTTTTCTTGTAAATATTAGTTTTATTAAAATTCCTTTCTTGCAAATTTCAGCGTTATTTTGTCACACATGCAAATTTGCCGAGTTCCATATCAATTTTACGGATTAAAAGAATCTGATGTTCCAGTGTTTTGGAAATTATAAAAGCTTTATTTATAATATTTTGTTGATACTCAATACTGACGCAACAGAATGAAACCGTATTGTGGCCATCAAACTTCTTTGGATTTTAACCTATTCAACTAAGTGTTGGGAATCGAACTCACTATGATCGTTAATAGATTGAATCTAAATTTATAATTCATCAGCATAGCATTCGGCAGCATTAGAAATTTATTATTATTTAATTTGTCGATATTTGATTTCTCAAACCATATTGTCGCCAAACTAAATTATTAAAAGTTTAATTTAACATATTCTTTAGACTTGAGTACCAACGTGCATACAAATGAAACTTAATAATCTTTCTTATATTTTTAAACTTCTCATATAAAATATTAAATATAATCTAGTACTTAACAATTAAATTTGGTACTTGTTAATTAGCATTTTACATGCAGTTTTTCGATGCAAACATTGTGATTCAGTAATTTATAATAAAATATTTATATTAATTTAGTTGTCGATTAGTTAATTAACATATACTCCTATCGTTATATTGTGAACAATGTTTTATTGGGCTTGACATTTCAAAATGAAAAATGATTGATTTCGGTGCTTTAATTTCAAAATTAGATATCACCACAAGGAAAAATATTACTCTTCTTTTGGAATATATTTCATGAAATCCTTCAAGATGGTACAAAGAATACCTGCTGGTATTACGTTCATATCATCATTTACGAAATGTCATGCAATAACTATGAATACGAGTAAGAGACGTGGTTCTACTACAAGAATATCTGCATTCACGACATGTATGAGGAGAAGAATTCTGCCGGTGAAATTAATTTATGGTCGAGACGGTAAAATTCGTCCTGCATAGAGTGTGTTGATAGATCCGCCCAATTCAACTCGTCATATCTTTGGAGATGAACCAAGATGGAGAGGATATTGTGCTAACATTTTAGCAAAATAACTTTTAGCTTGAGTGGCTCTTGTTACTGTTGTTATCCTATTACTTAGTTTTTATACTCGTAACGTCTCTATATATTATACTAACGTCTCTCAACAGACTGCTCGTATTCCTTCAAGGCTTTCTATCGTATCTTTTGTTTTAAATAATTTTTGGAAATTCGGATCAGACTTACTTAATAGATTGGAAATTACAAAACTAAAAAACAATTTTTTACTCATTAACTGTTTGTTATAGCGTACAAGTTTTATTATAACTACATTCGCATTGTTAATTGTATTATGAATTTTCTACTTAAACATCAGCTTAACTGCGACAATAATACAGAACTTTTTACTTTCTCCGGCTTCACTTGTATTTTTTTGATACTTTGGTGCGCAATGATGCTATTAAATCCCCCACTGATACACTCTTATATTTATCCTTATCACGTTAGCCTAACACTTCATCCTTCTTATCAATGGAAAAGACTATGTTATTGGAATTGATCGCTTTAAACCATTAGCATTCATTGTCCAGGAAGATAACATCGTCGTTAAATCCTAGTGACAGCTCACAGCCTAGCTCAGAGAAAATATCGAATGAAGTATCATCTAAAAAAAAAAACAACTGGTTCTGGTAGAGTGATACGTGTTAGTCCTCGCTACTTGTGATGTGCCCAGCGCCTCCAGTATGGATTTTAGAGGGAATACTGTAGTGGATTGGCAACAGCAAAACTGAAAATTTCTTCTTAACTCATTAGTTTTTTGTTCAGGTATTCATATACTTTCAATGCTTTTTCTTACCCTCAATGTTTTTCGGCAATTGATTAAAAAAATATTTTGTTATAGTTAAAATGATGCAAGGTAATTTTCTTAAACAAGTTTATTCCTCATTACGAACTAAATACTCTCCATATTAAATGTTAACGTCTACATTTAATATGGAGATCATAAATACTTAAACTCCATACTTGCTTAAAAAGCTCTAACTATAATTTTCGTTTCAAGTCTTTTTGAAAATTTTATGTAGTTTACACGTTTAGTAATAATTTCTATTGTAGTTTTTGCTTCAGATAATTTTGGAAGTTTGATATAATTTACATGTTTATTTTCCTTTGTTTTTTCTTCCTCCAGAATATCCATCTTGCCATTCATTGTGCAACGTGACTTTAATACCTGTAACTCTACCTCTCATGTTTTTCCTGCAAGCGCATTATGTTTTTATGTGAATTTAGTCATTTTCTGATAATTCTTATTTTGATCTCTACTATATAAGCTACATTTTTTTGGGTATCGTTATGCGTTGGATTTTCGAATAAAGTTTACTATATTTATTTAAAATTGCTTTACAATTCAGAAGTGGGATTAGCTAACCGAAACATCTTTAAAATAATGACGTTTATATCAAGATTATGTAAAAGAGACTTGCAATATATTGCATTTGAACTTAGAGAAGTGATTCCGGAGATCTTCAGAATCGCCATTTGAAAAACTTGATTTTAAAAAGTAACAACTACGATGAGGAATTAGTGCTCGGAATTTTATTTAAAGAATGAAAGAAAAGCTGCTGCAGAAACGAAAGATTTGCCGTTGAAGAAGCTGCATGATAGCATGAACTAGCTATGAAATAGCAAGAAGTTGACGCCCAAATTTTAGCAAACAATAACTCATTGCCCAAACCAAAGTTGAATGGCAAGCACAAATGCGACATTTTGATCCCATAATTGAAAATATTGGTTTCGCAACTGTAATGAAGATAGTTAATATGGAATCTTCGTTGTGGATAGCGTGTTTGATCGGAGCTCTTCCGAGCGAAATAGTAGAGCTCATCATGAGAGAACCAGAAGAATTAGCGGAAAATTATTCATATGTCAAGGAATTCTTACTACTTTAACACTTTAAATTAACCGCTGAAAATTTTAGACAATTGTTTTATTCTCATAAAACTAAGGACAGAAAAACTTGGCGGAAGTATGTTTATGAATTCGAAACTTACTTCAATGGCTTTATAAACGGACTGAAAATAGAGCCAGTAAAAGATTTAAGACGCTTAATAATTTTGGACAGAATCAAGCAAAGCGAGTCATCAGATGTTAAAGAATATTACATGAGTGAGTGGTCATTATTGAAATCTATTATTGCATTAGTTGGAAACTTGAATATCTTGAATTACGAGATCATTTCGGAAATAAAACTGGATTATTTTCTTCTCGATTGCTAGCTCACTATAAAAAGACAGATTCTGCTCGAACTAATTACAGGAGATTCGAATTAAATATTTGTTACAATTGCTATGAAAAAGGGCAATTTTCACGTGATTACCGCAACTTGAAGGTCTGAAGGACATGGAACCAAGGACTGCCTGAAGTACATTAAAAAGTCTGGTAATAAATATTTCGTCATTACCACATCTAGAGATGCAGCTATGAAAACTGTGACTATCAATGGAATTACATTTCTAAAGCTACGAAAACGGAGACTATCAATGGAATTACATTTCTAGAGCTACGAAAACGGAGACTATCAATGGAATTACAGCAGAAAGTTTGAAGCATACAGCTGCTGATATTTCTACGATCAAATATGCAAAAGCAAACAAATAAATGCAACCATTCTTGATAACGTTGTGATTATCATTACGAGAAATTGGAAGAATGACAAAATATTTTGGAAAATGTATAGCAATTATCTTTATTGGCAAATAAGCCTTAAGAAGTCTAAAACTTCACATTGTTTCCGATGATACATATCAGGGATCTAATCTGCTTATAAGAAAAAATGTAATCGATTTTTCTGATTTTGTAATAATTAGAAAAGAGGGCAAGTCAAAAATGCTCCATATAAATGAATTTCAAGGTTTTGGAGAATTTGAATTTGATGAAATACCTCAACGTGTATTGCCCTCAAAACTTCAGATTCAGTACTTATTCAGTATAAGTGGTACATGTTGTAAGCAGTACTGAAAGTAAAGATTTAACCATGTTGTTCATTAATCATAGTAAGGAATCTTTATTATTAAAAGAAGGTGAAACAACGAAACAAATTGCCAATTTTAACAATGATATTCACCATCTTAAAAGAAATCGTGTGATTTTTAGAGGAACTTTAAACACTGATTATAACCTTGCTGATATAATCAGTGTTATATCAGCAAGGTTATATAACACTGATTCGAGAGCATTGCCACTGAAACTAAAGATACAAATGTTTTAATCGTGAAATATGTTCATAAAGAGGTAATAAGACGCTGGCACACTCAGCATCAGAAGCCGGGTTTCGCTGACAACAAATGCATGAGTCCCATGTGACCAATTCTTAATCGGGTGAGAATTGATCGAGCCTTCTATTAGATTAGGTGTTTAATGGCGAGTAATTCATTTGCTTCCTTAAGTTTACACTGATTTTGCCATTTTGAGTGAAGGCTCGATTTTACATGTGTTTTGATATCCTTGTATGGAACAGGAGAGTTTAAAGTGTTAGTAGCAGAGATCGATAAATGATCCGTCAATTTATTACCTTATATATGACAGCGAGAAGGAACTCAACAGAAGAGAATTGTGAAACCCTAGCAATGAAGATGATGATGTAAAGAAGAATGTAAAATAGCGCAATACAATGATTAATGGTTTTCTGGACTGACGGTTTCTCTAGACAGTCTAGGATTGATTAATAAAAACGATGAAACAATAATTTTGAGTATTGGAAGAACTTAATAAAATAGAATTCATAGGAAAAGAAGAAACTGTGACTTTATATAATTAATGCTGCATTATTCGGATGAACTTTATGAATAAATTTATAAATTACAAAAAAAAAAACTGAACTATCTAAATTTCTTCAAATTCGATAATTTAGATATGAGAGTAAAATGAGAATAATCGCTAGTAAATGCTAAAATAACATGAATTCTTACTAAGTTTGATTTCCTACATATTTTTTATCTTTTAAATATTATAAAGAAAAGCATAATTTTACTAACACTTTCATCTCAAAAAGCATGTTGCTTTGAGAAAAAAAATCAAATAACAATTTCAATGACGAGAATATAGTTTCCTTCCTTTATTATTCAAGGCGAATAAACATCCTTTCCAAATGAAAAGGCGGAAAGCCCCGAAAAGGGCAATTCTTACTACCGTAAGAAAAATATAAGCAATTTTCTTTCAAATATCATTAAACTACATGCTCAACTGCATCCAAAACTGGCTATAGCCTGGTGATAATTTGAATCCCAACCGACAACCATTTTATACGATAAAATAAAAAAATAGGTGATCCTTTATCTATTACAGCTAGAGAAAATCTCCGTGCAATATAAATATATATAGAAAGGCGATGCACCGGAAGTTTAAAATATGAAACTACTAAAAGAAATGCATTCTGGGAAGGAATTTCAAACACGCCGCTGAGTTGAAAGAGGATTTTGTGCCTTATCTGCTAGATAGATGATGCGATTAGTTCCACTTTCAACTGGATATTAAAAAAACTTTTGAGCGGTGGCAAGTGTATTGGAAAAATTGATTATGTATTTATACGTTAGATATTTTTCAATACTGTTGTTCCAACATTTCTTTATTATAAACATAACAAATTTTTCAAAGAGCTTTTAAAATTATTTTTTTGAAAATCAAATAATATTTTAAAAGTAATTCGTTGAATTTTAATTCACATTATTTAAGAAGTTGTTTTTATTTGTTTAAAACAACTTCTTAAAAATTAATTAAAAATTCTTCTTCTATTCAATTAATACAGAACCACAAGACATTATCAAAAATGTATTCTGTTTAGAAGTTAATAATAAATTTCGTTTGAAACCATATTTTAATAACTTTTACTGAAATTAATAAAAAACCGATTTTCTGTGTCGTTTTGAAAATTACTTAAAGATTGATTTCAATGGACGCTAATCTGCAGACATAACAGTTTTACAGAGAAAAACATTTCACAAAGCAAACACAAAAGTTTTGAAGCACATTGTCTTGTTATCAATAAATTCTAACAAGCTTGAACTCTTAATTTAGAATTTTTGTTTGAATTTCATTCTATTCTTTCGCCAATCGTTGCTGACACTAGAAATTAATTGTCACTTTACAAAAAAAATTGTTTTCCATTCATATCTGAAATAATTTGCTGAATATAGGGCCTCTATTTGCATCGTATTGGTTTTAGGGTGGGAGGTTCGTGAGATCGAGACCGCATTCGACCAGAAATTTATTGCTTTTATTTCAGTAAGTAGTTCAAACGGTTCTGCATTCGTGTGGTGTAGCAATTTGAAGAAGCGTTGCAGATTTAGATAATGCCCACTATATCTGAAAACATAAAAACACAACTAACTTTTGTGTAGTTTCGAAGAATATGACAGTGTCAGAAAAAATTTATAATCAACAACATATTCTTCACAAAAACAAAAAAAAATGACAAAGTATTTTTCTTGATTGAACAATTTAAATAATTATTGAAATAATCTGACTTCCACTAAATGTAGATATTATTAACATTTTATTATAGTTAAACCTTTGTCGTACCTATAATAATCAAATGGAATGTTTAAACATTCATTCCACATTATTTGCACAATTCTATGTTGCAAAATGAAAAAATAGTATAAACAAATTTATAAATAAGTAGTTTTCGATTATTTATTTTAATAACAGAAATTCTACATTTAACATTCTATATCTTTTCTTCCTTGTTCAATTCTTAGTTCGTTTCAGCGTAAATAAATACACGTTAGAAAATTGGTGTCAGTTAATTAAAGTGGTTTTCTTTAGAAACACAACAAAGATAAAAAACAGAGAATTTCAATATGACTGAATAATTTAAATAATTATTCAAATATTTTGATTTCCGTAAAATCGAGACATCTTTTGTGTCTCATTATAGTGGAACATTTTGTCGTATTTACAATAATTAATTGGAATGCTGCCATTCATTTTTTTCTCAAACTAGCATAAAGTTACACTGCAAAATGAAATATAATGTAACAAAGATATCAAGAGGCAGTTTTCGATTATGCGTTTTGTTTTTTAATATACCGAAAATTCTCATCTCGTCCTTTTCTGATAAACTCTTAACTCGTTTAAACCGAAAGAAATTTGTGTCAGGAAACTGGGATCAGTTAATTAAACTGAACGCAATGTCCTTTGAAGTACTATCAATTTCCTCCAGTGTCACTAACAGAGTAAAGTCTTCATTTAAAAGAACTTTTCGAAACATTGAAATTTCTATTTCCAAAGGCTAAGTTTATAAATTTTAGAACCTGGAAGGTATTTTAAGCTCTAATAATAGTTGCTTTCGAATGAATAGATTAATAAAATGTTTCTCTAATTATTTACGAATTTTCAAGGAATCTAAAGACGAGCTGATTTTATTTGCACTTGAAATAATTAATTACTTTATTTAATTACATCTTGCTCGAATTGAGAACAAGATTCTCTCGAAATGCAATGTTATTTATTACTCAATTTAAACAGAAAATTTTGATATTCCTTTTATTTATTCACTTTAGACTTAAATAATGAAATGGCAGATTCAAAATAGTTTGGAAATTTAATAAATGAGAAATATTGAATGACTTATCTTAAAGAATTTACTTATAAATGGCATTAAAATTTACTGAATTTTGAATAGTATTAACTATATAATTGGTACGTGTACCTTATAATGATTCGTTTAGGATTATTACTAGTACTAATAATTACAAATTATAAATTTGAAAGTTATAGATTAAATACTAATATCATATCCATAACATTCAAATTTGTATGTTCGAGATATATTTCATGCAAAATAAAATATTATTTTAATCTTGAAATCAAAAAGCAGGTAATTCATTTTGGAGCTACTTATTATCAATTTGTAATTTTCCTAATACAGTTTCCGACGGGACCCAGAAGAGATATAAGTGCAGCGAAAGCGCTTGAAAGCGATAAATGCAAGGATTTACTGGAATATGTATTTGGTTTAATGGAATTAATCGAAAAGGTAGGTAAAACAGTAAGTTAGATAATAGTAGTTATAGTAGACAATCGTAGTGATAAGTATTATATATATAATTCTTAAAGAAGAGGAATGAAATTGCAAAATTCATTTATGACACATAATAATGTAAATAAAACGTTATGATCTTATTGTCTATAAATGAGTATACTTGTATTCCGATCGATAATGCAACTACTTAGAAAGATGCTACTAACACAAAATTCTATAAACAAATAGTTAAATTGTCTCGACCGTATGTGCGATATTTTTTGTATTTTGTCTATTTTTATAATTAACTATTAATTAATAAAAATTTGATTAGATGATTCATTTGTTTTTGAGACTTTATCATTTATAGACATTAATCAATTTTGTGAATATTAGAAACAATAGACATAAAAATAACAGAAGAAAGTTACTGTAAACTTACTATAGTTAACAGTTTTACTTAACAGTCATTTAAAAAATTGATAATAATGAAAATAATTTTCTTTGTCATTTTAAATATTGTTTGAATTATTTAATACTGCCTAATTTGTTTCATTTGTAATGTTGCTTCATCAAGTGTAAATCATCTTTTAAAATTCTAAAGTACCCATAAGTAATACTTTGTTAAGTATTATCCATATTTCCAGAAAGTTACCTCCTTGACATGAAAACTCATGTCATGATTTTTCAGGCGAAAGTGCAAAACACAATAAGAGCTGAAGTTGTGAACAATTTATTAAACCTTAAGAAGAAAATACCTTTTTAAAAAATGAGAAATTCATATTTATAATGCTTGGAAAGTTTTTTGAAACTGGCTAATGTCAATATTTTGTTTTTCATCTAGTACCTGGCGTATTTAACAGTGGAGATTTTCTGCATAAAAAGAAAATGTAAAATCTTTTCTGTATAACTGATCTCTTTACTCATACTTTTAGAAAAAAGTAATAATCCCTATGGAAATAAAAAAAATTAAATCATTAAAATGCACGTCTGTATACATAAAATGTTAATATATATGGTACAGAAATCGCTCTTATTATCTATTGTTGAAAGGCAATAGTCAAATGTATCATCTTACGAATTTTAGATTGCTTTATTGTTTATTTATTATAACAGTTATATTTATTCAACGCTTGGGGTAAGTAATTAAGGAGCTGCAAAGTATTATTAGAAATATTCTGGAGATGATTCGCGGTGTCATCAAAAAATACATGCAGACAAAGAATGAAGATATAAAAGAAATTAATGAATAGGCTCATGGAACAGAAATTTTAATGGAGCGTAAAAATGTGTAACACTTGTGAATTATCAACGAAAATGCCTTCATTCTGTGCCTACCTTCCAAAAGAATTATCTTACAAAAATATTCTTTGTATTATCTTATGCTCAAAAAATGATCATTTTAATGATGTCAGTTTCAGTTGTGTAGAATTCCCTCCTTTATTTTAATAATATTTTAAGTCAATTTCATGCACTATTTGTAGCAATGTTTTTGAATGATATGATGGATTTCAATCTAATCCATTAAAACATTCAATGGCATGTTTTTGCCAATTAATTCTGTGGTAGGAATTTCACATCTACTTTAATTTCTCAACATATACACTTTTAATTTGCAGTAAGCTGATTCAATTGAATTCATGTTTTCAAATCGTATGAAATAACAAAGTGAAACGTTTTTTTAAGTGCATCCCATAAATTATTTCACAGTTTAAAACGCCAATACCCAGGGCGAACACACTGATAGCAAAAAGGCCGCTAGTTTGCATAAAAACACAATACTACTGAAAACCTGTATCATATCTTATTTTTCTTTTCAGGTATAAACACTTTTGAAGTACTTGTATTTTCCATTCTTAGCAATCATATAGTTTAAATAAACACATAATAATAAATTCGCGATGCATAGTTAATTGACATTCCAGTACGTTTAAAATGTTTTCTCAAAATCATAATTCTTCATCGTCATCTAAGTCAAACAAACGAATATTGATTTCTTATCTAATCTTCTTTTGTGGTATCCAAAGGATTTTCCTCATATCGTCACACATCACGACGCTCGTAAGGATAAAAAAAAAGCATGATAACTCAAGTTTCAGGGCTGACAATGAAAACAATAAATGTAGACCGGCGTCGATCATTAAACGATACACCATGTCAGATAACCATCAGTCTTATGCAGCAACATCATTAGTTATGTTGGCTTGGAAAGAATACCATCACCTCGAGCAGAAAAATGTGTCAAGAGAGTAGAGGCTTCAGTTGACACAACATAGAATATTCAATTTATATAGGGTTTATTTAATGAACTGCAAAATAGCGTTCTCCATTAAATAAAATATTAAAAGATTTTATCAGGATGTCAAATTGCAGTCAGGCAACCATATATAATTCGAAAAAGATATATTATGAAAATCAATATTACAAGAAATGCTCCATATAACGAATGAAAATGTAATATTTATCTTTATCTTTAATCTCATTTTGTATAATAAATGTATACGATTTTTTTCTCATTTGCTTCTTAATAAATTTAAAATCTACCAATGATCTACGTTAAAGTGCATATTTTGTATAATGTATGCGATTGTTTTTCTTTTTTGCTTCTTAAAAAATTTGAAATCTACATTAATGATCTATATTACGAGTAAAATGCATATTTTGCATAATGCATAAATGTATACGATTTTTTTTTCTTTTTTTGCGTCTTAATAAATTTAAAATCTACATTAATGTTCCACATTAATGTAGATTTTGTTGGGACGTATGCATAAAATTTGGTGTGAAAAAAAGAGAATGTCATTAAAGCTAAAATTGGAGAATGAAATGAATGAATGAAAAATAGAAAATGAATTGGAGAATCAAATGAAATGACCAAACAATGGAATTTGCCAAATAATGAATCCACTAAATTTTGTCTTATTCAAACACTAACTTTTAAATGGGAGACTTTAACGCCAACATTTATTAAATTACTGGAAAATGCAACAATTGTTTGCGATCTTCATTAAAATCAGGCGACTATATACGTCTATCACGAACAGTAGTATAGTGCGTTGTAAAATATGACGGATCAATTCTGTGTATCCAAAAACATGAGACTATAATTTTCAATGAATAATTAATAATCTACATTCTTACTCATTTAAGAATTCCGCGTTCGTCTCGCGCAAAATAATAACATTAATTTAAATATTTTAAGCATATTTACCAACAAGTGTACAAAAAAAAAGATATGCAAGAATTCAGAACGAATATTAAGCCTTTCACAAAAGAGAACACGAAAGCAGAAGAATTCTGGAAGAACACCAAAATTATTAATAAAGGTCATAATTAAAGTTTCAGATTTTTTTAATAATCCGCATTATTATCAATAATACAAAAAAAAAACAATGTAACATGCATAACAGGGAAATATATGTCCTTAACACGAATCATTATTGATAAAGCAGATTTCAGGAAGCAAATGATATATTTACTCAATTCTCAAAAGAATATGTTAAAGAGTTATTTATATTTAAAATACTATCAACATGAAGAACAAGTTCAAATTTTACATTATTCTAAGTTATAAATTAGATTAAATTACTAAAAGGTTAGAAATAGCAGAATGTATTCATTTTTTTCATGGATTTTACAGTAAATAAGAGAAATACATATAAATTGAGCAGAAAGGCTTAAGGTTTCTAAAATAGTATTAATTATATATTTATCAAAATTTGAAGTTTAAAAATATTTTGCAAAAAAATCCATTAAGACTAAGCTACATAAATTGCTCAATTCAAAATTTTAGTGATCATTAATTTTGGCTAACCAGCTGGTGCTAATAAAACATATGTATAATATATACTATCATTGCAGTCTTAAATGATCCCTTTTTCTTAATGTGTTTCATAAAAGTAAGATAAAAGACAAAAACTTTTATTTACGTCACGTGCTAGGAGCATTGATGGGATAAAATACAAATATTAAAAGATGTCTCACGCATGATTTTTCTGAACAAACAAAATATTTATTCATCTGATGCGATAAGAATACTGATGGAATGAAATGCAAATATAAAATAATGTTTGAAACAATAATGACCCTCCCCACTCTTCAATCTGTTAAGAAATAATAATAGAAGCAAATTTAGCATCTCAATCAAAATCTACCAATGAGAACTCTTTCTTGAAAATTAGAAGCATTCCAAACTCTGAAAGTTTAGTTTCTTAAACATTTATTGTTGCCAAAATTAGAAATAGATAAATGCCCCTAATTATTTTTCAAAATCCACTATTTTTTAGAAATTCTATCACTATTAAACTATTATTAGAGAGGTTATTAGTTATTATCACTATTATTAGAGAAGTAAACCATTAAAATTCCAAAATTTGTTTTTCCGTTGTCAAATTGCTATAATCACTTTGAACCTCAAAAAATCTGAATTGTAATCGCCATCACTACACTTTATATCCGATCTTTTCAATAAAAATAAAATAAGTAAACGAAAAAATCATACAAGACGAATCCTTTTAGAATTAAAATAAATGCTTTATTTATAGCAATTGTTCTTTTAAAAAATCGGAATAGTTTTCATCTATATAGAGGATATAAATAATGTTAAGAAAGGAGGACGCCTACTGTAACTAAAACCCATAGAAACTAAAAGCATTCCATGAAGTTAAGACCAGAAATGGCGACTAAATTCTCTCATTGATTGAAGGTAATGGACAAGGGAGGGCAATTTTTCATTTAATAGATCTGGAGTCTTATTTTCCAGAAGACCTATTTCGTAAATAGAATATGTCACGAAATGCTACACTTCAGTGCCAAATTCTTGCAATTTACCTTCCTTTTTTCAACAATTGCCTTTTTATAAAAATATTAATTCAGCATAATTGCAGATATACCCATTCACTTTATTTCACGATTTATACTATTTTTCAAAAAGCTTAAGTGTAATGGTTTTAAAAATAATATAATTTCAGCATTTGAAAATAACACATTACTGCATATTTATACTTAATTCAAATAAAATCAGGTGAAAATAAAAATATTCAAACAAACAAATGAATAAAAAGGCAATTAAAACATCTCCGGAGATGATCGTACGGGTAAATTTATGTATCAGATATAAATACACTCAGGTAATTTTGATGATTTCAAATGTAAATATGGTGTTTCTATTCCATCGTGTTAAGAACTAATGATACTGTAGAGCTGATGAATTAAAAGATATATCAGAAATGAAGGAAGATATCGAGAAAGACTATCTACCTGTAGATGCGGCAATGGACAAAGTGCATAGACAAATAACATTATATTCTGTCGAATCCCATAACTCTTGAAGAATCAAGACTGTACTGTTGATATATATAATCATGAAGAATCACGATTGTGTATTATTGCATATGATTACAAATTTCACTCATGAATTAAATGCACTTTTTTATGATTGGAATAATGAAAGAAAAGTGTTTTAATTCAACACATTTGATGATAACGACAGTTTTGCCACTCCAATTCAAAAGACTGTAATTATCTTTATAAATAGCATTTGTTTAACACGAATTAAGGCTAAACACTGAAAAGTAGCATTTTACATTCAGAAAAACTTCAAAAGTGATAGGTGTGCATCTGGAAAAATCATCTCCTTTTATGAGCAAATGTATATGGCATGAGCCGGCGTCCTGGCATAGGGGTAGCGCGTCTTCCTCGTGATCTGGGCGTCCCGGGTTCGAGTCCCAGTTTGGGCATGGTTGTTCTTTCTTTGTTCTATCTGTGAGATGTGTGAATGTGCCCTCCTGTGAAAAGGGGTTGTGCAAGCGAATGAGTGATGCGTGAGTAGCGTAGTCGTGCTCTTGGCCCTAGTTGGCGCTACTATGAAAACAAGAGACGCTCCCCCTCAGGCTTAAATCGGCTGTCTCTGAACGGCGGAGCTTGTCCGTGGCAAGTGCCATAATTACAAACAAACAAAAATGGCATGATCATGCATTCAGCCCACAAATCCTCTACTTCGATGGAAATGAATATGATAAAAAAGAAATAATAAAAAGTGAATTGACATAGATAAAAATATTAGACTTTGCTAGACACTTTTGTAGGTATTCCATTTATTATCAACCATCATAATTATTAATTTCCCATTTATATCTTTTAATAAGCAACGAAATCTTGCCATTTGCCAATAAAAAAACACAATAATTCGAATTCCGATATTGCCGTTAAAGTCGGTATAATAATAAACTTTTAGGGATTTGAATCGAGTGGCCTTCAAAAGTATGAAAAAAAATTAGTGAAAGTCAAAATCTTACAATTCTGGTTATTTTCTTTAGAGAAAATAATGGATAAAAAGAGTGATCCATCTTAGATTTTAAATGATTCAATCACAATGCAAAGCATCATATGTATAGTTCTTTAAATATCAAAGAAAAGTTTCAAGCTCAGTATCAGAAAGCAACAAAAAGATATTTATTTAAAGAAAGAAAAGAAAAACATTTGCACAATCGAAAGAAATAATCAAGAAAGATAATCGGTACATTCAGTATAATAGATGGAAAATAGCCTACGAATGACATTCTAAACTCATCCATTTGCAAAGCAACAAACGTATAGCAAAAATAAGATCACAGAAATAATTTTAACCATAGAACTAACCCAGTGTTTGCATCAACAAATAAATAATGGCAGTTATAAAAGTAATCAGCCAGCGAAAAATTAAATGCAAACTTGCTGCGTTAGTCGCATAATTAAGATGAGTTAATAAGATTAAAATCAAAAGAACATTTCAGTAAAAATTATATCATATATTGTAGTACAATATTAAGCAATAGCAATCTTTTAAGAGAATTATACTTAAAATACTCAAAATATTATAGACCTCTACTTATCTTAGCACACACAAAATTTTGATCAAGCGAAAATAGCAAAAAACATTTTTTATTCTTAAAACTTGCACATTCACTAACAAGTATAAAGATTTGATTTCAATTTTTTATAAACCCCATTTCAATTTCTTCAACTAACATTGATTTATAAAATTGGAGACATTCAGACAGACTCCAGGAGGAATTCAAAGCCTTTTTTATACCACAAGAATATATCAACTATAATACATTCTTTCGATTCAGAAATTTTCACCCACAGAGAAGGAATTTGTACTCATAATTAATTTTTCAGTATAAAAGTTCTCTGTATACAACAATTAGCGAACTTAAATATGATTTTCATTTTACTCAGAATCGAACAAAAAAGTCTCTTTCAAGGAAAGATTATTTTTGGCAGAAAAAATCGTCGAGGAACAAAACACTTTTGTCTTTGGGAAATGTGTGAGCTTCTTTGTTCTGTCAGTAAATCTTGGACATTAACTGTTTTTCTATGTAAATGCCTTTCCATTTGCATTGATTTTACAAACTCGATTCTTCGATAACCAGGAACTTCAATCGCTATCGCTTTTTTTCTTTTCAGAAAAACAAAAATAACGAAAAAGAATAAAAGAAAGAAGAAGCGACAAGAATTTCGTATTAAAAGGAACCATTTTCTGAAAAAAAAAATCATTTGAAGAAAATTTGCATTACAGTTAGTGACAATACAACTCTCTGTGTTATTGATTCTTTCTCTGTGTTTTCACCATCAGTCGCCGAAAACACCAATGATTTGTTTTTAAATCACAATTACATGATTAGTTTGCAATAAAAATTCATTTAGAATATGAATAGTTTGCAATACAAAATCAAAACACAATTTTCAAAGTCCATATCTTTGAATAAATTTCATCATTACGCAATTTTTTTTCTTCTCAACTATCATTAGAAGTTTAATTATTGCGCAGTTAATTGCTATTATTTTGAAGAAATAATCAATTCCGAGGTGCAAAGAGGTACGAGTCATTGCATCATAAACATTCCATTATCATCAACCCTTAGCCCTTACCACAAAGAAGGCCCTTACTTATCACTCGAGAGACTTAATATTAATCCACAAGCATCGTTAAGATTACACAGTTTAAAAATGAAAACGGAATTCTTAGTCCAGATATATCGATATCATTCCTCATTCATAATGCAATTTCTTTAGACTTTTAAAACGAGTTGTTTAAAGTTAAAATTCAGCTAAACGTTTTACCCTCAATTTTCGAAGATGGATACTCTCAAATTACTAAGGAAACAACCTTCAGACAGAACAATAAAACAAGGCGATTAGAAAAGAAACATGACTCATTCGCGTGGATTCATTAAAATAATACGAATGAGTTCAGTTATCGTTTATTATTTTGCTTTATTCAGAACTTCGCAAACGAATACAAAAAAGAAAACCATCTGCCTGTCAAATGATTGACGTTTAACCGTTTTTATTAAGAACATTTTTTTGTTTGAACGAATTTGTTTCCTTTCTTTTCTATCCTAGCAGCTCATCTATTTTTGATTAAAATAATTAATTATTTTCATTAGTTTTAGATATTTTTAATAACGCATTTTCTTTTATAACTGCTAATCAATTGAAAAATTGAATTTTCCATAGCATGAATAGAAATATAATAAATATATAAAATTATTTTCAATATTTTTTTCAGAAGCATTAATTATGCGTAATTTTGAGAAACTTAAATTAAATAAGGAAATTATTATTTCAAGTATTTTTCGAGATCACAGGAAATGTTAATATCTTTTACCTAATAGAAAGGAATCAAATCATTTAATCGTGAGACCAAAATTTGAAATCAATATCTGTTTTCAGTAATATTTTAATGATTTTTTTGTTTTTTTAAAGATTTGCTTATGTTTCTATTGTTCAAAGTGCTTTTAATCTAAGGAAATCTATTTAAATGCACACAAAAATTTCGGAAATTATCTTCTCTAAATTATTTAAACGAATAATATGGGATATTGGAAAGATCTTTAATAAAAATTATCGGAATTTGAGAGCTCCAGAAATTAGTTCATTTTTTAAAAAATCGGAGTCAGTAAGTTTACCGGAATTATTTCAACTAATTTTAGACATTTGGTCTCTTTATATACACTGATGCAATCTCTTAATTTTTACGATCTGTAGCGGATATAATTATTTGGCTGCTACAGTTAATGATATTATAAGGCTACTCATTTACAAATTAATTTCAAATATATAAATTTTCTATACATTTTTAATTAATCAAGTAATTAATTATTTATTTTAGCTTTTTTTATTTTAGTAATTTTGCAAATGTATGGTGCAATTAATTTATTCTTTTAATATGCATATATCATAAAACAATCAATGAAATTGTATACTTCTTTAATAAAATAACTATAATAATTAATTAACGATTTCTTTATTTAAATAAGAAGTGTTTAATAATGATAAATTTTAATTAAATAATAACTTCAAGTATATATATCGCTAAAACTCCGAATTTTACAAAACCTGTAGAATAGAATATAACTTAGCCAGTTAACGAATAATTAATATTATTATAGCTAAAAAAATCAATATTATAACGAAAGAAAATTTGTACTTTTGATAAATTTATTAATTTTACAGCTAGACTTATGATATTTTATAACTGATTTCCCTGTAGAAGCTCTGAGCCTTGCAGCCTTAGGCAGCTAATGAAAAGTTCGCCATTGTTTATAAAATCAATAGTTTTGACAAAAAAGAATTTTGAAATCTAAAATGAGTCCCTCTCACAATTTTCTCTTGAGATAATCCTTCTATCAAGTTCGGCAATCTGTGAAGAAATTATAAAGATAAAACTCCGACTTGATCCGATTTAAAACGTGATAATATTATAAATATCAGAAAATTGCACTACATAACGAAAAAAAAAATATGCAGAACGCTCAACAGAACAAATCGTCGAAACACCCTATAGAAGCTACCGAATTTGGTAGGCAGTTAATTCTTAGGTATTAGATGCTCACTAAAAAAGAATTTTTTAAATTATTAATTGGCTTTTTAATTACTTATAATAAGACTTTTTACTAAAAATAAACAATGCTTAATAGACTTATAATTAATAATTTTTTAATGTTTTTCCTAACAACTTCGGATAATATTATTGAAACAAAACTATTTTTACACTTTCCTAAAATTCAATTAATAAGCTTTTAAACGATATTAATTTTATTTCCTCCTAGTTTTTAATTTATTTTTAATAAATTTTTCAAAATATATTAAGTGAGTTTGACAACAATACTTTTCACTATTTTAGTTATTGGATTTACACTCACGCGAGTTGCGGTGATATTAAAGTTTTTTGTGAGCATATTTTCTTTGCTATAAAATTAAAAATAAATTTTTTAAATGAACTAAGATGTACTAATAAATGAAGGAATAAATTGAATCACTTTTGAAACCGTATCAAATTATAGTACTTTGAAATAGAGAATTGAATCACTTTTTTCCTAATAATATCGTACAGATGAACAAATCCACTGAGAAGTATTGTTCAAAAGAATACATTAACATTTAAAAAAAAATAAAAATAAGAAAATTATTAAGAAGATCCGATTTTTTTTGTGGGTGGGTTATGAAAATTAGAGATAATTAGAGGAACGTCCTAAAATTGAACCTCTCAATTTTTTTCCATTTGAAAGGTGTCACTGAAATGCTGCTTCAAACTTGATTTTCACCATTCTCATCATTCAATATTTTGTTACCATGTTCGTTTTTTGCGTTGCCACCATAATCTTTACTTTTAATGGATTTGAAAATAATTTTTAATGGATTATCTTTTATTACAGATAGAATTTTTAAGTTCGTATTGAATAATCTTTTTTTCATGTCTGAAATAGAATACAAGTTGATTTAAAATTGCTTGATATATCATAAAATCTATTTTCTGAAATCAAATGAATAAGAGTCTTTTCTAGAATACGACTTTTGAAGACTTATAAGTTATTGAAATCAATTATGATAATTAATCATATGATTTATCGATAATTTTATTAAATATTCACATTTCGTAATGAAATTTGGAAATATATGAGTAAACAAATATTTAGGGTATGTGGATACATCTCAATATCCATTAATTGTTTGTTTTGATGTAGGATATTCCATCTATAACGAATTAATGATGGATGCTCATTATCAGCTCTGAATTAATTAATCAAAACAATTTCTAACGGAACAACAATTACATTATATTAGTAAGAAAATAAGTGTAAAAACTAAGTCTTTAAATACACATAACCAAATAAAATGTCTTCAAAAAATAGAAGAAATTGCATACAACCTAATCAATAATTATATTTCTATTTCTTCTTTTTTTCAGTAACTAATGAATATGGAAATGTAAAAATTCAAATGATATACAATTTAATTATATATCATCTTTTTTTTTTTTCATTTTCCATTATTTTTATTTATTTATTTATTCTTGAACAATTTCTAACTTTCCTCTTTCATTGTTTTTAGAATCCTTAGAATTTGGTGGAACAAAAAAAATTCAAAAAGATTAAAATAGCGATTAAAAGAATTAAATTATTTATAGATATTCATAAAATTGAAAGATGGGAGGAAAAATGAAAACTTAATGCCTCATTTTTGAAAAATAAAAGATTTTTATATTCTTAGCAATAAACATTTTGAAAGTATGAATTTGCATTCGATTTGCAAACAGGAAGTAATTCATATACATTACATCTTTTAAAATATTCATAGAAAGTCTATTAAATTTTATGTTTCTTTCGGATTCAAAATACAGACGATATTCCAAAAAAAGAATTTGTTTTCAAATATTTTGCCCAGAAAATTATCGGTGAAATGTTATGCTGCATAAAAGGCACTTAACACATTTTATTTTTTTAGCTTCCTGTTTCATTTATATTTTTTTATATTATTTTTCGTCATTTTAGAATGAATAAAAAAAACCGCTTTCATAACAAATGTAGATATTTCTATGAGGTTATGCACAGTTAGAGGTAAAAAAATTCCTCTTATGTTCAATCACTTACTAAGTAGTTTCAGAGCCATATTACTATCCTTATCATTTATAATGTCCGGAGGTTAAGAATATAGTCATGCCTCAAATTGGCACATTCCTATGAACTCAGAATTTTGAAACAAATAAATAACAGCAGAAAATAGAAAATACGTGCTTATATCCTCAAAATTTGCAAATTTTAGCAAGTAAACAAATAGGGCAATCAAACTTCCATTAAAGAAAGCTTTAGAATTAATTTTAAAAAATGAAAAATAACTGCAATAGTTGCTATAATAATCAGCTATAAAGTGTATTCCTTCAATTTTTTCTATATTATTTTATTTTCCTTTCTTTACATAGGATAATAAATAAAAATGCAACAGTTCAATATACTCAATTGATAGAGTAGCATATTTGAAATTTAAAATTATGTTTATTTGGATTTAAGTATTCGTATTAATAATTTTAAAAAACTTTTTAAATTATTAATTTAGCTATCATGAAACTTAACTTTAACTATAAAACATCCTATAAATTTGTATTTTATTCATGAAGAATGAACCAAATTTTATTTCATTTCAATATTGACAGTCAAAATGAATATTCGTAGCAAAAATTCCAAATTTATATATATTTATTGATTTTTTAGGTAATTTAATATTTCAAATAAATTGTAAATTGATATTTTTGTCAAAAATAATGACAGACAACGGTATTAAATTTTTTTGCTTTAAATCTGAATAAGCATTCGAATGCTGTGGTTACTTGCAGTATTTCCTTCATCTATCTACACTTCAACACATTCACTAGGAGGTATGTCCTGTCATCGGAAATATGGCCAAACACAAGTACATCCCATTATTCTACTCTCCAGGGAAGCGGAAACATTTTTACATTCCATATTTCAATTACTCCCAAATCAGTAGGAGGATGATATATTTTTAGATTAGATCAATCTATCCATTTCCCCGTGT
>JAPMOR010062530.1:1663724-1679203 GCA_026543865.1 Argiope aurantia | reverse complement strand
TTTAAAAAAATAAATAAAATAATTTTAATAAAATGAATTAAAAAATAATGAAATACTTTTCGAATAATGCAAAAATTTTATATTAAGATTATTTTTTGAATTCTTTCAGGTAATTTTGGTTTAATCTAAATCATGTCCTGAATGGAATATACTACCAAAAAACGAAATTTATTAAAATTCTTATTCTACTTGAAACCAGTAAACCTAGTTACTGACTGAAAAGAAGTTCCGTCATTTTGATTCCAAGCTTCATCTCATCATCTGCTTGAAAATAAAATAAATCAAAATTCCCTTTTCAATCTTTTCAACTCTGGCGAACTGCTGAAATTTTTTCCATCAACTGCATGCTCGAATCTTCCATTATATCGTCTTTGTGAGCATATTACACTGAATCTCTGGATTTAATACTTAAGAGAAGGCGCTTCCTATTCTGTCGGATAAAGTGACGACGAGATTGCTTCCTGGATGCAAGAATACTTACAAGACATTTATGCGAAACTTAACGATATTTGAAAGGAGATCTTTCCTGTTCATTTAAAGGAGTTGACTGAGAATAGAGGTTTCAAGTACTGTAGTATGGATGAAATTGTTTTATGGGTTTTTGACACAAGCTCAGGATTTCAATTTCACAGTATCAATACCCTTTCTTCTATTCCATTTTCCCGCTTTCATAAAAATGGTTCGCTTAAAAAAATGAGAATATAATATATAAAATCTATACACATACCACTATAAATATTTCTATGAAACAAAAATTTATTCGGAACCATTTATACCGAAACTTTACTATACAATCTCTAATACATGTATTATTAACAGCTTTTCATTGGCGAATAGTGTTTCGAAAAAAATGGATTAACTCTGTCGATTTTTTGTTACTAGTCGCTGGGAAATTACGAAAGTTTACTCGTTACCAACAGGAGCGTTGGCGAACCAGCTGGTCGCCAAAGGCGGCTAGTGATAAATAAATTGTAAAATTAATACTGTAATATAGCATATTGTTTCGAATACCATGTTAAACTAAGTGCATTCATGATTTTTTTTTAATGACCAGTTCATATGTAGGCAAGATTAAAGAATATTCATATGTAGTCAGTATGTGATTCATTTCTAAATATCCCCCCTCCAAAAAAACCCGTTTACAAAAAAAAAAAAAAAAAAAAAAAAAAAAAAAGCAGAAGAAAAAAACCTGCCGAGCGAAGCCTAGTTTTTCAGATATATTAAGATAAACAAAGCAAACTTAAAATATTATCAAATACATACAAAAATATTCTGACTGGGTATTGAAATCTCTCACATTTTTTCCAAATCAGTTTCCTATTATTCTTATACTGTTTCTCCTCTTCCCCGATAGAATGTATTTTCAAACGCTATCAATTAATTCTTGCCGAGTAAACCAAACGCGTTTCCGAAAACTGCTACTCCAAAAATATCGTTCTTCACCTGTGCAAAATACCTGCCGGAATAATTTACTGCGTACATTACTCCCCTTCCGACCCTTTTCCGAGAGAACAAATTTTCGGAATTACTCTTATTGGAAGGTGCACTCAAAATTGACAGTCTCTGAGTCGTTCCCCAATCAATAGGCGGAACTTTTCTATGGAGATTGCCATTAACCAATGCCCCCCAGGGATGCCGTAAGGAAAATTTTGATTCGTCGCTTTTGGCTCAGCAGTTTCGATTCAACTCTGCTTCGGTTTAAATCTTCCACCCTAATGAGTCATTTGGTAATGGGCATCATTACCTTAGTTATTATTCCGGGTTCGTTTGCCGAATCAGCAGGACTTGAGGGCAATAGAGCGTCACGAGGCAATTTGAATGGATAATAGTGGCAAATGTGGTTGAGATAACTTATGTATATGGGGATTTGCGCATAAAATGAAAGGTTCAAATCCAGTGAGTTATCTTTTGCTGAGAGATATATCGATGAGTGCTTTGTATTTCATCGATAAATAAGATTGATATGATCGCCGTACTGGAATCGAGGAAGTTATCGATTCAGATGTCTGTTGTTTAAAGGTAGATGAATGCATTGAAAAGTCGATTATTTTGCGGAAGTGTGAATTCTTTTTAATTCTTCTTCTTATATTCCTAATCTTTGAACATCTTTCGTTATAAAACAGTTAGAATTTTGTTTCTAAGTCTATTTTTAAGGAAATTGCATTGATTTTTTTTATTTCGATTTGCATACGTTTTAATGATATTTTACATCCCCAAATGCTGTTTTCTCAGATATAGAATGCGATAGAATTTTCATACGAAAAACCTCATAAACTATTAATGGATATTTTTTATCCAAATTTAGAGTATTAAATATTCAATATGTTTGCAGTTCCTGAACTAGAAAATAATTAATCTATCTATTTAGAAATATTTTAGAGTGGTTCTAGTGCTTTACAATGTGACAAAAAATCAGTCAAACCAACCCCAATATTTTATTTTAAATTTTAAAACTGTTTTAAAACTCTTCAATTTGTCGCCGACTGATAGGTGTTAGTGCAACAGAGGTGCAGTTCCAGGATGCCAAGCATGTGGAACTTGAATGCACCAAATTTATTCCCAAAAGACGTATACTTAAGAATTGCCTACTAAAGAACAATACAAATTGGTCTCCTCATTTTTCTGCCTTTGAACAAAACAAATAATCTTTCATTTTCTTTTGTACATATATTAATAGTACTTTTCTCATATCATTTCGGCAATATTTCTGTATGCTAACATACATATTTATGCTATATGTATTTGGATTTTGAATATTTTATTTTTATTTGATCATGCTTCTCCATTGTATAATCTTATTTACTATATGTTTTCATTAGTGTGAGAGCAATTTTGTTGTTTGCGTATTTTCTTGTACCCCCCCCCCCTCTTTTTGCATTTATGTCTGTGTCAATTATATTTCAAATTTCCTCCACTATCAACTGAGTACTGACTTAAGTTTGTAAGACTTGTGGGATACTTATTGGCACACAAGGATTTATACCTAGAGACTAAAAAACCCTATATCTTAAGAATGGATATAGATACAGCTTACTTTTTAATTCAGGAGCTAGATAATATATTTCTGAAGCTATTTGCAAACTGTTAAGCAAATCATTTGATAAACCTCTAAACTAGAAGAGATATACTTTATACTTATTTTGAGCGAAAAGAAGCCCTTTTTACAATTTTTTCTTATAAATTGGCACTTAACTGATTATTTTTGTTTCATAGATGTTTTTTCAACCTTTTTCATGCAAATATTTAAAAATATAACTATTTTTGATTGTCTTTCAAAAAGTTCGTCCCGAACGAAATCACGTACCTTTAAGTATACGAATGTAAATTTAATTAATAACTTTCATTTATCATAAATAAGCATAAAGAAAAAGCTTCTCGTGATCCAGAAATTATTCCATTGCGTTATTAATTTTTTTAAATTTTTTATGGCCATTTTTTATTGTTATAAAAACTTTTTTAATATTACTGATCTTTTCTTGAATATATACCATAATAAAATTATGATGGTGGTATCAAAAAGTAATTTGTTTTACATGTAAAAGCTTTTTAAAAATAATTAGTCGTATTACAATTAATTTCTATGCTATATCTAAAAGTATAGATAGAAAATTATTATACATTTTTTGATATACATAAAATATAAAACTGTATGAATAATACTAAAAAAATTCTGCAGCGATGTTTAAAAAATATTAAAAGTTATTTAATGATTGAAAAGATTAAAACTCTAATGAAATACCAAGTATAAAACTTGTGAAACTGTAATGGCAGGTGTACTTTTTCGTCTTATCTATGTATTACAATAATTTAAATATTTAAGAATATTGGTATGGTCAGATAAGATCTGAATTATTCAGATGTTATCATCGCTTTGTCGTTTATCAATCTGATAAATTACATTTTTTTTTACAATGTTGGACAATTTCTTTCTTTATAATATTGCTCTACATAACTCATTACCACAAAAGAATCCATTAGTTATTTCTTGTAGTATTACCGATAGTCAGAAGTTCAAAGGAATCAATCTATAACAAAAAATCTTGAAACTCAAAACTAAAACAAAGAATGGGTACTTATTGGAATAGGATATCAATAAAATGTGAGATAAGAAATGGATCAGAATGGATACCAGTGGCTTAAATCAGAATCTTTTTTGATATTTTTTAAAATATAGCAAAGTTGGCAAAAGCGTACTGCAAAACGCTGGTATGTTCGAATTGGAATAAATTTTGAATTGAGGTTCAGGCTTATTTTTAAGAGATCGATTGCTCTGTATGAGAATCAATAAAATGGTGAGTGAGGTTTCTTGACAAAAAATTCTTCATTATGTCAAGAGAATTTTTTTTATTTAACAGAATAAATTTTTTTATTTTATAAATATTCAGACATCATCTCAGAGAAAATATATTACTTTATATTATTTTCTTAACTTAAAGTAATTTCTAAATGCCCTGTTTAAAACGTAGGAAAATATAAATAATATGCCAGATATAAAAAAATAACTATAAAATTTTGACCATATTTTTTAAATATATATCGCCAACTTTCTCTAAGAATATTGTGTGATTTAATCTGCAGTAGTTAATGATTACTCTTAGCTAATAATTTCCAACTTTAACCCTCCAATTAATTTTTTTCGAAATTCTTAAGGAGCCTTCAAATATTAATTACAGAAATGATTATGTTTAATAGATTACACAGATTATTATTAAGTATTCTGTACTTTTCATTAATCTCTAATTGCATTTTTCTTTAATAAATTTTCATATATCACTTTTTACAGATATCCTATTCCAAAAAGTTTTTATTTTATGTTTTCGTTTTGAATTTCAAGATTTTTTTTGTCATAAATTGATTCTTGCAAATAAAAAAAAAATGCAAAATACTGAAAATAAAAGTTTTATGATTATTTAAAGAGAACTTTGAAAACAAATCATTTAGATTTAAAGATAAAGAACTCATCGTGCTATATCTTAGAACAATTACAAAAAAAAAACAAAAAAAACAGTTTTGTGAATTAAATAAATTCTTTATTAAAATAAATTTTAAATATTTCAAATTACATGAGTAAATAAATCCCTTATTAAAATAAACAAATTACATGAGCTGCTAACATTAATTTTACAGCAATTATTAAAAACTAACTCAACATTTTCTAGTAACGGAGAGATATATATGTAAATTTTAGATGGGGGAGGGGGGATATGTAATTCGGAGATTACATATTTAATCGATACAATATTAATAAAATTGAAACAACAACAGAAGACGGCGAGTATTAATAAGATTTATTTATTCATATTAATCAACTTTGGTGAATACATCTTATGACAAAATGATTCCATATTACCGTACTATTTTTATCATATTATTGTACCGAAACTGTTCGAATTTAGCGCGGCATGAATGGCTCAATGGCAAAATGATATGAGCTGACAACTACAATTCGCAAGTTCGTATCTGACTGCAGACAAGTTGCCAAAAAAATTGTTCTGTTATTGATTTTCTTTCTCTTATTTTTCGTTGGTTCCAGAATGTTCTTATAATTTCTGTGTCTTTCTAAATCAGGAAAATTCGAGTCATTTCGTCTTTTGGATAAAAACAGATGTAAGGTTTAATTTCTGGAATAAAATCTCGAGTTGAGAAAAGCGAGTGTTATCTTTGGCTTTAGTTAATACACGGTTTATCTGCGCGAACTTCATCTACGCGACAGTATTTTAAATTATACGCGAGCAATAATAATACAGCACGCTCAGTAGTTAGTTTTAAAAACTACTCTGCGTGCTTTATAAAAATCCAAAGCCATGCCAAAGTGGCGAAATTATTTTGTGATGAACTAAAACTAAACTGAATTAAAAAGTATCTATATTTATTTCGTTTATTCCGAATAAATTCTCTTGAATTCGCTTCTTGTTTCGATAATATTTCAACTTAGATAGATATTTAAGTAAGGCCATACAGGATAATCCGGTACATGGTGAGAAGTCACATGATCATACCCGCAGTGTTAGCAAATCTCATAGCTAAATAACTCATAGCATGAATTAGAGTATTAAGCAGCTGAGGGTTGTTTTTTTTTAATATTTTCTACTTTTTAACCATAATATATATACAAAATTTTGTCTTTACAAACTTGAAACAGAGTCAAGTTAAATGAAAGTGTCTAAAGAAATGAAATCGCAATACTCATACTTGAAAAACAAAATAATCACGTGTTGATGACAAGACAAAAAATTATTATATTTTATTGTTATTCATAACCATTTATTCATTAAAATTCAACAAAACACATTTTTCAGTATTTCTTTTTCTCGTGAAACACTTGTTTTGTTTCAAATATTTTTGCATTATTGGAGAATATTATAATAGAGAATAACAGTTCTTATCTATATTCAATCCATTTTTATATATGGTACAGTTACTTTCCATGAGTAACAAATCCAGAAAGCTTTTAATGTTTTCCCGAGAAAGATATTTTAGGAATTCTCTTATAGCCCGTCTCATCTCTATCCATACATTTAGCAGTTGATTCTGAGTGAAAAATAAAATCATCCTTTTCATGGAAACATATTTCCAGCTAGCATAAGATAAAAGCATATAAACAAGGAACATAAAACGAATTCGGTGTGCAAATAGAAAATCTATTTTCGGATATACGTATTTCGAAGATATATATATCAACAATCTATATATTTAAATAAAGCACGTAAAGAGGTTTTTGACTTTCTTATAAGCAAAAATGTTGCCGGCCTTTTTTATTCAGATAATGGACAAATTCAGTTTCAGAGTCACAAAATTTGATGCTGAATCAGAATAAGGTTACTTTTTTTTTTCACTGAATAGCGATGCAAACTTCTTGATAAAGTTATAACATTAATTTTTTAAATGCTTATGCGATCCCAAAAATTTAAGGATATTTCAAAATAAATAAGGAAAATAAAAAAATACATATTTTTTACTTTCTCGTATACGTAATATAGAGAAAATATAGTAATCCTCAAAAAATTCGAACTCGAGGTTTTAAAGAATCCCAACCTTGGGTTCTAAAAACGCATTTTCGTAAAACGACCGTTTGTCTGTCTGTGTAAAGATCTTTCAAAACTGCTTTGAGCTAAACGGTTGAAATTTAATATACGGTCTTTACACCAAATTTGAAAAATTCTATCAAATTTTGAGTAAAATTGTTTAAGAGAAAGTCCTTCCATCCATCTGTTCGAATATAAGTTAACACGATCATTACAAAACGAAGAGAGTTAGATATAAAAAATTCGGTGCACGGATTTAATATCCATGAAAAATAAATAGGGTGGATACCTGCCAAAGTTTGAGCCAAATCCAATTACGGGGTGATTGTTTGTGGATTTGTATTTTCAGAAACATGTAAAAGCGATAATTCAAAAACATAATATATCAAGGGCATGATTTTATGACTTAAACATATCAAAGGCGGTATGGGAGTTTGTGACTACAATTACAGTTTTATGTCAAATTTTTGTTTCAATCGGTTAAGGAAAACGTGTCTAAAACACAAATTCGATTTTTGGATAACTGTAAACGCATGTTAATTTTTAAATTTACTCGCCGAAGATGATATTATAGATGCAGTAAAAATGTTAAATTCTTGCTAAAGGTTAATATTGCGTAAATTTTATACGCCAGTGCCATGTAAGGCGTACTCTAAAGCAAAGAATACGCGAAAAAGTTGTGAGGAATGAAAGGAATGAAAAGTTTTGAGGAATGGTCTCTTCAAAACTGTTTCGCAATCCCGCTGATTTTTCTGTTAAATCAGACCATCATAAATCAAAAACGTTTGTGATAATTCAATTACCATGACTAAATCGATGCAAATGGTTGTAGTGGACATACGCATGTGAAACTGGAAGAAAATATCTCGCATGGATTGTACAACTGTGTATATCAAAATACAATGACAGCAATGGGGGCACAAACATTAGAAGATTGTCCCTCAGGTTTTGCTGACACTTTTAGTTTAAGGCTACTTTCAGCTCAAGAATCATTTTTAGAAAAATTGAATAGTTTTCCAGGCAGTTTCCTAAGGCATAAATGAACAACTTTCTTTGATTTTTATTCTTTTCTGTTGTTCTCGTAAAATAAAATGAAATCAAATGTTTCTTTTTTTATTGTTGAATCATATTCAATTTAAAATACCCTCTATTCTAAACAGAGCACATATTTATATAGAATATATATGTATATATCCGTAATTTATATAAATATATATAGTTTATATATTCTATAATAGCTGTATAAACTTAAGAGGGAATATTATTCAGTGTTTTCTACGATGACAAACATCTGAAGAACCATATCTACGCGGTCATTAGGTTTCAAGATATTCTGTATGAGAAAGCAGTAATTCCATTTTTTTCTGTAAAAAAAAATATTGTACAGTCGCGAGTCGTAATACTGACATGAGTAATATTTCAAAATCATTACCAAGTGTAACAAGGCTTGATTGCTTGTACCATGACGTGATGGACTAAGCCTGGGTTAACTAACAAATGTACAAATAGAAACGGCGAGCAGCTATGTTTTTTTTCTGTGTGAATGGATTTGCATACACCAGTGGTTTCACATGGTCTCATAAAAGGAAATACACATTCTAACTATGAGGATGTGAATTGTAATTCACATATTTTAAATAAGGTTATTTTGAAACTCATCGGATATGTCGCTGTTAAATTTTGAAAGCAATTTCTCAAAAACTAATATTTGTGACGTTATAGTTCTTTAGATACGTTTCATCCGCAGAGAATGACCAATAGTACTATGCTGAATGTATCCGATAATTATGGAGCACTTTTGTGTATGAATGTATAAATAAAATTGCTCACATATGTCTGAATTGAAGTTAACTCTTAGTCTAAACACTGAATTCGTCAAATGTTTGTAATATGAACTGCGCACAATGGCAATTTTTATATTTTAATCTCATTTAACACACACACACACACACACACACACATATATATATATATATGTAGTGACGAACGCCTAATGACGAGCACCATCTGCTGGCCAACAGGTGTTGATGCTTGTTAGACGGAGTGCAGACGAGTCGGGGCTGAACAAAAGTCAAGACGTGTGAGACGAGACGGGTCTCTGAACGAAAGACGCGACGTAGTTCTAGATGAGAGTTGGGTAGTGAGTCTGTAAGACGTACAGCTCACGCTCATGTATCTTTATATGTTTTATGTTAGTATAGTATTGTTTTGTGCTTTAATTATAATAAATATATTTTCATATTAATGCTGGTCGTTGCCTTTTCCCACAAATATGGGGGTTCCACCCGGATTTTAATGAAGACCGGTACATAGACGAAAGAAAAGCCAAACAGAAGTGAAATTTGATGTAGAGCAATTCGACGTACTACAATAAACCTCTTGGATACCAACTCCTTGTGGACTGACGCAATGTGGATCGACGTTGAAGAAATTGTGAGTAAAATTTTGATTTATTCTCAAGTATGACATTTCTTACACGAGCACGAAAGAGCGACTAACTAACTTTAGTAGACGAATTAGAACTAACAACGCCACAGGATGCCAAAGTGCGACAGTTAGTTACAATGATAACAGAATCGAAAGTCTATGACGAAGAGTTCGTAAAAAACTTACATTTAACTATCACTCAGGAGCGCGAAAGGTTAGATGCTGAAAAAGCCGAAGCCGAAAAGAATGAGCGCGAATATACTTTGAAAAAGTTAGAACTTGATTTAAAAAGTAGAGAAAATAATTTAACTGTATCAGATATACCTAAGATTGATATATTAAAATTGCTAAAGAATTATAATAATAGCGGAGACATAAGTGTTTACCTTTTGGTTTTTGAGAAACAAATAAATTGGGCAAGACATTGCAAAAGAAAACTGGATTTCTTATTTACTCGGGTTATTACCATTGGATATAGTCAATTTAATTGTTCGTGAACCTGATCCATTAGCTAATGACTATGATTACATAAAAAATTGTTGCTTAAAAGATTTAAATTAACTTCTGAATAACTCAGGCAGAAGTTCTTTATCACAAACGATATTCTTCTTCATGGCGGGATTTCGGTTTTGAACTGAATAACTTTTTTGAGGAATGGATAAATTGTTTAGAAATAACCGATTTTGAAGATTTCAAGCAGCTAATGGTCGTTGACCAGTTAAAGAGTAAAATACCAAATGACGTACGGGATCATTTTCTCGACGATCTGCCCAAAATAAAGAAAGTAGAAGATTTGGTTAATAAATTGGGCGAATATGAAGCTGCACGAAGTCACCTTAAAACGGAAACAAACAGAAATTGGCGTGTTTCCGAAAACAGAAGTAAATTTGATATCGCGAAAGAAGCTAAAAATTCACCATTGCCGTTCGTTCGTGCTCAAAAGAATTATGCTGATGATAATTACTACAACAAGAGTAATAATAAATGTTTTAATTGCAATGAGGCTGGCCATAAAACAATTAATCGCAAGTTTAAAAACAAAGGATTGAAGTGTTTCCAATGTGGTAGCTTTGGCCACAAAGCCAGTATCTGCCCGCAAAGAGATTTTAAAATGTCCTTCTCTAATAAAGTGTATATTCGTAACTCTCCAAAAACTGTAAATAAGCTTAGTAAAAATGTTGAAATAAATGGTGTAAATTGTGATGCATTAATTGATACTGGAAGTGATATTACTATGATTAATTATGATTTTTATTTGAAAATTGGTAAACCTAATTTAACGACTGATAATGTGAAATTAGCCGGTATAAGTGGAGATAGCATTACTCCTCTAGGTTTTTTTTATTGTGTTATATTAATTGATGAATATGTAATATCAACTAATGCGTATGTGTTAGAAATAATGCCGAACGAAATAATCATCGGCATGGACGTATTAATTAATCTAAGCTATTCATTCCAAGAGAAACAAATTATCATTCATGGGAAAAAAAGCTCAAATAAATTACACCCGGATGGTGAGAAACGAGGTCAAGGTCGTTTCACTACGTTCCTCGGAGCTCAAAAGAAACAGACAGACACATATTTTTGCTGAGATTTGCAATAAAATAAACACACATCCTCACCCATACTTCATTCATTTAGCGGATTCGATAAACTATGATGAAATCGACATGAGTCATGTAAAAAAACCCTTGCGACAGGAAATAAATCGTCTTTTAAATAAATATTCGCCAAACAAAACAAAAAGTACGGAGTTGCAAATGAAAATAATACTGAACGATGATATTCCGATTAGTCATAACCCTCGAAGGCTGCCTTTTAAAGAACAAAAATTTGTTGAAACTCAGATTGATAAATGGATACAGGAAGGGATAATAAAACCTAGTTGCTCAGAATATTCTTCCCCTGCAGTTTCATGCAAGAAGAAGGATGATAGTTATAGGTTATGCATTGATTTTCGTAAGCTAAATAAAAAGTTGATTAAAGATCGGTACCCTTTAGCCCTCATAGAAGAGTTGCTTGACAAACTTGAGCAATCAAAAATATTTACTACTTTGGACTTGAAAAACGGATTTTTTCATGTAGACGTAGAGAAGGATAGCACAAAATTTACGTCTTTTGTAACACATCATGGCCAGTGGGAATTTCTTAATGTACCATTTGGACTTTCCAATAGTCCGAGTGTATTTCAGCGTTACATTAATTTGATATTCAGGAATTTGATGCTAGACGGAACTGTACTGATTTATATGGACGACATTATTATACCATCCAAAACCGAGGAAGAAGGGCTAGAAAAATTACAACGTGTTCTACAGGTTGCATCAGAGTACGGTTTGGAGTTTAATTTTAAGAAGTGTCAGTTTTTAAAACCACAAATAGAATTTTTGGGCTATAGAATCCAAAACGGAAATATACAGCCCTCTGTATCTAAAACGGCAGCTGTACAAAAATTTCCACAACCACAAACTGTTAAACAAGTACAAAACTTTTTAGACCTTACTAGTTATTTCTGGAAATTTATACCCCACTATTCAAAAATCGCAAAACCGCTTAGTGATCTACTAAGAAAAGACATTGCATTTAAGTTTGAATCTGAACAAAAGGAAACTTTTCAAAAACTTAAAGATATTTTAACTCAGGAGCCAATTTTGCATCTCTATCAACGGGGATCAGTTTTAGAACTCCATACAGATCTAGCAGTCAGAGATTCGGAGCAGTGCTTCTGCAACAGGGAACCAACAATAAGTTTTATCCTATTCATTATTTTAGTCGAAAAACATCTTCACAATAAGAAAAATATAGTAGCTATGAATTAGAAGTTTTGGCTGTAATCGGAGCGTTGAAAAAATTTAGACATTATTTACTGGGTTCTAAGTTTAAAATTGTGACTTATTGTTACGCTTTTCAACAAACTATGAGTAAAAGATATCTTGCACCAAAAGTTGCAAGATGTGCTTTACAGTTAGAGGAATTTGATTACCAAATTGTTCACAGATCGGGAAAACAAATGGCACACGTAGATTCTCTTAGCCGAAACGCAGTACTTGTTGTTACTCGTTCATACAGTGAAGTGACCACTAAAATAGCCAGTGCTCAAATTCAGGACGAATTCCTTAAGAAATTAAAAGCTTTGATAGATAAGCAAGAAGACGGTGAACACATTGTGAGAAATGGAGTTTTATACAAATACGATAATGGTAGAGAATTGCTCATAGTCCCAGAAGCATTACAAAGAGAAAATATTCGAGATATTCACAATTAAGGACATTACGCTGTGGCTAAGACGGAAGAAATTTTAAAGCAAGAATTTTACATACCAAAGTTGAGGTCGAAAATAGAAAGTGTGGTTGCCAATTGCGTGGAGTGTATTCTTTGTAATAAGAAACGTGGGAAAGGTGAAGATTTCCTTAACCCCATCCCAAAAGAAAATTTGCCTTTAAGTACATATCACATTGATTTCATTGGCCCAATGCCTTCTACAAATAAAAACTACCAGCATATTTTTTCAATAGTGGAAGCTTTTACAAAATTTTTCTGGTTGTATCCGGTTAAATCAACATCTATTCAGGATGCAATAACTAAACTTAAGCTTCAACAATCTACTTTTGGAAATCCGACGAGAATAATAACAGACAGAGGTTCAGCTTTTACCTCAAAAGAATTTGAAACATACTGTCAGGATGAAAATATTGAACATTTCAAAATTAGCACTGGAATTCCTCGCGGAAATGGGTAAATTGAAATAATGCATAAAATTTTAATGCCCCTTCTATCAAAACTCTTGATAACAGACCCTACCAAATGGTATAAACAAATTGCAACAGTGCAGAAAATAATCAATAGTACTGTTTCAAGAAGTACAAAGTACCCCGTTTGAGCTTTTAACTGGAGTAAAATTAAAAGATACAACTGATTTACATTTAAAGGAAATATTGGAAGAAGAATACACAAAAGCAATGATGGAAGATCGAAATAATATGAGAGAAGAAGCAAGGGAAAATATTTTGAAGATGCAAGAAGAGAATCGCAAAAGTTTCAACAAACGATAAAAAGTGGCGCGCATCTACAAACTTGGTGAATTAGTGGCCATACAACTGACGCAGTTTCGAACTTAACTCAAACTAAGACCAAAGTTTCATGAACCGTATCGGATTGTCAAGGTTAAACCTAAGGATCGCTATGACGTGGGAAAAGTTGGATGTCATGACGGACCAAATACAACTTCCACACGAGCTGATTTCATGAAAGAATGGTCATCAGACTAAAAGAAAAAAAATGTTTATTGGTTTATCCAGATACTGTTTTCTTTTTTTTTATTCTTTCAGATTTTTCTACTTTGATTTAACTTTCGAGAACGAAAGAGATGTCAGGATCGCCGAATGTAGTGACGAACGCCTGATGGCGAGCGCCATCTGCTGATCAACAGGTGTTGATGCTTGTTAGACAGAGTGCAGACGAGACGGGGCTGAGCAAAAGTGAAGACGTGTGAGACGAAACGGGTCTCTGAACGAAAGACGCGACTTAACATGTGAATTAATCCTGCGACGTATTCGACGAAATCTATTTAATGTTCTTTTCTTTTATGTTAATTTAATTGTCCGTCCTAAATGTAATTAAATGTGCGTTCTAAAATAGTAGTGATTTCTGAGTCCTACATATATATATATATATCTTTGTTGTTGTTTCTTATGGCACTTATCGTAGACAAGTCCACTGACAGAGTCAGTGATTTTAAGCCGAGATTTTTAGAATGTCTTGTTTCAGTAGTTCCATCTTGGACCAAGAGTACGAATTAGCTACTCATGCGTCACAACCCTTTTCACAGGGCGGACTTCATTCATAAATTTCATTCGCATATCGTAATTTAGACCTGAATCAGAGAATGTTCACTTTTCAACCCGTACCCTCAGTGGTATTATTGTCTCGACTTGGAGGACTTTATGACCAGGATAGATTTATATGTTCACAAACCACCTTATACATGGAGAGTTTTCGGCCTGCGGGGTTCGAACTCACTATCAAAAGGATGCGAGTCCACTGGTATACCAACCAGGCTATTGGAAGAGAAAGCCGCGAGGAATACTTAACTGATATTGGAGCTATTTGTACCAGTTTGTAGGACATTTATTAGGAAAGGTTTCAATATATTAAAGTCATATGAAAATAAAAAAGGAGTTTTATAATTGTGATTTTAATTATTTTCCTACTACGATTCGCTCATTGTAAAACAGCAGTGCTTTGCACTTATCCGCGCATGACATAAACCCCAAACTGTGCATTACCAAATAGCAAGAGTTGTGGTATGCATATGCGATGTATTTCTTTGTTTACGTCTGATTTTAAACAGTGATTAAAAACTCTCTTTTCCCAAAAAAGGGAAATCCAACCTTGGCTAGAGCGCATTAAATGCCAAAACGCTTCGTTTGTAGCACGATAATAAAAATGTAGAGGAAAGAAACATTCGGTAGCGAATATTAGAAAAAGAATGTCCACACTTGACTTAAGAGAAGGTTGCGTTTCTAATGGACAACTTAATGTGGCACTTTCTAGAGTTACATCCAAACAAAATCTTTTTGTCTTGGACAAACAGCCAATAATGTTTACAAAGAAATATTATGAAGCAAGCTGAATTTTATTTTCATATCAGATTATACAAAGTTGATAAACAAGTATGGAACAGATGGTACAACGACTTATTTGTATATTTTTAAATTTTGAAACAAATTTTCTATTGCATAACTTTAGTGACTTATTTTGTCTATGACCATATCATATTTTTACCTTTTTAACAGTCTCTGAATATGTACTATAAATATTGTTTTATAGTTATTTCTGATGATTTCTAAATATATTTTTATGTTTGTTTAATATTGTGTGACATGCCCATGTCATATCAGATGGAGTCTAGATTTAAGTTTAAAGCTAATTTTTCCCCTTGGATGTTATGCCACGGGCAACGCTGTGCGGGGACTGCTAGTAAATATATCTATATATTAAATAATTAAAATTATAATTCAGACA
>JAPMOR010062530.1:1631950-1661479 GCA_026543865.1 Argiope aurantia | reverse complement strand
TTTTTAAAACTTTTAAAAAATATTTTTAACAAAATATTAAAAAATTGTTAATGATGTTAAAAACTTTGAATGTAATATCTGTAAATTGTATGAACATCCATATATGTAAGAAAATGCATATAAATTGCGTAGTATCAAAATCATCTATCTCTACTGGGCAGACCGTTCAATCTAGAACTTTGAAATTTAATATATAGTTATATCTAGGATAAAATTACTGATATGAAATAAGGTTTCACAATTAAAGAGTTTCTGAAATTTTTCATTAAATATTTTCAAGAAAAATTTTAAGTTTCCTTCTGCAGAATAAGAGCATATACAATTGCATAAAAACCATTTCTACACCACATTAAAATTTTTAAAAATAGTCATTTCAGTGTTATAAATTTTATTTTCCAACATTTTTTTAATAATTTTAATGAGTTCCAAAATGTATTATAAAGTGCATTTTGTTATAATTTTTTCAGTGTTTTAGTTTTTGGATTTATAAACATGCATGTTGAGATGCTATTTATTTTTTTTTCTTTTTGTGCGTATGTGCACATTGTTGCTGCTATATACATAGTAAAAACAAATTTAAAAATAGAATGATGATAGTTGAAGTAACCTCAAAACATTTTCATGCTACAAAGTATCGAACCTCCTTTATTTGATTTTTTGTCTGTTCTGCAAGATCCTTACTTTGGAGATATGCCAAAATTCAGATCTATTTTTATTACTTACTTTAATATTTTTTCTATTGCATAGTTCTGTTGTTGTTGTTGTTTCTTATGGCACTTACCAGAGGAAATTGTTACGATGACAGCGATTTTAAGCCGTTGGGGGAGCGTCTCTTGTTTTTATAGACGCGCCATCTAGGGCCAAGAGAACGACTTAGCTACACACACGTCACAACCATTTTTACGGGGCGGACTTCATTCAGGCATCTACAGATCGTTATTTAGGCCTGAATCAGAGAACGATCACCCCTGATCCAGTACCCGCAGTGGTATTACTCTCGACATGGTGGACTTTGTGATCACGACAGATTTATGAGCGTATCAGCCACCAAGCACGCGGAGAATTTTCGGCCGGCACGGTTCGAACTCGCAACCAAAGGGACGCGCATCCAACACTCTACCAACCAGGCTATCCCGAACCCTGCATATTTCTTTTTCTTAATAATTTTCCTAAATATCTCCTAACGTGGTTTAAAATTTATATTTTACCTTTATTGAGATGTATATTTTCTTCGAAAACTTTAAGGAATAATTAATTATGTTCTTAAAGTAAGCGTGCTTCATCAAAGTAGTTTAGAAAAAAATATTTGTTTGAATTTTTTTAAAACGTACTTTAATTTGGGTTAAAAGATTTTTTTTATAATCAAATAGTAAATGTGATATTTTAAAAACTACAATCACTTGGATAAATGTAATTTGATTTGTAATCCTGTTATCAGAATTGGAAATCTGTATGAATTTTTGATGGAAAATCCAATTTTGATCCAATATTTGATGGAAAAAGTCAAAAATGCATACTTGATTCTATTCTGTACATTGCGAAGGACTAAACGCGTCACACTGTGTATGAGCGAAATTTGAGGGGAGAATACTTCTATACTTCTTCTTTTCCCATCTCTTTCTAACCACTTGTTTAAAGTTACCAATCGTAAATCGCTCAATCAATTATTATGTAAATGTGAAAGGATCGAAAATAGATAAATAAAGCTCTTTTATTGTTAAAGATTTTGGACGACATGTCACTTAATAACAAATTATTGAGCAGTCATTTGTTTCGTACTTTCTCGATATGCATTGGTTCTCAATAATTCCGATTAAATAGTGTTTATTCCATTCTAGGATTTCTTATCGATGTAGGCAATCGAATCTCATACAATTATTCTTTAAAGCATTTGTTATTAGTGAAATTCAATAAAAGCGATTATAAATTGCATTCAGTTCCATTTTGAAAAACATATTATACTTCGAAAATTCAATTGTCGCATATTATTTTCAGTCTAAAATTCTTAATTTTAGTACAATTTTAAAGTCTACAAAAAAAAAGAAGAATGTTATCATCATTAAACTAACTCTTGAATCAGCATTTATCTTTTTTTTTACCTTATAAATAAGATTTTTCTAATGGATATTGCAATTTCAAATTCACTGAGAATGCTCGTTCCAAAATCTTCTCGAATACTGTTTAATAAAGGTGCTACGTCACTTCCTCCACCCCATTTATTACCCACCTTCTGCAAAGCCATGATTGACAAGTGTGAAAGTGTGATAACATTTTTATTTTCAAAAAAAAAAAAAAACACACACACACACATTAAATATAAAATTTTATTTATATAACACATGTGAGTTGTGAGTTTCGAAGTTTAATAAGCAAAATTGGTACTTGTCTATCAATTGGAGTGTACTAGCGCATTGTAGTTTCAAAATATACATTTTTGGTCTTTCTATTAAATGTAATTTCGAATCTAAAGCGATTAATCGCAAGCACTGATCATAAGTGACCATTTCGACACACCGAAATGCATACAGAGATTTTGAATGATCGGAACCTCGCGATAGCATTGGTGGGAACTATGAGTCCTAAGGTATCACCGGTCAAAGTGCAACTCCTCCCGTAGGAACTGCGTCACGTCATCGGCAGAGTGGTAACTAGTCTCACACCATTTCTGTGCCCACCAAGGCGGCGAGAACCAATCATTATATTGGAAGTTTCTTATCCGATTATTCCATTATGAAAATGGCTTTTTATGATTATTTTACCCTTTAGCGACGGGAAGCGCAAACTCGCGCTTATCGCTGAGGTCGGCAGTCTCTTTCGCGAGTGTATGTCTAGGGCAGGAGGGTTTTTTTTCCTACTAAGCCTAAATCCATGAAATTACTGAAATATAAATACGTTGTTTAATAATAATTATAGTGCCACTGTCACTACTATCCGAATCTGTTTCAGAATCAATATCTGAAATATTTTGTATCATGTCTGCTATCTCAAGCTCAATTAAACATTTCCGACGCTTCGACATTATCTAATTATCCACTAAAAACTGCACTGCAGTCCGAAATACCTAAAACTGTAGCGAAAATAAAATTCCCCTACTTACTATAAACAATTACCACGTGCGAAATTATTAAAGGGCCGTCCGTCCAAAAGCATGCAATTCGGAAATATTGCTTTCTCCTTATGTTTATATAATCAAAAATCACGTGCATGTGAGTCATGCTATTCTCATTTTGTGTATAAGGTCAAACCGTATGGACATACAATGCCATCTTGTGCCAAAAGTTATAGCTTTTTAAACGTTCCAATACACTGGCACGTATATGCAATGGCCGGGGGTAAGCGAGAACATACTCTGGTATGCCAGCGTGTCGGCCGGGAAATGAGTGCATTTTTTGCTGGTACGTATACGCGACAATCGGCGCGAAAGGGTTAAAAATATATATATCGTTGATAGTAATCATTATCGTTAATAGTAATCATGGGTAGCAATCACTGGTGATTTCAATTTTTATATGCAGGAATAAATATGTTAACTGTTTACAGATGGTTAGTATAAATAGTAGTATAAGTGGTCTCCTCAAATCTTTTCCGCATATTTTCTAAAAAATAAGGTATTATCTTCCCACTAGCCGCATACGTATGTACATTTTAGATATTAACTTCAGATGACATCTATCTACCTCGATATGCTTTGTAGTTGTTTGGATAGAACTTGGACTACCAATTGTTTTCGTTCAAACTTTAATAGAAATCTATCAAATTTTGCATCTAAAGAACACATATCAAACTTCATTTGTCTAACTGAAATCGAATTTGAGTTATCGCTTTCGAAGACATAATGACAAACAAAATTTCAAAGATGTATTTTTCGAATTCAAGGAATTTCTTCAAAATTCCGAGGTATAATTTTTCACTATTCCAATAGTTGTCTTTTTCATACTTTATATGCCAGAAAGTGGAAAAGAAGAATCATCCAAACAGTTTTGGATGACCTATTCGTTTTAAGCTGATTACCATAATTCAAACATAGTCGTTTTTCTTTATTTACATGCTCGGTGTTTTAATACTTCGGTATTAATCTGTCATAAACAATATTAATCGTTTTTTTTTCAATTGCAATTCCACGAAAACAACAACGATAATAATCGCTTATGTAAACTATTTAAAGTTAATATTTTCAACCATTTTATTCATTTTTACCATCATTTGTTAAAAATTCGACTTTACTAGCATAATTTACTCAGTGAGGAATGTTTACCATTTATTCTCTTCATGACTTACGACTATTTAAACAACTAATTCTCTTTTCCATATCTATTTTAGTTTAGCTTATAGCAAAACCGTTGTCATAATTAGGATTGCTTGTAGTTGTAATTGATTTCAATTATTGCGACGTGTTAGTAAAATAATGTTATTTACTTTTAAACTTAAGAAATTAAACAACTGATTTTGAGTACAAGTTCACCGAGGCGAGTGCACGAGCGTTCTAAAGGAAAAGGAGAGAATAGCATTTTAGAAACATCGCGTGTGTCAATACCCGGATGATGGGCACTGCGCCAGTTACGTCATAAACAGCCTCTGTAGTTTACAGATTCATAATGATATATGATTTATGATAGGCATTCACTATACCGTTTAGATCCTTAAGATGTTAGTTGATAACCGCTTAATATCAAATCGAAATGATCTAATTGAGTGGAAAGTGTAAGAGCGTCGAAGGATTGAGCTATAAACTTAATTAAAAAAAAAACTCTGGTTAAATATTCAGTTTGAAATAATTAATAACAGGTTGATCTGCATCGTGACCTTTTTCATGAAATTACTTTTTAAATATTCATCCAATTTATTTTCAGTACTACATAATCAGTACTATTTTATTTCCTTCCCCTTTTCTTTTAAGTATCTCAGATATTTTCCAGTTGTTTGTATGCTAATATGAAGCATAAAACCTTGTTTGCCAACATGATACACAAATCACCTTATTTCGAGTATGCTCTCTGAGGAATTGATTTCAGTTTTCTAGTCCAGCGGTTGCTATTAACTCGCATTATCACATGGATGTTAAAGTGACTAATAGTCGAGCCTAAATGGATAGTTTAAATTTTTCTTAACAAATCCAGTATCACTCTCTTTTACATACGATGAATATTACGGCATTTAAGGATGATGCGCAAGGCAGAAATATTGGATAATATGTTGAAGTATCTGCTGAACTGCTATTGTAAATAAAATAGGCATTTTAGTGCATTCAACAAATATTTAATAATGAATATTAATGCGCTTGCTTTCAAATAAGAAATTCTCAATTTTAAAAACCAAGAATAAATAGTTTTGATATACACGTACAGGAATATCATTATATTTCTTATTAACACATTATATTATTGGTATTATTATTGTTAACTACTTATTAACTATGATAATACCATTATATTACCTATTAAGGAGAATGCCATTGGGGTCACCAGTGACCGGGGGGGGGGGGGCATATGATTTACATTCTGAGAAATTCAGCTTGTCAGTCAACATATTATTTTTGTATTCATATATGTTCTTGAAAGCATTTTATTGCCACTGACTTCAGATATATCATGACTTTCTAAATATACTATAACTTTTTTAATTGATTAAAAAAATGAAAATTCACGAATTTTATTAAAAAATAGAATGGCAGAAATTGCATCCAATTAATTTCAAATTAAATTTGGGAAATGAAATTTTCATGCAAATTAAGCTCATCAGGTTCGGTTCTTTTATAGTTATAGCTATCATCATGATCCCAGGATGGTGCAATCTCTTTTTAGATATACCCTTTTCTCCACTTCTTATCTTTACTCGAATTTTATTTCTTCAATCCCTCGATAAAAAGTGAAGGGGATGCTATATTCTCTATAAAATTCTATTGGAATTCTGTCTACTTCTAGTTTGGCTTGGACTGTAAGTTAAATGCCGTTAGTAAGTTTTGTATATAATTGTTCATCTTTGGTTCCAGTAAGAGTAACACCTAACTGATACTTAGGCCCTTAAACTGTCAATCTATTAGTGATCAAGACAAAGTGTTCAACTTCTAGAATTCAACATTAAGAATGATCGATATTATGAAAAAATGTTCTGAATGTAAATATTCGAATTGTTCAAAGAAACACTGAAGCAGGGAGAATTCAGAATCGAATGCTGTCTTTTACTTGTAACTCCTGGTAATGTAAATCCTGGAAATTTTAAAGACGATTTACGACTATAATTTTAAAAAAAAACTAGAAAAATTGTTATTACTAAAACTTTTTTTTCCAATAATTTTTATTATTTTCTTTTCTTTTCATTTTCAAAAATATTATAAAAATCAATTTTTATCAAATGCATTATAAAAAGAAAACTCTAAAACTTGGATACAAAGAAGTTTTTACTACGAAATTCCACCATAGGAAAACATGGAACCAAACAATTTATATAAAATCATTTCTACATTTATTCTATAAAACCAATTCAATACTTATTTATCCCAAAATTCCATAGCCAAAAATTTGCTATAACGTATACTTGAAAGTTTTTCCTCCAAATAAACCCCTTAGAAGATCTTTTGAAGATACATTTTAACTTCTTAAAAATGGAATTTAGTATGCGTAGTTTCATAAGAATTCTCTCCCTCAAGAACTTTGCTGTTCTTGGGAAAAAAAATCAAATATGTTCACTATTTTTGGTCTCAATAGATGGATTTTATTTAACTTGGTCATTCGATTATCTCTTCCATTTAAATGGTTCTGATAGTGAATGAAATAAACCGTAATATGAGATTGAAATTTAAAATGAATTGCTCCGGTTATTCTTTCTGAAGTTCATAATATACATTATATTCTTTATTTTATTCTGCGGGTTTTTTTTTCATTCTTTACATATAATTCAATTCAACGAGCGATAGGACTAAAGAGGAATCCAACGAGTCGTAAATTTTTAGAAATTATTCTCTCTCTATCGCCTCCAATTTTTTTTCATTAAAATTCATGGAATTCAATTCCAAGTCTAAAAGTGTTAGTAAATAAAATCTTTCAAAATCCTTGTTATCGAATAATAAATATTCCGTCTCATTACATTTTCTCTAAAAAGTTCTTCATCTAGCATAATTAACATTTTTTTATGTTGGCTTCATATAAAAATATCATACTAAGGATAATAGTATAATTTCTCATTTCAGAACTTATAGAAAGCACTTGGAAACATTTAACTGCTTTAAATAAAATTATATGAAGTTTTATTTATTTTGAAAAGATATTGAATTCACAATTTCCTTTCTTTAAAGACTTAAAACTGAAAATCATTCCCGTTATGAATCTATTTTAGAATAATCGATCGCGTGTATTAAGCCTTGAATGATTCTAATAGCATGCTCAAATTCTTCAACTCTTCTTAAATTTATATTTTTAAACAGTTCTTTATATTTTTAAATCATGATAAATTTCCGTTTACAGTGCTGTTATTAGAATAATTCATATTAATCATAATGAGTCTATTCGAAGATATTTAAGCTTCTTGCGTTAAAAACAAAAAGACATTTAAATTTATTTTTATTTATAGATAAATTTTAAATTTAATTTATAAAGAATAGAAAAGTTTATAAAAACAAAAGGTCTTTTTATGCATTCACTAGTCTTCATTATTCACTTGCTTGAATTAAATTTTAAAAATTTCTTGATAGTGTCTGCGCACTTCTTCTCGGTTTGAGTTTAAGAGAACTTAATCCGCTTTAATGTGGAAACTCTGTTACAAATCATTTCAATGTTCACAAAATCCAAAACAAATACTGGCGCCGCGGTGGCCTGGTGGTAAGGTCTCGGCTTGGGAACCGGAGGGTTTCAGGTTCGAGACCCGATTCCACCGAAAATCCGTCGTGTAAGGGGGTCGGTTGCACGTTAAATCCGTCATGACAAAACGTCCTCCCGTTGGTGTGGTGTGGAGAGGGGGGGTGCCAGTTCAGGTGTCGTCCTCGTCATCTGACCGCGGTTCAAAATTACGAGGTCCGTCTCAAAATAGCCCTAGTATTGCTTCAAACGGGACGTTAATATAACTAAACTAAACCAAAACAAATACTTGCGTCAATTTTACTAAGTCACTGCTACAGAATGTTTATACATTGTTCTTTATAATTTTAGTACAAATCATTAAAACTAGATGGCGCTGACTGATAGTAGATTCATTTGAAGTTCTCTAGTAAATAAATATTCGAAAGATGAAAAAATATATCTATTATATATTTTTATATACACCTGGAGCCAATCAGGAACTAAAATTATTTTTTATGTGCAGGGGCATGATTCAGCGTTCTTTATAAACTTGCAGGTCTATTCATTGCTTTCAACATTACTTTTTTAGCTACATAAATTATTTAATGACTTTGACGTATGAAGTAACTTATTATTTATGTCTCTTTTGTCATATTAAAGATTTCTGTTACATTAACGACCAACTGTTTTATTTCCATTATTTTTATAATGCTTTATTTCAATTATATTTCCTAATATTTATATTAATTTTGAAAGTGAGAATTTAAAAAAAAAAATCCTTTTTTTTTTCCTTCATTGCAGTAGCATGTGGAAGAAATTTTAGAGAAATAAAAGGATATTGTTGATGAAATTGCACCGTAAAATTAATGAAATACATGTTTTAAAACAATATAACTATAAAGTGTTACGATTAATAAACTGCGAAATGTGTATAACTTCCAACAGAAATTTCTTTGAACATTCACTTTAGGTTCTCCAAAGATTTGTTCTTTGTATTTCATTCTACTTGCCATTGTATTTGATACATGTGACTTGTAACAATGTTATTTAAACAGTTGTATTATTGTACCATTGTGTATTTGTATCCCGTGAAACCTTTGCCGCTCACTTCGCTTAATGCATCTGTTTCTGATACTCAGTTAACTAGCAAATAACTCCCTTTAATGATCGCCCATTTCATTTGGAATCAATGGTCTTTTTAAATATAAATATTATGTAAGCTAAAACTGAATTATGAATTTAAAAAGCAGTGATTCCATCTAAAAAAATTTATTCTCCTTAAATCTCCTACATTTTTTAAAATTTTATACATAAACTAACAATGTAACTTATAAATATTTTGATAACATGCATTCAAAAACATTTTCAATTTTTTCTTCCTCTTATACGTAAACTAACAATACTATTGTTTATAAATATTTTCATAAAGTGCATTCAAAAACATTTTTTCCACATAAATCTCTTTTCATATATTTCTCCCACATGTCGTAAATCGAATTCAGAGCTCCAAATTTCGTATAAATCTTCCCCCTCAAGAGCAATGCTCCTCTAAGAAAAAAAAATCGAATTTCGGCTCACTCTTTTCGGATCCAACCCCTGGATTTATATTTACCTCCACCATCCAATAACCTCACCTGACCGATCCCGTTTCAATCGCGAGTGAAATAAACCGTGATGAGGAACTCAAATTTAAACCGGATAGCTGCAGCCAATCCTGCTGTGGAACATGGTACATTCTGCATCTAATTCGACCAGAGATAAGACTAAGGGTGGAATCAGCCAGTCGTAAATTCGTCACAATTGCCCCAGTTCATTTTTTTTTTCAGGAGAATCCGTGGAATTCGGTTTTGGAGCGAAAAGCCTTAACGAATAAAATCCTTGCAGATTCTATCGCCGGATGATAAGGGTTTCGCCTTGTTATTTCTTTCTATAAACAGTTCCTTACGTTACCTTTAGTAGCATGATTTGCTGTTTTCTTTTGTGTTGTTTCTGGTGGGAAAATTCGAAGCGTAAAAGTGATGGTAAACACGATGAATTAAGAAATGTGAAGTATTCCAAAACATGTATGTGTCGTTGGAAGCTTAACAAGCGAAAGTAAAGTTTCAACTTACTATTTTTTTCTATAAACAGTTTCTTACATTTGTCTTAAATGGCGTGATTGGGGCTGTTTTGTGTTGTTTATAACGGGACAAATCATCGCTTAAAATTTATAATCAATAATCCCAAACGAGAAATTCGAAAATGTATGCATAAATTTATAAATGTTGCCAATAAAAACCACAGGAAACTGAAACGTAAATGTAGTCAATTCGTATGGAGAAATTTTTGGAGAAAAAAAATCGCAGGCGGATTCATTTGTTATGAATTTATATTGTAACGAAACTTGTGCAAACTTCGCGCAGACTGAATGGCTCAGTGGTAGAATGCTATGAAATGAAAGCGGTAGTTCGCAAGTCCATATCCGCTTGCACGTTTGTTCTACAATATTCTTGTAATTTCTCTTTCTTTCTAAATATAGAAGATTGGAGTCATTTCGTCTTGTGGATAAAACCAGATGTAAAGTTTAGTTCATTGAATAAAATCTCGAATTGAGATTAGCGATCGTTATCTTTGACTTTAGTTAACACACGGGTTATTTACGCGATAATATATTAGTCGGATTTGCAAGTCAAATTTAGTTTTCCTATTTCTAGTCTAAATACTGATAATTTTCTACTGTTTTCTTGCTGATCCAAAATTTTCTCTTAAGTATTAGCATACTGTTGTCTTATCTTTGCTGAAAAGGTTCAAGAAAGTATTTAAGAATCTTAAGACATCGTTTAAGAATCTTAAATATATATTTAAAAAATCACTTTAATTTTTATAATTTTTTAAGTGAGAAAAATTTAACATTTACCTTACTGAATAAAATTGCAGATATTTTTCCAAAGTTTTATAAATACTGGTAAATGTTTTTTTTTTTACTTTTTCATATACGCAGTACACAGAAAATATAGTAATCGTCAAAAAATTCGTACCCAAGATTTTGACGAATCTCTGCGTTTTAGACCACCCTGAGTTTGAAAACCACACATTTAGAAAATGTACGTCTGTCTGTGACAAAGATAACTGAAAAATGCTTTGTGCTTAGATGGATGAATCTTTCTGCCAATTTTGTAGATTTTTATCAAATTTCTAGCAAAATCCACTCGGAGGAAGTCTGCCTTTCGAATATAATTTAACATGATAATTACAAAACAAAAAGAGCCAGACAGGTAAAATTCGATACATAAAATTAATATCTATAGTCCAGACGCCTTATAATTTCTGATCCAATCACGGGTTGATCCTCTGCCGGTCTGTATTTCAGAAACATATAAACGTGATAACATAAAGACTACAATTGTAGTTCTATGTCAAATTCTTCTTTCTATTGATTAGTAAAAATGCATACAAAACACAAATTCGATTTTTGGACACTATTAACCGCATTCCTGGGATTAATTGCCAAATAAATCTCTAAGATTCTCATAGATTCAGTAAAAATGCTAAATTTGCGCAAAGGATTAATATCCATTTCTATTTTTTTTATTGAACATTTATAAATCCCCCGCGCACCACAAAGTATCACACGGGGCTTACAGAAGTAAGTATGTAACACATTACAAAAAGAAAAGGAAGAAAATTTAACAGTTATGAAGGATTACAGATGTCAACAATAAATTTACAGAAATTTTCAAAAGCACTTCTAGTGGAAATAAGTTAGTGAAACTCTGGAGGCCAATTTATATTCATGTCCTTGAGAGCCAGTCTTAGGATCTGTCTTTCTTTGACAAACTTTGAACATAGTAGGAGCACATGATCAACATTTTCCTCCCCACCAATATTACAATCGCAGGAAGATGACAGAAACAAATTAAATTTGTACAAATAAATTTTTAAAATTATCATGACCAGTTAGAAATTGGGTTATTTTGTAATTAGTATAAAAATGATGGCATGACAGTCTCTTATTAATGGATAGAAAAAATGTCTTTGTTAAGCTCCCTTTATTTGAAAGGAAATATTCTTGATTCCAAGACTCCAACATTTTTTCTCTCGTAAAAGGATTTAGGAATATTAACGTCAATGTCGATTTTGCGCTTAGTGGCAGCTTTTGCAAACCAATCGGCTCGCTCATTTCCATAAATGCTCGTGTGTCCACGAACAAATGCAAAAACTATTGAGATATTTTTATCTCTCAGGCTTTTAATTTGCTTTTGGGTTTCAACGATTATGCTGTTAGACGAAGAAATACACTTCAGAGAATCCAAGGATGATAGAGAATCGGTACAAATAAGATAGTCTGAGATTACACTATTTTGTTCAGCGATCCATTTGATGGCGAAGTTTAAACATAAGAGTTCAGCAACAAAAACTGTGAATTTATCACGAATTCTGAATTGAAAGTGCTCGGATTCAATACCACTTCTGAAAACACGTTACCAACGTTACCATTAATTTTACTGCCATCAGTATAGCAAATGATAGGAATAACATCCTTAGTTTAATCACTAAATTGAATAATATTGATAGCGGTTCTCTCTGAGGGATGAGGGAGAAAAGATGGAGACAGAATATAATTATAATTAGAGATGTAAGAAGTAGAGAGATTTTTCCTTATAGGCAATATTATGAAGAATAACAACATCAATTGGAGGAAAGCCAAAAATTGCATAAACTGACTCGTAACTTATGGTGCGATATCCGCGTATGACCCGCAAAAGTATCCTTCTTTGTATGCGTCTCAGATATTTAGAATTCACCTTCCTTTTAAGCACCGCACTCCAAACTCTAGAATCATACATTATGAAGGGTTCGATTCCTTGTTTATAAATGAACGAATGTACGTTGGAATTTATACCAAACGTGTTGCGTGCAATCCGATTTAATTCATGCTGTAATTTGTCACATTTCTCTGATACGTAAGTTAAGTGCTGCTTCCACGAAAATTTACTATAAAGAAGAACCCCAAGATATTTCATTTGCTTTACCATAATCAAGGGAGCTCCGTAGAGATATAGCTGAAATGCATCATAGCAAATGTTTCGTTTTTCAATAGCCATGACTCTGGTTTCTTCAGGATTAAAATCTGATTTAAAACCTTTTGACCATTCGGAAGCGAGGTTCAAAGTTTCCTGTGCGTATAGGAAAGTCACTGGAAGATCCCTACCTTGGAAACAAATTAGGATGTCATCAGCAAAATCTATGATGTCACAGCAGGCCAGATTTTTAAGTTTAGATAAGAGATCTTTGATAATGATATTCCAAAAAATAGGTCCAGATACTGATCCCTGAGGGCAACCCCTTTCAAGACGACGGATTGCAGAAGTTGAACACAGTTGCATTTGGGCCATTCTATCATTTAAAAAGTCAGCAACAAGTGAAAAAAATGTTAATCGGAATATCCGATTTTTTAAGGAGATTCAGAATGCAAGGCCACCATGCATTGTCAAAAGCACCTTTTATATCAAGAGAAACCAAGATTGAGTGTAAATGTTTCTTTTTACCTCTCTGAACAATCTCATTCAAATGTAAAAGAGCGTCTTCAGTACGTTTTGAGGGGTAACTATTGTACGCCAATTTCCAGCAAGGCGTTCTCTGCGATAACACATTTATTAGAGAGGATACGAGAAAGTTTAAGGGAGACTATTCTCGCCGATTTGTTTAAACCTAGAACTTGTTATAATATTCCTTTATTTTAAAACGATTGAAGTAAAAGCAAATTTTTTTAGCGGTGATGCTGAAAATTGCGTATGACGTCTTTGAAATGTATGTTTACTTGATATCTAATCAAACAAGCATGTACTATGCTCAATAAATGCCTAGAACCAAATGGTATCTAAATCCTTTTGGCACCGAGTAAAGAGTTTTATTTAATTATTATTTTTTAACATGACGTTTCTTAAAGTATTTCTACTTTCAACGGCATTTGGATCGAAAATAAAACGCATGAATCTATTTTTTTTATGAAAATTTTCTGTGCAATATATGAGAGAATTCAAGGTTCATATCCTCCATTAGTCTTATGAGAACTTTTGGATCGCTTGAGTAATTCAACTGAATCATTTGGTAGTTGTTTTTTATTCTTTTAGCTGTCTTAATCCTTCGAGAAGATAGATTTAACAAAATTTCAGTTTTAGTCTCTCTTCTCAATCACTATAGGAATTTCTCAGATTTTCGCGCCCCAATTTTGCATGTTATTTTGTTCCTTTTTATTGGCATTTTATAAATTGCATACTTCAAGAATGGTTTAACCTCTAATTGAATTAAACCATTCAGCATGGTAAGTGAACTTCTTCGAGAAATAGCGAACGCAAACAATTGCCTAAATGCGGTACTAAAAGTACCAGTACCTTTTTCTACTTTCAGGGAAGTCTAGAATTATTAAAAAAGAGTACGATTTACAAGAAATCTATAGGATACCCTTGCAATAATGTGAAAAAAATAATGTTTTCAAAAATAAATATATTTTAGTTATTTTATAATAAAAGGCTAACACTTTTGTAATTACAAAATTGTTTATGTAATTTTATTATTTGTAATTTTTGTTTTCATTAAGTAATTTATTTGTATTTTTTATTCTTTGTATAGTTATTCATATAGTTAATATTAATTAATATTGAACATAGATAGCGCAGTATGCTTTAAACCATATGTATATTTGGAATGTGGGTGAAGAGTACTTAAGTACCCTTTATTGTAAACACTACAACTTAACAGTTGGAGCCGGCGTCCTGGCATAGGAGTAGCGCGTCTTTCTCGTGATCTGGGCGTCCCGGGTTCGAGTCCCGGTTTGGGCATGGTTGTTCTTTCGTTGTTCTATCTGTGAGATGTGTGAATGTGCCCTCCTGCAAAAAGGGGTTGTGCAAGCGAATGAGTGATACGTGAGTAGCTAAGTCGAGTTCTTGGCCCTAGTTGGCGCTACTATAGAAACAAGAGATGCACCCCCTCAGGCTTAAATTCGGCTGTATCTGACGGCGGGGCAAGTGCCATAGTTACAAACAAAAACTTAACAGATGGTGTGAAACTGGTGCAAGCAGGCACCGCTCGCTCTCCGTTAGCGGCAAAAGGCCATTATTCGTTCACTCTTTGTTAGCAGCATTTTCTACATTTAAATATATATATTATGTGTTTTTCCTTATATATGTATGATCATCGTCCATGTGTGTTATTATATGTGTGTGTGTGAAAGTAAATTTGAAAAGGACAAGAAAGCATCCTTCCTTGGATTAAACACACACAACCAGCTACAAAAATCATATGCGATCTTGTGTCGCCTTCCTTTAAATAAGGTATACGAAAAAAAATTATAAACTACAAAAGGAAATTTTTAATGAAAGTAATTAAGGAAAATTTAACAATTAGTTGGTTTAAAAATAAAATGTAATGAAATTTCTAATATTTAAATGTAATATAATTGTGATTTCTCTTTCATCTTTTAATGATCATGTCTATAAGTTATATATATGTACATCAAATTGTCACTTCTCTAACTTATAAGCTAAAATTAATTAATTGATTATTAATAATTAGGAAGCTAAGATAAATTTAATAATTCAATACAATTATTAATATCATGGTTTACAAACTCAAGAAAGAAAGAAAAACGAAAGTACGAAATTATTACGAAATTAAAAATTGCATTTAAAAAATTAAATTGTTAAATTAATTTTAAAATTATTACATTAATTATTAAATTAATGAAAAATATTAAATTAATTACTAAAGAAAGAAAGCAAAACAGTTAAATAGGCAAATCACCAAAAGAATCTAACAGAAGCACACAATCGAATATTTTCCATCTCTTAAGTCACCCACACATGGGATTAACCCAGATTTTTCAAGAATATTTAGTTCAAAAGTCAGCCTTCACGCACTTGATTTGCTTTATGACGGACAAATATTTCCTCTAATTTATTGTGAACGAAAGTTAATTTAACTCTTGATTTACGAATCTTCAAATTAAATGATATATTACATTTGGGTAATTTATTTTTGCATCAATACCTTTAAGTATATTTGCATTCTTTAATATTTATAAAAAATTTTAGGTCTTTAATCAGATTCCTTCTTTGATTTAATGGCAAATTTAAACACCAAAAGTTTTCTAATCCGACGTATTACTTAGAGGACGACATTGAAGACGAAGAGGCTAAAAAGCAAGTTCTTGGCGACAAATGATCTCGTTATCCTGGTCAGCAATGACAAATCGCGGAGTGTCGATAGGACATTTGTAAACAGCATGTTGGCGTTGACTCTATTAATAGCTGCTGAATTTGAGCTATCCATTTAGGGCCTCTCATTAATCATGCTAGCATCCGATAATGCAAGCTGATAGCAACTTGGGTCGTGGGAGGCCGAAATCAATTCCTCGCAACCTACATGTGGGATGGAACGAGTGATTAAATGCTTTATTTATCTCAGCAGACAAGGAACTGTGTTATAACATCTAGGAGATAAAAAAAAAGGAAATCCGTGGAATAGAATCGAGTAGTATTAATTTAAGATTAGTGAAAGCTAATTAGTTCTGATGTCAAAATTCACCTATCTTTTGCGGAAGAAATAAAAGGAATCAATTCATTATTAAATGGACAAGTTCAAAAAATTTGAATAATTGCAATTTCTTGAAAAAAATTACTGAAATAGAACTGTAATACTGTCAATTCCAAACAATATGTTTAACTTTTTATTTACTGAATTATTTTACCATCATTTTTCAACTTTATTTTTGTATCATTAGATAAGTTTTGATGCAAATTAAGTCGAAGAAAGAGGAATTTTTAATTAATTAAAATAATTAATTGAATTAATAATTAAATATTTTTAATTTCTTCCTTTAACTGATGTCTTCCGCTTGATGTTGGCGCTCGATCTTTGCATTCCGTCTCTTTGAATACTTTCAGAAAATATAATTATATTACGAAGTTATCAGCGTGATTTTGATAATACTTCTAAGTATCGTTGGGATAAAAAGGATTAAAAGAACTGATTGCCAAAAATATCTCAATATTAGAAATAATCGCTTCTCATTAAGAACAAACAAAATGCTTTCTCTCTAATTTCAAATTAACTGAGATTATTTCTCATCAAAATTTTCGGAGCGAATAATTGCACAAAATCATTTTTAAAACTCATTAAATTAAAAAAAAAATTGATGATACCAGTTTTGTTTTCAAGCAAATTTGCATTCATTTTAATAACTTTTTGAAAAAATTTAAAATATATTCCGAAACAATACTTTTTCATTGTTTTAGCAACATCGTTTATATACAAAAGCGATATATATGCAACGATAGTAAATGCAGTTTTTATGCGCGCGTAATCATTGCTATAAATGAAAGTGAATTTTTAAAAGTTTTATAAATCTAAACGAATCAGTCTTAAAACATTATCATTCTCTAATGTTTTGGGCTAGACATGAAAACATCTTTTAATTTTTTTTTTTTCAAAATTTGATTTGGTTCCTTTGTTAACTCAAATAAAATTGCAAGTTGACTTAGTAAAGTTGGATGTTAAAGTTATAGGCTAGTATTTTAAAATTTATCCTTCAAGTTACTTTTAAAACCTGAAGGAATGATTTCCCTGACACTTCCTTATATTTTGGGACTTTTTTTAATCGATGGAATACGATTAATACGCCAGCACCAGGGCATCGGATGTGTGTCTTGAATTTCTTTTTTAAGAGCGATTCAAACCAAAATTTTATACAGAATTACAACTGTAGGCACAAAATCATATATGGGATTCATAGATTAAAGTCATTGTGTTTTTGATTTATAGCGTTTATATAGTTTTGAATTATAGCGTTTTGTAAAAGTACAGAATGACTAACAATCTACGGCTTTATGCATTTATATATACATTTATACATATCTACATCAGAATTTATTAATTTGGATCTCTTTTGTAATAACTAAATTAATTTACGTTCGAACAACAACTATAACAATTTACATTTGGACATGCGGATTTCCTCCAAATGGGTTTCGTTCAAAATTTGACAGAAATTTACGGATGTGGAGTAAATTTCTGTTGTCCTTGTATACTTAGAGAATTTCATTATTTATAAAGCATTTTGACTGCACTGATTATTCAGAAGTAGTGATTACTTTCGATTAGACCCGAAATGATAACTATAGGTGGCCAGGTAATTTTTACATGAATGTGAAATAAAACGCATATTTTAATTCGTAGGTTCTCTAAGAAATTCTTTCAAAAAAATTATTTGCGTAGATTCTGTCTGTTGTCTCTTCGTACTTCATTGACAATAAAGTAAAATAAAAAGAAAACAAATTGGAAGGAAAAAAATAATGGGAGCAACAAATTAACCTTTGACGATTTAAATTCAACGTTCTTCTATCTTTGAAAGATCCTCCTCCCCTTCCATTTTCTAAAAAAAAAAAAGTTATTTTTATTCTCCTCTGTAATACTGGTTTATTGTTCATTACTTCAGAAACAATTGATTGTTACTTTAATTAACGGGTGGCAACGTCAGAATAAACGTCAGATTTTTTTGGGGGGGGGGGGGGGAAATTGGAAGAAAGAAAAACTAAATTAAGAAAGAAGAGATATAAGCATCAAAGTTGCGAATATTCGGGATATAAAAAATTCGGTATCAATTTTTAATACTAACTCGCAGATCATTGCACGATTATTTGACGCGTTTTTAATTAATTTTGCATCATTAAGAAAACAGCATAGTCATTACACAAAATTACTTAAAATTTGTAAAGGATATTTTAATAAAAATAATTTTGTTTACTATATATATAAGTGATAGAAAATGTAAAAATATTACAATAGGGAAAAGTGACCAGCTTATTCGCCTGGAGTATTGGTTATTTTTTATTTTAGTTAAATCGTTCAAGTTCGTGATTCCGCATAATTGTCGGACATTAAAGTTTTGTTATTTTAATCGCCTCTGTTAAATGCTGTTTATAATGTAAACGAATTTGTCTAATGGAGACAGCCCCATAAAATCAGAGCGCTCTAAAAAACTGTAAACATTTTATTCATTTATCTTCTAAATTATGCGATATTGTAGCATAACTTTTTTACTTCTGCTGTAAACTACATAGATATTAAACATCTTATCTTTATCATTTTCTTTAGTTTCCAGCAATGCAAGGGTTTGTATTTCAGAGCAATAATGTTATCTATTTTTGGAAAACAGGCAAGAAAATGTTTTTAAAAAAATTGTCCAAACTGAGCAAACCGCGCGACTATTTAAATTTTGAAATGGTGTAAATTTTAATTTTGTTCAATGTTATTTTTGGAAGTTATTGCGTCAAAATATCAATTTAATTAAGCTTTATTTTTAATTAATAAAAATTCCAAAAAAAATGCTCTGAGGTGCACATTTCCACTCTTCAACCCTTCAAAGTATACATAAGTCAAATGGTTTGGCTGTAGAACACACACACACACACACATATATATGCACATTCATTTTGTTGTTGTTGCTTAGAGCGCTTAACACAGACAATCCCTCTGACGAAGGCAGCGATTTTAAGCCGAGTTTTGGCGTCTCTTGTTTCAGTAGCGCCACCAAGGGCCAAAAGTTAGCTACTCTTACTTATCTCATTCAAGTCTTGGCTACTCATGCGTCACAGCCCTTTTTACGGGGCAGACTTCATTCATACATTTCATTCACTCATCCACAGATCGTAATTTAGACCTGAATCAGAGAACGATCACAGCTGACCCAGTACTCCCAGTGGTATTCATCTTTATTATTAATATAGATGAAAACATACATATCATTAATGTTCACACGGTTTTAAACAGTAGTACAGATATTAAGGATTAATAAATCCCGATTAATTATTTTATGAAGATATGAAAACGGATCGAATTTCTTTGAGACAAGGAAACCTATTGTTGAAGACTAATGCAAAAAATTACTAAGCGTTAGGAAAAATTTGCACAGCAATTGAATTGGTACCATTAATAATTTTTCTTTACCGCATTACGCATTATGAATTACGCATTACGGTTACTGGCAACTGATAGTAAACTTTCGTTTTTTATCTTGTCCGTCATCAGTAAATGAGTTTGTATTTTTCGTTCAATTCACTTAAAATATTGACAATATAATTTTCTTTTAGGCTGTGTAGATCATTGCTGATGGAAGGTATACATTTGAAAAATCATAATCTTTTAACAAATTTTCAGCTGGAAACCAAGAAATAATTCAGCTAAATGATTGTAATATTATTGCGTCTTTATATAGATTTCTAGTTTGTCAGGATATCACAGATACTGGATATGCGGATTAAACGAAAAAAATGCTGAATTAAAAATGGTATAGAAATCAGTTTTGCAAAATATTGCAATCTGAGATTAAGCGAAAAATACTGACATTTCTATTTATTTTTAATTACAATTCTGATAACAATTTCAAAAACATCACTCCGGGGTACACATTCTCATCCTTGAAAGTAGATTTGTACAAAACCTTTATAGTTTTAGACGAAGCGGTTCCTCCTATTGATTATAATGCATGCGTGTAGACATATTATTATTTATATTAGCTATTATTCTTGCAATTGTTTTTTTTTTTCAAATATTTGATGTGATGTCAACAGGGCGAACATTGGTGAAGCTAGTTAAGAAAACACTTTAACTAAATAGGATGAATAAATTGCCATCGCCCTATTTCTACAGCTTCGCTAAACTGGGGGGGGGGGATCTTTCGAAGACCAATTTCAAATTACTATTGAAGTTTATTCAATCAGTCCACTGAAGAATATCATTAGTGTAATGGTAAAGATCAACCGACATTTTCAGCTGACCATTCCGCTTTCCACCATCATTGATGAGAGGCAGTAATAGTAAAAGGAAGAAGAAAGGAAGAAATTACCTAAATGAGGTGCTTTGTGCTTTTGCTGGTAGTTAACTGCAACCGCAGGGACATCATGCTCTGTTGGGAGGAAAGGAGCATCATTTGTGCTATCTGGTTCATGATAGGAATATATCAATGTAAACCTGCAAAACTTTGGACCGAAAATACTGTTCGTTGGGATGACGCAGTTTATTTTCCTCGTCTCTTCAAAAGTAGTCGAACAATAACCGTGTTCATAGAATTATTGAAATTTCCAATTTCCATGCGTTCATTGGGGCCCGTTTTCCGAGGCAGATGGAGTGTGACATTCTTTCCTGTCTGAGAATATTATTGAATATTATTACTATTTTTTTCCTTTTAATAATTGTAATCAATTAATAAATAAATTAAATGAATTATTTTTTAATTCATATGATTTATTAATAACTTTAATTAATATATTTTTTACTTTTGCTTACATTTTTTCCTATTAAATATATTAATAAACATAGATTATTTTATCGCATGGATATTAATAATAGCACGTGAATGTTTCGCATAATCTAATTTCCACGCGTATTTGGTGGTCCGTTTTTCCAAGCCAAATAGAGTGCCAAAATCTTTCTTATCCGCGAATTTTATTACTATATATATGCTTTGCATTGTACAATTTTGATTACTAGTTTTAAATATTAAATTAATAAATTTCATTAATAATTCTTGCTTGATTTTTTTATTATGTAGATGGATTTTTTTATCACACGGACATTAAGGAAATTAATGCATTATAATCCGATCCGACACGTTTATTCCTGTCAGTTTTTCAAGTCAAATAGAGTGCCCTACCAACAATGCTATCCTGGCCCAGCCATTTATTAGTGAAATTTTTACTACTAAACAATTGAACTATCCGAATTTTTTTTTAAATTATAAATTGTTAGATATTTTTGTCTCCAGGATTTTATCTTCTCATTTGAGCCAGTGAAATGACTTGTTTTCAGCTCTCGGTATGGGCGGTATTGAATGTTTCCTCGGTTTTGAAGGTGTTGTATGATTATTGTCTTAGAAAGATTAATTATCCTATAACAGTTATATCATCCTTTGAGGAAGTTGACAAAAAAAATTCTTATAAAACCTTTGTTTAGTCAAAGAAAAAAATTAACAATGCTAATTTTTGAAGCATAGTACAAACGTTGATCCCACGCCTGTGTCAGGACAAATATGACTCCACACCTCGGCTTCGGGACCGGAGGGTTTCAAATTCGAGAACCGATTCCGCCGTCGTGTAAGCGGGTTTGGTGCTCGTTAAATCAGCCGGGCCCAAACGTCCTCCTGCTGGTGTGGCGCTGAAGTTTAGAGAGGGAAGTGCCAGTACCTTGTCATCTGACAGCGGTTCAGAATTACGAGGTCTGTCCTAAAATAGCCCTAGTGTTGCTTTAAAACGGAACGTTAATATATCTAAACAGAACTGGTTATAAACCAGAACATCTTCTTCAAACATTACCATGAACTAAATGGCATTAGTTCATGGTAACTTAACATTAAAGTTAAGCAAAAAATAAATTATAGAATTCAGATCATTTGCATTTTATTTCCAAATTTTAGAGCACAAAACATTTATCAGACTAAATGAACAAGGTTGATTTAAGATAGTCTAATGACAACAAGGTTGATAACTATCTGATTAATTCCAAAATCACAGCGAAGGGATTTGTTAGAATAAAATATCATACGTGTATAAGAATTTCCTATTATATTCAATTCGAACCTTCTTTTCGAATTTTCTTTCATTAATAATTCTTATCATAGACAGAAGTATAAATAGTGATAGAATTGTAATCTGCAAAATGGTTTACCTCGAAATTTTGATAAACCCCATCATTTTGTGCTCAATGAGTTCATCGTTTTTTTTAATTTTATTATTAGTTTTTTTAAAAAAAATTTCCTATACGAACTAGAGATAAATTACTGCAATCGTCTAAAAATCCATTCAATTCATTCAATTGAGATTCATTGACGAATCCCCACGTTTCAGACTTCCCTGAGTTCGAAAAACACATTTTTAGAAACGTCTGTTTGTCTGCTAAAGAGATAATTCAAAACGCTTTGAGCTGGCCAAATGAAATTTGTTACATAGCCTTAATTACAAATTTGTAGATTTCTATCAAAAATTCATTCAGAAGAAATCTGTCTGTCTGTCCAACTGTCCGAATATAAGTTTACAGGATAATACAAAATGAAAAGAGCTAGATGGATTAAATTCGTTGCACAGATTTAACATTCAAAATATAGGTATCCACCAAATTTGGAACCACCCTTCAACAGATTTATCTTCTGGCGGTCTGTACATTTTCATGCATATAAATATAATAATTCAACAACGTAGTGACTTAAATATATAAATTTAATATCTCATTTTGTGACTACAAGTATAGTTCTGCATCCAATTTTGGTTTCAATCGATCAGATAAAAGACGTCCAAAATAAGTACTCTATGTTCTGATTATTATAAATTTTATACAATTGTCAAGTTTTAAGCAAAATCCAGAGAGGGATTGACCGTCTGTCGGTATGCACTTTCAGAAGCGTGTAAACGCAATATCTAAAAACACATTAACTTAAATATATCAAATTTTGTATGTGATTTTGCAACTGCAGTTGTCTGTGCCAAATTTTGATTTCAGTCGGTTGGTAAAAAAATGCGTCTAAAACACAAATTCACTTTTATTGGAGAATATGCGAAATAATTTTGGAACTGAAATTTTAAACAAGCTAGATAAATAAAATTAACACCAAAATCAGAGATTTGCATAAAATTTGGCGAAAATTCTGTCTGTCTGCGAGCATAAGAACATAACACAAAAATGCAATGATCGAGAACTAATAACATCACCATATGATTTCATGTTACTAATTGAAGATTTCCTTTAAATTTAGTGATTCAAAAGTGACCTGTAGGATGGATTTTGGTATATCATCTTTACGTCAAAAAATTTTAGACCGTTAATTAATTTTGGGTCAAATCTTCAAATAGTATATATACTATTGAACACGGTAAAAAACCCACAACTAATTAGATAAATGATATTTGGAATGTAATATTGGTATTAAAATTGTATATTGATGAAAAAATTTGACTCTAAACATTATTAGCACAAAAAGCTTAACGATATTTTCAGGGTATTTGTCAGACATTTAGAATATCGAACAACATAGTGGAGTGATTGTAAAATATACTTACGTTAATTCGAAAAAAAAATATGTCCAAAATGCTAAACGTTATACACACCATATTGTGTAAGTAAGAAGATAAAATATAATGAAAAATACTTGCCATGGATGTTTAAAATATTATCATTGCAGCTTTTCCGAAAATAAGTTATTGTTAGAAAATTATGATATTTGTATTATGAATGTTGACTAACAAGCTGACAATTTAGAATCAATATTTTATTCCTTGAATATTCTAGAAAACACGGAGCACGAGCAATCACAGAAGAGACATGATGTATACTAATGAAAGCACTAGCAAAAATTTAAAAGAAATAAAACAACAAATCCCTAATTAAATAATAATAGCACTATCGCTCAACATCTATAAGCTTGTCAGCATCCAAATTAATAGAACTCAAAAGAAGAGATTTCCGATATGACGTGGTATCATCACATGGTATGATTCAGAAGAATCTTTAGACCTCGGTTTCTAAGAGAAGTAGGATCGTAATTCTTGCTTTAAACAAAACCTTCATTTTTTTTTCTCCCAAGTCCCCAAATTAGTATCCAGATAATTATCAAATTTGTCGCCAAGGTCAGAGGACACTGGGTTAACGTTTAGTAAGAATCTTTATAAATCGTTCTTCAAAATCATATGACTAATAAGGCAGGTAAACGATATCATAGATTTGGATTCATTATATTGATCCCAAATAATTTATACATAGTGATGTTTATTCCTTATAAAATGAAGAAGCCATATTTTAAGAAAAATATATAAAGAACAGCAACACATTTTAAAATTGAGTACAGTACGTGGCACGCACATATTAATATTATATAATTCTTACAAAATACTGGGGGAGAAAATAATATACACAAAACACACTAATCCAGAGATCGACCTACATCTCGTCCTTTTTTCAAATAAGCAGTCTTCAACTGCTGGAAGATATTCCGAGGATCGCGTCAACCATTAGCAGCCAAATATTATACATAGTATGGGAGAAACGGAATCTATTCATTTTATTCATTACTTTTATTCATTATTGCTTGATTCTTAATTCATGACACTGAGAAATGGTTTTTATTCATTATTGGCTATTACTTTAAGATTATTAATGCTTTTATTTGTTATTACATTATTTTTGATTCATAAAATCGGTAAACGGTATTTACTCATTCTCATACTATCATTGTTCATTAATTTTTTTTAATTCTTTTATTTGTTATTAGCATGGATATAATTTTTAATACAGGGAAAAAGTATTTATTCGTTTATGTTTTTACTCGTTATTATTATTTATTTATTTTAATTTATCATTCCTTATTATTTATTGATTATTTGATATTGTTCATTTCTTTTTGACTCACGCAAGAAACATGTCGTTGTATAATCTTTCAAATGAATTCGAAAAAATACTTTTAAATATACTTCAGTGATTCAAGGAAAATATTTAACCCTTAACTAGGGAGGTACGGTATCGCAGACCGCTAAAGAGGGACTTTCGATCACTCCTATTCTATTTTTAGCTCAATCGAATGGATTGACCCTGTAGCTTCTTCTTTCGTGACCGTCACTATACGTATTCTTTTTCAACCGGTTTCAGCGGTTGCTTTATTAAATATTTCAGTAATTTCTTTGCGCGACGTCTGTGAGACCGCGTCTCCCTTTTAGTGTTCCACTATAATACAAGGCTTAGCAGATGGCTCTAAAACTTGGTCGTTGAAATGTCATCCAATCTACTGATTCCCTTATGAAGCAGAGCTCCAGAGACTTTTAAATGAAGCAAAAAGTGATTTTAGTGCTGAAGTTAATTGAACAGAAGAATTTTTGATGGAAGTTCGCGTTCGACTGATTCTGATATGCATGTTCAAATATAATTAATTTTTCAAGTAAAGATGTATTTTTAAAAATTTCTCAAATATATTAATATACCAAGCGAGATATCTACAGAATTTACAGGCTGGTTTTTATACTAGTACTTAACCTGCATGTTTAAACTGCCCTCGAAAACCATGCTACGAATATTCACAAGTTTCTAGGTAGAAATGATTTCGATAAAAAAAAGGGGGGTATATATTACCTATTATAAGGGGTTTTTTTTTCATATAATTGTTGAATTTTTCATTACATTGTTTTCTGTATACCTTTGTATACTTGAAAAATAAATACGATTTAAAAAATAATAGGTAATATGTTTTTTTTCAAGAGTATTATTTGTTGTAACATGCAATTTGAGAAGAAAATGTATGTTCAAACACAATTATTTTTTTTTCAAAGATAATATATTTTGAAAAATTTCTAAAATATATTTATATATGAAGAAAAATATAAGCAGAATACATTGGCTGATTTTCATACTTATGCTTTCATTAGAACATTTAATTTGAGTGCAAAGAAAATGAGGTCTCGTAAACCGCATCTCCCCAGTTAAGGGTTAAAATAAAATTTATGTTCAATATCTTTATAATTTTGAATTTATAAATTTGCCTATTTTTAAAAATATTCTCTATAGCAGAAAAATTCACCATCGAAACTTAATGATTTTTAAAAAGAATTTATTTATCCGCTATCCACTGAAGAAATGTACGCCATATTTCCTTTTAAAGAAACCCTAAAGTCTTTTTACCTGTCTCATTTGAATATAGTTTTCTGGAAATGCATCAACCGAAAATAAATTTGCTATTTGCTCACCGGTTTCTCTTTTCTGTTCTGCGTATTGTTTGCTTTTGCTTTAGCCTAGCGCGAAATATGTTTTAGTAAAAGGATAACTCTGTTTGTCATACGGGAAGCAACAAATAGGAAACAGGTAAGATATCGGGCTGGCTCCGAATGGATTCTAAAAATATCTTTTTTCAGAAAGCATTAAAAGCGTTCTGTGTTTGTTATATAGGGAAAGTTGTAGTACTGCATCTGAAAATGGAATTTTACTGGTAAAAAAAATGATGCGCTTTGTTATAAAAATATTCACGAAGGGCGCAGTAACCTTTCAAACAAGGCAACATTTTATTTGGAAAAGGAGCACAATTATTATAAATTTAAAAAAAAATAGTTTATGAATGTAATTAATATAAATTTAACAAAAATAGTTTATGAATATAATTAATATAAATTTAACAAAAATAATTTATGAATGTAATTAACATAAATTTAACAAAAATAATTTATGAATGAAATTAATATAAATTTAACAAAAATAATTTACGAAAGTAATTAATATAAGTTTAAGAGAAAAGTAATTTATGAATGTAATTAGTATAAATTTAATGAAAAGAATTTTGAACATACAATATTATTAATGAATTAAAAAATATAATGATTTTTATTTTAATTATTTCCCACTAATTAGTTTTCAATACTTTAAATATGTAAAAAACCTAAAACCAATTTATTCTCAAATAAGTTCCCCATCAGATGGCGTCACTAATATAAACTCAAAATTTAAATAATTCTTTAATTGATAATTAAGTTCTAAGAATACTAAATAATGTATTGTGTAAGAGAATATGCATGTATACAAATTTAAAAGTCTAGCATATCATAAAATGAGTTAAAATATGTTACCATTGCAAAAATGAAACAAACCAAAATTTTGGTGTTATTATATTTATGTCTGAGTTTTTAATCAACTCGAGAATTATTTTAGAACTGATATCGTACTTTTGAACGTGGTCTGCTAATAAGAATGAAACATGAACCGGTTCTTCTCTTTAAAAACTTCCTTGCCACATCGTCAAGTGGATTCAGCTTGCAATAGACCACCTCACGTGATGTTGAAATTAGATTTTTAACTTAGAACTCTCCAGGCTTTTATTAGCTTTCTACTTATTAGTTTTCATTTCTTTAAATATGAAAAATCTTAAAACCAATTTATTCTCAAGTAAATTCCCTGCCAGATGGCCTCACTAATATGAACACAAAATCTAATTAATTGTTTAATTGATAATTAATTTCTAAGAATATTAAAATAATGTATTACCTTAGAGCGCATGCATGTGCGCAAATTTAGAAGTCTAACATATCATAAAATGAGTTAGAATATTTCACCATTACAAAAGTGAAACAAACCAAGATTTTGTTCCGAGGTCCGAGTTTTTAACCAGCACGAGAATTATTTTGAACTCTTTTGTACATTTGAATTTGGTTTGATGATGATGAACGGCATCTGAATCGGTTCTTCTCTTTAAAAACTTTCATGTTACAGGCTTGTGATTTACCTTGCAACAGAACTGCTTACATGAGGGTGAAATTAGGTTTTTAACTTGAAACTCTCTAGATCCTTGAGAGAGCTTTTTCTACCAGTGTAGTGCTGGTAGTGTAAACATATCAAATTAAATATAAATATGTATTTTTTGTGGCATTTTGAAGAAAATACTTTTCTGTTTTGTCTTCCAAACATGAGTAATCTGTATTTATCTTTTTAAATTATAACTTTTTGTATATTGTAATTTTCTGAATATTTGTATTTCCTAAATCAGACATTTCTGCTGCAACGAACTTTTTAAAAAGTGAATATCTAGCAATCCACGTCAACCTCGCAGCACTTAATATTTTTTTTTCTGAGATAAAAAGTACACATTCTTTCCAAAAAAGGATTTATGCGTAAAAATAGAACTTTGGTGAAGAAAAGAATTAGTTTTAAATTTGATAAATATTCAAGGAAATATTAAAGAACAGATTCGAATTTATTGCGCACGCAAATATAATTCGGAGTTCCTTGCGATAAGAAATTTCAGATTAAATGAGGAGGAGATACTGCATGGAAAAGAAACTGCAAATGAACTGCAGATTGAATCAACAACGAACGATATATCGAGGGTAAAACGCCTCTTCTCTATACATACGCTGACAAGATACTTGTTTTTAAACTGCCTGTCATACAACACGAGTATCTTGCTTGCATGTTGTGCTAGATTTTTTTTTTTTTTTTGCCATGATGAAGGTTTTAAACCCATATCATATTTTTACAAATTGTAAAACAATATGCGTTCATTCATTCAAGTTATTGTTGGGACTGATCAAATATTTACCAGAGGCCCTCAGTTTAAGAACCCTTGCTCCAGATCATTCAGCATTCAAGATTTTTTTAATTATGACATTATTCCATTTCTTTTCTAATTGGAAACCATATAAAGTTTTGAATGCAGTAAAAGGAAAATAATAAGAAAGACAATCTTTAGTTCAATTATTTCGATTATTTCCCGAAAACGTAAAATTTCGTCATAGTCTCGATTTAGGATTTTTTTGTCAGTAATAATATTTATTCTTCGTATTTCGTATTCGGAAAAATAAAAAGCGATCGGAGTAATCTTTATTTTTCTCTCCAAATTAAATCTTTCGTCATAATTAGAAACTTTAGATCGTGACAGATTTAGTTGTTTTGTTGCTCTGTGCAAAGCACGTTATGTGACCTACATTTTAATAAGATGCTCAACTTTATATTTTTTTACATACTAATGATTAAATTTAGGTTAATATTTTCTATTAATGTTTCAGACTGCCTGTCAACCCCGTTTGTATGAAATATAATTAAAGCAAATGCTCAGTTTTGCAAATATATTTATAAGTAAATGAATGTAATTGAAAGTATGGGAACCTTACCAATTATATTTGAAAAAGTGTTAATATTTTACTATTCATATATATATATATATATATATATATATATATATATATATATATATATATATATATAT
>JAPMOR010062530.1:1539415-1631940 GCA_026543865.1 Argiope aurantia | reverse complement strand
TATATATATATATATATATATATATATATATATATATATATATATATTATTTATTGCTTTGGCACCTAGGAAAAAATACTGTTTTTAATGGATCTGCTTCTGCTGCTGTCTCAACCAAGCCTGCCTAAGCTACCTATTTGGAAATCTATCATTGGATCATAGGCCCCAGATAGGGTCATGATCAGCCCCACAGAGGTCATTGGAGCTTTCTATGGGGATGATAGCAAGATCAGATATAGCTAGGGAGTCGTCATTAAGACAGTCTAGCGATAGTGGCTTAGACTTACTTATTTAAGAAATTAATGTCATAATAAGCCAGAAGAAGAAGATTTATATATTATCTGTAGTTACATGAATGTGTCGTGATATACTATACCATTATGACACTGCTGAATCATCACAGTTATAAGAACTAAAATTCGGAAGAGTTCAAGAGTTCTGGTTTCAAAAAATAATACCATCTTTTTTTAATTTTTAACATCTGATAACGGGTAGTAGTACAGAAATGTTTAACTTCTTTTGCTTAATTGCATTTAGGACTTGAAATCAATTCAAAGGTTACTGCTTAAGAAAAGGGAGGGACTGTACATCACTAAACATGCTATTTTACAAATCATATTAATGGAATTGGAACCCATCGTAACAAATTGTTAGAATTCCATCAGTCTCTTGCACCAATTTTTTTTATTGATTTTGCGTTTATTTTTAAATTTTCAATAAACTTACTTTAATTACATTTACTAGTCATATTTTATTTTTACTTTGAGATTTTTAATTGATAGACAGGCATATGCAAAAGTTATAGATACTGTGGCAACAATATTTTAATATTTGGCATAATTATCTTGATTATCTTGATTGAAAAGAAGGAGCACTGAAGTTTTTTTTTTTCTTTGCAAAGGAAGTGGTGTTTCGGAAAAGGTGGGGAACTTAATGCTTTACATCAAACGCCGTGTCTCACAGAGTATTAGCACACACTCCTTCATTTTCTTTTAACATTAGTAGAAATAAATTTAGTTTGTATACAAAGAATGCATCCACACCATCCACATTATACTCCGTAGTTTATTATTTTTTTCTGCTCTAATCTGTTTTTACCTGTATAAGAAGGCATTTGCAGCGAGATAGGTGTCAATAAATATGTTATAAACATTTCGTGCATACATTTTTCTGCTCAGCTTTTCCTTTTAAGAAAAGTCTGAGTTTACAAAGCGATATTCATCATAGGAGGTAATCGATCAGTAACTAGTCTAGCATTTCAAACTGATGGCTCAATAGCGTCATGATAATTTAAATAATCAATTATTTATAAGAGCCCTTTCCTTAATTCTGTAAAATCCTGTACTACTAACGCCCTCTATTGATACTTTTTCGAGCTACATTTTTTTCGTTTCTATTAAACTATTCTTCTAAAATGCAAACCACATTTCTAAATCATTATTCATTCTTTTATTTATGATTGTTTTCAAATGTTTTGGATTTTTTCGCTCACTTAATGTGGAAATTCCAACCACAAGATTGTAAATAAATAATGAATTATTTTGCCACGCATAATCATTCCTGGTCTTTATTTTGCCAAAGTTTAAAATGTATTAATTTCTTACTTTTAAAATCAAATTAATGCGATCAAAATACTCATTAAAACTATTTTCTGTTAAAAACTTTTTCGAACTTTGAATAATGTCAATATAAGAATGAAAATTGTACTATTGTAAAGTTAGAGAGTTCTATATTGTTTTTTTTTATTGTCAGGTATAATGATAATTTGTGATTTAGTTATTCTTTACATGAATATAAATTCCAAAAAGTAATCAAGCCAAAAATATATTGCGCATAATTAAGACTATTACCAAATTATTCACTTGAAGAGTATTTACTATCTCAAAAACATTGTTAACAAAACTTTATATTATTTATAAATTTAATTACAATTAAAAACACTTAACGAATATGACTACCTGTTTCAGAGTGAAATAGCTGCTCTAAAAATTTTCCATTCTTATTCAGCTCAAAATTTTCAAAAGATTAATTCAATACGATTATTTAACAGAAAATGCTAAAAAATAAATTTTAAAAACAAAACACCTTTCTATATTTAACTGTTGTATTTGTTATTTTCTTTATTATTTTCTTTTAATAAATAATATATTAACTTTTAAACTAAGATTACCATTCAGGTTAAAGTTTTGGGGCAATTTCTTATTAATGTAACCCTCAAGGCAATCATGTTGTTTTTAAAGAAAACATCTCATGTTAAAAAGAAAACGTCTCATCTACAGATTAAAGGATTTCACAAAACAAATAAAAGAAAGCAGAAAATCTCATACGAGAGTTTCGTTTCAATTACACTTGGCTTAGAATAAATGGGTTGACCATTTCGAATTCTAAAGATAAAAGCACAAGAAATCATTCCGCAAGGGAAAATTTAATGAAGCAAATCTTCCATCACCACCCTCGGGGTGACAGGGTTAAAACCTCAAAGGGAGGGAGATATGAATTAGCTTTATCAACATGACTTCAAGAATTGCCTCGAAGATAGTGAAAAATAATGAGCCATTTTGTTTGATTGTCGGATGAACGATTTTCTTGGTAAAACCCCTGGTTAAATGTCTGACTTTGTTAACCTCTGGTTAATGTATAGTTCTAGTAAAAATATATTAGTGTTATATCTCCATTCAGTGGTGGTTTAGGCATTTTATGGTCCTAAAAAATGAACGTTTTTGTAAACTGGCCAAATATGTTTAATATTTTAATGCATTTTTAACTTACTCATAAAATTTTACAATTAATTTTAGGTTACTCTTTTTATTTTGGAAATTTTATGAAAATGCACACATATTTTTGATTTATATATTCTAGGGAAATACTCTAATTAAATGTCTGATAGAGTACAGTTCTTGTAAACATATATTAGTCTTGCTTATTTATTGAAAGATTTAGAAATTTTACGATCCTAAACATTGCACTTTTTTTATAAACTAGTCAAATTAATTTATCATTTCAATGCATTTTTAACTTGCTCAGAAAATGTCAAGATCAATTTTAGATTAATTTTTTCTATTTTGGCAATTTTATGAAAATGTATGCATATTTGTTATTCATTTATTCTGAGTTCATTAATTGCATTGAATCTACGTTTGTATGCAATTATATTTATGCAGACAATTGTGATTATGAAAACTGTAATAATAAACTAAATGTGATGAAACATATAGGACCCTTACCAATTATACTTAACAATGCCAATATCATTTTAATATTTTAATTATATAATATGTTGTTGTTTTTTATAAATTCATTCATTTCAAAATTTGAGGAAGTTTTAAAAGGAATTTGTGAAAGATTTAAGTATGAACATAATTGAGCCCAGTAATTCTAAACCGGACTTTTCGAATATCTTCTGTTTTTCATTTATGAGACAAAATTACCTGTACTAGTTTTAAATCACTGTGTCAAAGATGCTTTACGAATTTTTAAAGATTAAATAGTTGATTAAAGCCCTTATATATATCATATACTATAAGAATGATATTTTAGAATGATTTACTGCAAGCCTGAACTTCTTGAAAAGAAAGAAACATAAATACTTCAAGATTAAGACACTCGTACTCATTTAAAAAGACAAACCTATAAATTTGAGTGTTCCTTGGAAAGTAGGGCTTCCAAATCAGAAGAATCAGAAAAACCACGATAATGGTCTCCTCGAAACTTTCTCACGCACGCTCCAATATAGGTCTAATTCCCCTCCTCCGATATAAAATTGTGAACCTTGGGTAAGGCTGCGAATACCTTGTATGGTATATGTGTCGATAGTTACCAAATATAGATCAGTGGCGTGAATATAGCATTTCTATTGAATCTATCTTGAAGATATGTATTTTGAATGCTTTTTGCCTATTCATTGACACAAAGATTTAACATTGAACTACAGTTGTAGCCACACTATAACATACCGAATTTCATTGATTTAAGTCATTATGTTTATGAATTATTGTATTTACATGCATTCGAAAACATAGACCAACAAATGGCCAACCGTTTGGCAGATTTGTTTAAAAATTTGATAAGGATCGATAATTTGGATGCCAAACTTGTGCGCCAAATTTTATCTGCCTGAATCTTTGCGTGTTGTAGTAATCGAGTTTAAAAGTACTCGAACATCAAGACAAACTTCCCATGAATGGATTTCGTTTAAGACTTACAAGAAATCTACAAATTTGGTCATTTACCAAATTTTATCCGTCTAACTCAAATCTTTTTTGAATTATCATGTTCGCAGACTGAGAGACTGAGAGAAAAACATAATACCAAAAATGTGTTTTACGGATTCAGGATGGTCTGAAATGATGTAGGAAATCCTCTAAATTTCGAGTTCGATTTTTTTTTTTTTTTTTTTTTTTTTTTTTTTTTTAATGATAACAGCATTTTTTCTATATTTCGTTTAGAGAAAAGAAAGAGCGAAGAGAAAAGGATGAATAAATCCAAAACATTTTTTCTCAGATGGGAAAAAATGCTACTGTATATGCATTTTTCAAATATTTTATTTAATTAATGCAACAAAATGGAATTAAAGAACAATTTTAATGGAGTTTGACATAAAATTTTTAATTTGTTTAAACAGTATTTAGTATAATATTAGAGAATTTCCTATTTAATCGGCTATTTTCGAACAATATGTCTTCGGATACAATTTGGAATTCTATTAAAGTTACTGTGAGATTAATGATATGCAGCTTTTGAACTTTAATTTTATGTCCAAAATCCATATGTCAATAAAAACTTATTTCTATATCATTATTAAAAATTCCAAATTTCAGAACTCTTTTCTCCAGGTTCAGAAAAAACACTAAAAAAAGAATGTTGTAATTTCCTTATATTGCTACCATGTATTAATATACTAATCAAATTAATATCAAAAACCGAGGAGGGATTTTTCTGGTGGTTTTTTTAATGATAAACATTTAAACAAAAATACTTCAAATAGGCTGGATATTTCATTGCTTGTACACCATTTTTCTTATAATTAAAATAGATGGCGAAGGAGTCGCAGAATTTTGGCTCCGAAATCCAATTGTGGCATTTTGGAGAAAAACTTTTACAAAATATCCGCCATGTGCTCGGGGTTGATTACGTTACACCATCATTGTCCAACATCATCAACCTGATATTAGCTTAAAGAAGTGTTACCAGAATTGCTGCCATCTATGGTTCAGTATAACGAATTAATTTTCATATAGTTTCAAAATAAACATTCACGAACCATAAAAATTAGAAGCGTATAATTTTGCTCACGAAAATGAACAGAAGAAGTTACAAAATGAAGTGGAGCATTAATAACGCTCAAAATTATTTGATCTAGTATTTTTCTTTCTGCTTGATAATGGTACTAATTTTGAGGTCAATTCCCAACAACTTGTATTGCTCTTAATTGAAATTACATTAAAACCCATGATCTTATTAATATGGATATCAAAACTATCGATAATTTCCCATCGATATTCGCGTATTAAAGTAGGTTTCCGATTTCATATTATAATTTATAAGTGTTGCTCAAATGAAAAGTGGACAAGTTGAATGGAAAGAATATCTTTAATTGAAATCAAAAGAAACTGCCATGGGTGTTGTAATGCAGATACTATCGTTTAAGTAGCAGGTCTTTGTTTTTTCTGCAGAAAGATGATGGTTTGCTCTTGAGAAAGTCCTGCACAGCACTTCGCCATCCGAATGGAAGCGTGTCCCTCTAATGCCCTCTAAAGTGGTCCAAAGATGTGGAAATCACAGGTTGACGAATTCGTACTGTATGGCAAGTGTTCCAACACTTTCCAAAGGAATTTTTTTAAGGTCGTCTGGGATTCACAGGAGAGATGCGGGCGGCCATTGTCATGTAGAAGGATCACTTGTGTGAGAAGGCCTGGTCCTTTGCTTTTGATTTATTTCTGTTGTTTCGTCAGAGTACTGCAGTATTGTGTTGAATTGATAGTGTTCCCTTGGGGCAGGAAATCAATCAAGAGTGGTCCACGGCAACTGATGAATCAAAAACCGTACTAACGCGCGCTGTTCCGATCTGGACGCATCCATGCATAGCACGTCTTTACTTTCGACCAGTTTTCATTAATACGAATGCATTTCACTGTTGAACGCCGTATTCAGCGCACACCTCCAACCACCCTTTATGTTCCTGCTCGGTGGCACTGCTTTAGCTGCAGTCATTCTGACGCAATCGCTTGGCTATAAATTGTCATTTTGGCGTCCCTGAATTTTTCTTTTTCACTGCGGATTATATTAAAATGAAGGATATTTACACAAAGAAACATGGTAAGATAAAAAAAAAAGGATCAACATACCTAAATTTGGAAAACTATAGATAAGAAATCTCAATAAAAAAAATCACAACTTTGCATCAGAAAGAGCAAAGCAAAATTTGTTGGAATTAATCTATGATAAATGATCAATTTTTTTTCACGCTAAAAAACCACCAGATTCTACAACACATGCGCAGTAAGAAAAAAAAGGCAATAGAGCGGCATGTTGCTGTTCTGTCAAAACAAGTATTTGCCATGGACCGAATAGCATTTTTCAGCCCTTTTCCGCATGCACTAACTACTGGCTGTCTTATAACTGGCCGAGTGTAAACCTTGCATTATATTTTGGGTGAAACTGCCAGTGGTATTCTGACTTTAAATGGATTCGGAAGATTTGAATTTAATTTTGCGCACGGAAATTAATAAAATAAGTTACAAAATGAAGTGGAGCATTAATAACGCTCAAAAAATTTCTGATAGAATAAAAAGTCCTAAATTTTCTTTCTCTCCTTGTTTTCATAAAGATTGGTATTTAACAATTCATTATACAGAAGACGGCTCCATTTGTATTTTACTTAATCGCGACTCCAAGGATGAGCAACCTGTAAGAGTGGAAAGCAAGACTTGTGTTATAGATGGTAGTGGAGAAAGGTTTCCCGTAAAGGTTAGAAGTATATTTTGCAGCAAAGAAACTCATGTCATTTGTAACCATTTATGCACATTTTCAAAGGAACCCTTGGATTGTACTTTGCATTTAGAATTTAGTTTTGTTTTATATGGCCTAGAAGTAGAAACTGAGATTTCATACCGAGACGACGAGAGCATTGATGATACCGATGAAACTGGAAAAAACTTCAGTGATATGATGCAAAATGAAAAGCTAGCCGATGTCCAAATTCGTGTAGGAACAGATGTTTTTACAGCTCACAAATTTATCTTTCGACTGCGGGCTCCAAAATTTGTTGATAAACATCTAAGATATGGAAATAAAACTACTTTACGTAATGTGAATCCTGAAATATTCAAATCTCTCATCAGTTATATATATAAGAATGAAGTATCCGTAGTTCAATTATCACAATGTCCAAAGGAGTTATATAAAGTGGCAGGTAGATATGAACTAAAGGGCCTGCAAAAAATCTGTACTCAAGAACTAAATAGAAAGCTGACACTTGAAAACGTGGTAGAATATTTAAAGATAGCCGAAGATTACAAAGAGGAATCTCTTCAAAGGGCCGCATCGTTGTTCATAAAAAAGAATTTAGATGCCATGTATCGAAGAACGGATTGGACAACTCTCATAGCGTCCTGCCCCAATTTAGAGTCTGAAGTGCTGCATAGTTCAAAATATTAAAAACTGAAAGGTAAAAATATGATTCAAGTATAACAATTATTCTATGGTAAAAATAATCTCTCGAATTGTTTACAAGATGTATTAAATTTGTCTCAACAAAAATAAAGTTTTAAGTTATCTCTTGAATTTTATTATTTTGAAAGCTGAAGTTATGAATTTAATTCAAATGCAAAATAGCCTCATAAAACTAATTTATTTAAATTTAGAATATGAGTTTTAATGGTTGAAAGTATAAACCTCTTAATGTCAACCTTAAAATTTTAACCACTTGGACTAATTTGATGCATAATTATTCACCTAATACATGCATTATTAATTGTCCGAAAAATAAATATATATCATTGTTTTGAATCTTCTTACCGCTATGTAGATAACTTTAACTATCAAAATTTTAAAAATAAAACGTCAAAATGTTTGAATGTTGCTTGAGAGGAGATATCCGAGTGAACTTCGTATACATTCATCTTGAAATGTAGAACATGTTCTGATTTTTAGACTGCAATGTCAAATAGAGAGCTTCGCAGTATTCTTTTACTTCCAACAAACTGTACGATTTATAATGGTGTGAATTTACTATACATTTTTCAAAGAGCTTCTGCTCTATTCTCTGTATAGATTGTTATTAGGAAATGACTGTTTAGTTTCTCGTTTATTTGTACATCTTGCGTAGATCTCGTATTCTACAGTATATTTTCGCATTCTACAAAGTGAAATTAGTGTAATTGACGAGAGATTTCTGTGCCACGTATGTTAGCGCTTTATATATAAGATTTTGTAATAATAAATTTCATTGTGTTTTGATTTTAAAAAATGTCTTTAATTTCGTCAAAACATACAGCTGAATATTATAAAGATATTAAATACAGTATGTCTGTTATCTGTATTATAATTAAATTTTTAAAAAGCGAAATGAAAACATCCATTCACGAATTAAAATATTGTTATGCAACGAATGTTATGGATTAAAAGTTCGAATCTCCTTTAAATAGTTTTATCTCCTTTTCTTTGACTTTTTTTAATTGTTCGGTAAATCTTTTCTATATACTCTAAAATATTATACATACTGGTCATAAAATATTTTTCTGATTGCAAAAAATTATTACAGAACTATTGAATGTAATAAATTTTTTTACTGAGGAATGATTGTGTGCTTAATATTTTTTAGTCCATCAGATGGCGCAACTAAACTAAAATTCGGTATTTCATATTCGATTGTTATCAAAATGACGTCAATGAAGTTATGGCGAAAATGGTCGGAGTATGGCCATTCGCTCTTCATATTACTAAGCTGGATTTTTTTTCTTTTTTTCTTTTGGGAGTCACATGAACGACAAGATATTTGCAGTATTAGCTGAGGATATTGATATGAACTTAGGATCACAAATGTGATGAAGTGAAGAATAGTGTGCCCCCGCGTTTGTCACCAATATGGCAATCCATCGGAACGCTCTTGTAGCAACCCCAATGCTGTTTTTACTACTTTTTGCAATGGTTGAGTTGTACATGAATTACAACTATATTATGAAAAATGTTATATTAAAAAAATACCGATTAAAGACTTTAATTTTGGTCTTTATTATAATTAAAGGTTTATTAAAGAAAGTTAAGTTTATAATTAAAAGTTATTTTCTTGTTTCTTTTTTTTAATGTGAATACGAACAGAAAATATTTATTCTTTTGCAATTTTTAATTGTCAGTATGCGCTTTAAAAGATCGTCTGAATTCTTAATTTACGAAATCGTCTGCATTCTCACTTTAAAAGACAGCTGCAATGGAATTCTTCGCAGTTCTCGTAATTCTTTTGGTGTTCTAACGGTTGGTTCCCTTCATAATTTGTTATGTCGGCGATTGTGCAAGAATGGATGTCGGGAAGACAGTATTTCGAACCTGCAGAATGGATGAAGGGTGAGTGGAATATATTTTTTTAAGAGTTGATGAAGTTAGGAAAGGATGCTTGTTTGAAATTTTGTATGGAGAATGTTCCGATAGCTTCTTCCTCCGTTCTTTCTTTTCTTTTGGTTATGTACTGTTCCTGTTATCCACACAGTCCTTGTGTTCAATGTGCTAGCGAAGCTACTAGGTTCCCGCTCCCGCTGCTAGCGAAGCCGTAGTTTTTTTTTTTTTTTTTAAGTTAAAAAATTCTGCAGATGCCATCAGTAAAAAGTCCTTATTATATAGCGGGAAATAGTAACCGTAACTGTTCTGCGGAAGTATTTGTTTATTTTGTCCGCCATCTTTATTGGCGACTTGGCATTGCTGGCGCAATAAGGGGCAGACTAAAATTCACTTTTACCCACAAATGCTGTGTCTAGCGTGACAGCCGAAATGTAGAGCAATACTTGGTGAGAATTTGGTTCGAGCTGCCAAGAATACTCGTTCGAGCTGCCAAGGAATTTATTGTTGCAAGTGGTTTTATTAAATACTTTAACTGTCTTTATAATATATCGTAAAATCAATTTGCCAAATTACGATAGTCTTTTTACAATCAGAAAAAGTCTTTGACTATCCTGTACTACGATGTTAAAAATTAGTTTCGAATCTCCTTTAAATATTTTACCTGACATTCTGCGAGATCGTTCTCTGTAAACTGGTTGGTTAATTTTTTGTATTTGTCATTTAATCAGGCTTTTAATGTTTTTATATTTCTTCTCTTTTTTTTGGTAATTTAGTATTTATAACTTTGTTTATTCGTTTTTTACCTGGCATTTCATAAGCATTGCCTTCTTGTTGTAATCATAAATTTGCTTTTGGCCTATCTACGTTTAATGAATGTCCCAAACTGTCATGCGGGGTTTTCGAGGAAACATGTAGAAATTTCAAAATTGTGTAAGATAAAAACTATAAAATATAGAAACAAAATGTTTTTAATTGTTTATACTAGAACTGCTGTAATTAATAAATCGTGACGTGAGATTATTTGATAATGCCTAGTATTAGATAATGCGTTGTATACAAACGATTCTTAGTTTCAAACTACGTATTTGCGAGTTCATGAGAATTTATAGATTGAATAGCAGCCATGAAACCCTACTTTAAAAGTTGAAATTATTACAAGGTTTTCGATACACCAATATCCTCATAATTTCACATAAAAAAAACTAAATTTTGAAAATTGCATGATATGACAATTAAATGAAATGTTCTGATTAAATCATTCATAGTGCCTCCTATTGGATTCTTAGAAATTACACTGTTGTGAAATACAACCTTGAGCCATATTAATAATAACATCGAAGAAAGTCATTTACCTATTTTTTTCACATGGTTCTTGAAAGTTTCCAAGAATTCTTAGGTACCCTGTATATATACAATGGCTCCCAAAATTGAGTATACACTATACACTTTCTTCTTTAATTATATTCTTTTTGATCTTAACATTCCTATTTATGGCTAATATTTATAAGAACGAAAAAATATACATTAACAAAAGTATTAGGTTAAAAAACAAAACGGAGGAATCAGTAATATTTTTATTACAGCAATTTTTATGTTAAAGTTGCAAATTCCAAAGTCACAAAATTGAGTATACACCTTATAAAATATGCGACTTGACTACCATTATTTATTTTCAAATGAATAAGTAAAATAGTTTTGTTACTTTAATTGGCAGTCATTGATTTCCAAGCGAAAACAAACGTTTTGGTTATCATAATGAGCTCCAGAAATGAAACAAATGTTGAAATTCGCAAACTTGTTATTCGATTGTTTGAAGATGGTACATATCTACGAGAAATTGCAAGGAAAATTCAACGCAGTCACGGATGCGTTCAAAAAATTATCCAGAAGTATAAAATGTATGGACAAATTGCTAATAAACTTGGAAGAGGAAGAAAAGAAATCCTCAGTGCCACGACCAAGAGAAGAGTTATTCGAGCGGTAACAAACAATCCTAAGGTGAGTTCTACAAAAATTTCTACATCTACTTCAAGAACAATTGGAAAGTGTGTTTCTGCAGAAACAATTCGAAGAGTAATCCGAAAAGCAAATTATAATGGTCGCGTAGCCAGAACAAAACCATTAATTTCCAAAGTAAATCGAGAGGAAAGAATTTCATTTCTAAAAATCATATTTCAAAGCCTCCTGACTTCTGGAATCAAGTAATATTCAGTGACGAACGTAAGTTAAATGTTTTTAATAGTGATGGTCAATGTTATGTTTGAAGAAAGCCCAATTCTGAACTTCTTCCTAAAAACATCAATCCTAATGTCAAGCATGGAGGTAGTTCACTTCTTGTATGGGGCTGTATGTCTGCAAAAGGAGTGGTAAATTTAGTTTTCATTGATGGAATGATGGACAAAATTAAATATTTGGATATGCTGAAGAACAATTTAAAACAAAGTGCCCAGAATTTGGGTTTATGGTCAAGTTTTCTGTTTCAACAAAATAATGACCCAAAACATACAGCTAAAATAGTTAAGTTATGGTTGTTGTATAATTGTAAAATGCAATTACATACCCCTCCTCAATCTCCAGATCTCAATATGATTGAAAATTTGTGGGCACAATTAGAAAAATCAGTTCAAAAACACCATATTAGGGGCAAGGAAGACTTAAAAAGAATATTAAAAGAAGAATGGTCGAAAATATCTGGCGAAACAACTGACACTTTTATCAACTCAATGCCACACCATTTACAAGCTGCTCTAAATGCAAAAGGATATGCAACAAAATATTAATTTATCTTTTTCTCTTTTTGTTGACAGATTTTGCTAGATGTATACTCAATTTTGTGACTTTGGAATTTGCAACTTTGACATAAAAATTACTGCAATAAAAAATATTATTGATTCCTCCGTTTTGTTTTTTAGCCTAACATATTTGTTAATGTATATTTTATCGTTCTAATAAATATTAGCCATAAATAGGAATGTTAAAATCAAAAAGAATAAAAAAAGAGAGATTATAGTGTATGCTCAATTTTGGGAGCCACTGTATATTTAATATATAATATGTATACATATAATATATATAATATGTATAAGTATATATGTTTGTATACACAGGAATCCGAATATACTCTTGTCAGGTGCCCGATATATATATATTTTTATTGGCCACTCATCTGCAAAACTATGTCACATATATGCAACATAGTTTTGTAGATGAGTGGCTGACAAAGACAAATTTGGAATTAATTTCAATTTATTTTTCCGCGGAAGGACATGATTTGTACACGGGGTGAAACTTATCCATTTACATTGGGTCAAGACGTGAAAAGAGAGTGAAGTTTTCTCCTTAGTGCATTTACTAAGAAATTATTAGAGATTTTTTTGTACGTGTCGATTTAGGAAAACGAGTTTTGAGGGAATCTTGCGAAGAAATGTCGTAAGCTTTAGTTGTTTTTTTTTATCCTTGTCAGCCAATATGAATTCTAAGAGCTATATTGGTTATTCAATTTTGAGAATGCGTGGTGGAAATAATTAAATAAAAAGTGAGATTTATATTAGGAAATAAGAATAAACTTATATGGCCCAAATTAAGGTTTAAAAAATAGGAAATTAATTAGCATTTAAAATAGATTGAGATTTCTTTACAGATATATAATTGTAGAATTATTTTCTAATATTTTCATAAACATGTTTGAGGAAACACTAGAAAAATAACTTGCTGTTACTTCCATGTATATTATATTACGATTGGAAATTTTAGCAATTTGATGCTACAATGTATATAATTATATAAAAATTTCATTCTCATCCGACATATCCAGCTTTTGTAGATCAGAAAAAGGTATTTTTGAAGGTGTTTACCTTTGGCCACTTTCTGATGAACAATTAAGGTTGCCCCCTTGAAAGAGTCGCCTTAAACGAGGTACCCAAAGGAATTTAATCATCTAAAACAAGCTGATCTGTCGTTTATAGGCGGACCCAGATGTGTTGGCAATCATCCGTTTAATCTATATTCATGAGAGCAGGATGTTGTACTAATATAAATACGTTGTCAAGGGCAACGAGAAAATTAAGTCCTTACACTAAATTTCATCTTATCTTTGGGCTTTATTTTATTGGAGGAAAAAATGTATATATTCTTTTTTTTACATGTTTATATGAAGATTAATTTCAATCTTATAATGTTATAGATATAATGAAAGTTGAAAAATCCTCGAGGAAATATTGGATTGAATCTTATTTGCTTTAAATCTACTTTAATCAAAATAATTTTTAATAAGTTTTCGGTTGTCTGTCTATAAATTTGTTTTGAATTGTAATTAAACGTGAAAAAAATCTGTATAAATTTAGTATGCTCTCTATTTCAATAATCTTTTTATGCAGGCTAAATTTTTTCTATTATGAAAAAAAGTTTATAAATTTAGAATGTGTCTGTAGACATACAAGACCGCATAATGGAAATTTACCGCATAATTTAATGGAATTAGTGATAAATATGTTTTGGAAATTTTCAGAATTTCAGTTTTAACACATTCGGTTCCATGATTCATGATATCAATTCACATATCGAATCAGATTTACTCTTTTCTATTGTCACTTTACTATTGTAGAGAATGGTTATATCTGCTCTATTTTGATCTTTTCTCATAATCTCACTATATGATGCTTTCCGTTTTGGTAATGCAGTGGCATAGCAACAGGGGCGCAAGGGAGAAATTGATACATCGGATGCTAGGCTTATCGAGAACCGTCAGGACAATATATTAATGCAATTATATCATTTAAAAAAAATTAAATATCATGAAAAGGCGAAAAAATGATGCAAGTCATTGCACATCATCATATTTACTAAACCACTAATGACAACTGGAAATAAACAAAAAAAAATTATGTTCCGGTCACCTATTATCCTCGCTACACCCCTATAGGAATATGTTTTCTTACTGCTTCAGTAATGACTCCATGAAGTATATGAGATGTTTGTGAATTATGTGTAAATTTTGTATCCAGTCATGCATTTTGAATTATTTAATCTCATCTTTTAAGTTTGAGAAATGTTAATCAGTTGCTCATATGAACTCGCAGACACGATACTTAATATATTATTGACTAGTCGCAAATTAACTTGTAATCGAGGCACATTTATTTCATGTCAATCGCAGACACGGGTGACATTTTGTGGGTAATCAGTAGTCAGATGAATTTTATCTTTGGAGTGTTGATCTCTTGTGAGTTGCCTATGTGCGCTTTGTGCTGTTGCGATTGTTTAATAATGCTTACTGCACTTGTTGTTTTATATCTGTTTCTGCTATCAATATTTTTCTGTAGAATAAAGCAAGTAATCCTATACTGAATCTGCTGAAATTTTCACAGCAATTGCACCCACCGGACTTTGGAGTTTTCAGTAATCCTCAGTTTTCGAAGAATGCAATGATCCATCGATGCTGACGCGAAACAAAAATGCATCGATCACGAGTTCATTCTTTTCCGGTCAGGAACGTTTGGGCATGACAACAGGAGTTTGGGATGACCAGTCAACATTGTGTTAAGGAATAGTCAATAAAAGTTGAGAATCACCTATATGTATCAAATAATTTACTTATATACTTCTATAAAATTTTAGTGGCTACTCGTTGGAGACAATAGGGGAAACATTTCATATCTCAAAATCATATTGTCACGTAGGTACTTTAGTATGGAACTCAATGACACATACAAGAAGTAGAGCTAAACCAATTTATTAACTCAACTATGAACACAGTGACTGACAAATCTTCTGCTTTTATACTAGCAGGGAAAGTTCCAGAATACTTTTCTGGAGACAGTAAGAAAAGTCCAGAACACTTGTCTGATAAACTAAAGAAATGTCCAGAATCTTCTGGAACATGAAATAAAGGAAAACATAAAATCAAGGAATTAAATATTTACACAGACTGTGAATCGCATTGTCTCTAGCGGGATTCGAACTTACGATCTCTTGATTAACAGACCAGTGCTACAATCATTCGGTCGACTACCTCTTTTCAATGCGGCAGTATGTATCAAATTAAAATAGGGTAAAATATTACCTAAGCGACTTCGGATTCTTTGCTTTTACAAATATGCAATAAATTCAATATACTCATGGTTTTAAAAATTAAGTATTTTCTAGCCATTTCATTTTAATCTTAAAATGACAGTTTAATTTCCTGTTTTAGACATTGCATCCATCTAAAGCAAATTTTTTAAGATGCCTATTTGAGTTATTTTCAGGCATTTATTTAAAGGCATGAAATTTTATATCGCCTTAACTACAAATCTGAAGATTTCTATCAGAATTTGGACGAAAATCATCAAGCGAATGTTTGTCTACATGCATGTGAATCGCGATAACTCAAACACAGAGTTACATAGATGAAGTTTTTTATTTCAATTTATTAGAATTGTAGAGGTATATAAAATGTTGGACTAAATCTGTCAAAAAGATCCTTTGTTGGAGTTTGAATTTACGAGAACGCGATAATTCAAAGTGCATGAAATTAGATAAATCAAATTTGACCTAGAGACTTATAAAGGGGGGAAAATTGCAGATATCTGCCAAATTTTTGTTTAAATCGAGGGTGGAGAGGGAAAAACATTATAAAATACTAAACACACCACATCGTGTCCCTGCAATTGGGAGGGTGAGCATTCACATTTGAAGACTGCTGTGACATTCGAGGACTTGTGTGTATGTTTCGGCAATACAGAGTAGAAAGAAGAATAGGAAAGAAACAATACTTGTTTAGTTTTACAGCCTCCATGATAAATCGCCAACTGTCTGTAACCATCTTAAGTGAAATGTTATCATCTTATGCACAATGGAACTTGGTTATCAAGGGTTAAACTGAAATTCTCCAAGTAAAGAAGAGAATGCAACCATTTTGACGAAATCTTAATGTTTTAGATTTAACGGAACTTGGCGATTTTGATGTAGTAGAAAAATTGTCAAGAAAATCCGGGTTCCATAAGAATAAACAAATACCATCTTGTCGAAATACATAGAAAAGTCGAGAGAAAAACAATTTCGCTGTCATAACTCAAATAACAATACAACGCCAAAATAATGTGCTATCTAAAATAGTGTATGAAAGGAACCTAGATAGTGCAAAGGGAAGCTGTTTGTGATTTTGTATTGATTTTTCAATTTTTATATAAAAAAAAGTTTATATTTTTAATGCTATATGAAAAAGAATGGATATTTTTTATCATTTTTTCATTTTTTTGTCCAACTTAGCTTAAATTCATCTATTTATGCATCCTTGAAGGACATGTTCGCCAGCATAGTTTTAAATAAATATGCGCATTTTTCTATCTTGATTTGTGTCAAGTGTTTCCAAGAGAAGTATATTTTATGAAATGAAAACCACAAGTCAGAACGTTCTAAGCGAATTTTTAAAATATGCTTACTCTTTTCACTAGCATTTTTTTTTCCTCAAAAGAAGCTACATGTTTCTCAGAATCGAATATCTAAGTCAACGTTGTTTTGAAAATTTACGGAATAGCGAACTGATTCTTGCCATTCCGAAGAGATTTTGTCATTCATCAGATACAATTCCAGTTTATCCGTTTCAGCCATTCTAAGGGAAAAAAATCTTTCTTTTCCCTTCTGAAGGAAAAAATAACATCTCTGAAATAAGGCCAAAAAGTTGGTTTTAAAATATCAGTTCTGACAGAAAAGCAGTTTTAAGTTTTTTTCCCGTTTTATTTGTTGAGCTTCACTTTTCTGGTGTTTTGGATTGCATTTACATCGAAGAAATAAGCTCAGAATCAAGAGGATAGTTTTAATTTGAATAAAGGGAAAAAGTAAATTTTTTTATACAATTTATTATCTACTGATAAGTGATGATATTTAATAAAAACAATTTTCTAAAAAAAGTGTAATTTTTTTCACCTACAGAAAATGTTAAAAAAATGTTACGGTGTATTTATCTTTAAATTTATATGTCATTTCTTATAAAAAAAGGAATCGGAGAAATTTAGATTCGTAGTAGAATTGTCAAATTAATTTTAATAGGATCACTAAATAGGACTAAAACCAGTAGGAATGGTCTCTCAGAAACTTTCTCACATCCTCTTATAAATATACTTGTGCATTATTAACCGCATACGAGTGACGAGTCTATCAGCGTGCAATCTTTGGCGATTGTTTTAGTGATTAATCCTTGGGATGTGGTACACAATAATTAGAATACTGAGAAGATGTTTTTTCGCCTTGATTGAACAAATAGGGCGCATAATTGTAGTCACAAAATTAGATATTAAATTTCATATGTTTAAGTCATTGTATTGTTATTAACCGTTACGTTATTGTGTTGTATTGATTCATATAAATTACCGTATTTATATGCATAAGAAAGCACTGATCGACAGATGGTAAAACTCTTGAAGTGATTGGTCCCAAATTTAATGAATACCTGTACTTTGAATGTTTAAACCCAAACTGAGCACATAAACTATATTTATAGTCACAAAATCAAATTTAATATTCATATATTAAAGTCGTTGCGTTATTGGATTACCATATTTATATAAATGCGAAAATGCAGATCGGCAGATGGTTAATCATCTCCAAATTTGTGGATACCTACACTTTGAATATTAAATCAGTGTACCAAAGTTTATCCATCTAACCTCTCTTTGTTTTGTAGTTATCGTGTTAATTTACATTCGAACAGCATGGCAAACAGACTTCCTCAGAATAGACTGTCTTCAAAATTTGATAGATATCTACGAATTTGGAGTAAAAAAACATAATAAATTTCATTCTTATTCAACTAAAAGCGTTTACTTTTTCGTATACGTAGTATAGAGAGAATATAGTAATCGCCAAAAAATTCGAACTCGAGATTTTGACGAATCTTCACGAATTAACCTCCTTGAGCTCGAAAAACACATTCCATCTGTCTCTGAACTCAATAACGTAATAACTCAAATTATCAATAACTTAATTATGTCAAATATGGTATGTGATGCTTTTTACTACAATTGTAGTTCTATATTAAATTTTGATTTCAATCCGTTGAGAAGAACGCATCTGAAATCTAAATTCGATTTTTGGATACTTTTGACAGCATGCCGGGGACTAATCGCCGAAAAACTTGCCAAGGACCACACAATTGATTCTTTAAAAGTGCTAGATTCAGAAAGTTAATATTTCGCGACTATTGTATGTCAATGCCATGCAAGGTGTTCGCTCAGATAATACTTTAATTAAAGAGAATGCAAGAAATTTTTTAGGAGATCATTCCTGCTAGTTGAGTTATCGTGTTTACAAACAAACAGCCAGAGAGACGAACAGGCATAATTTTAAAAATGTGTTTTTCGGGTTTAGAGAGGTCTAAAAGTGGCAATTTGTCAAAATCGAGTTTGAATTTTTCCTAGCGGTAACATTTTCACTTTGTATACTTAGCATACTAGAAAGTAAAAACTAAGCTATGTGAAAATCCCAATTATTCTGCAGGATTATTCATAAAAAAGTATGCGCTTCCCTATGCAGTTAAACAATAACAGTCAAAGACACGAAACACTTTAGCGAATCATAAGGTGGAAGAACTCTTAACGTTTGTGTCTAGCCCTTGGCAGAAGTCACATAAGCAGTAGTAGCATGTGTGTCATGGGACTAGCCTGTCGAAATGGCGGCGTTTGCAATGAAGAAATCGTTTTGTATTCTTCAATTTAGCAAAATGGAATCCGCAACTGTTGTGCAATGGCATTTTGGATCACAATTGTGAAAAGAAGTTTCAGACAGAATATCTAGCTATCAATGGCATTAAAATTTTAAAACTACTGGATGACTGACTGTATCGCATGACTGTCTCGGATGATTGACTGTATCGCAAAAAGTCATTCAACGAACCCCGGAAAAATCAATTCAGAGGGTGAGTCATGAAGTGCAGATTTCTCATTTTTAAAAAGAATCTGAAAATGATTCCATACGAAGTGCAGGTGTTGCACAAACAAAAGTGCTTTGACTTTCGCGTCGATATGCAGCTCCGTTTTGAAAATGATGATTTTGCCGATCACTTAATTTTCATTGGTAAAGCAACATCTCACGTCAGTAGGAAAGTATACAAGCACAATGTTCCCTTTTTTGGAAAGGATTACAAATTCACAGCGCAGCACATGTGATATTTCCCTAAGGTAAACTTGTTCTGTGTAGTGTCCAGAAACGGCCCCCTTCTAAAAGGTCACACATAGAACGTCTGTGACTGTCTCTAACAAAACTTAAAATAACCCCATTCAATTCTGTTTCAGGTGACATAATATCTTCCATTGTTCTTGATTTATGGTACACTGAAACTGTATGCTTCTTTAAGAATCGCCTTGTATTTAGACTATATTGCACATAATATGTTGGAAAAGAAGTGTAATTCAAAAGAGTTATGATTTTACAGTTTGCATTTTCATTGCTTTGCAATACGATATGTCTATAAATCTCATTATACAGAATGATCGTTCAGTTATTTTTTTTTGCTGTGTATCCGATACTTAAGGCGATTTAAAGAACCAATTTGTAACAGAAGATCTTGTAACTCAGCAAAAAGACACGAAATGAACACTTATCGAAAACGGATACCAATAAAATGCGGGAAAAGAAAGGGTTGAAAATCAATATCGGGGGTTGAAATCAAAACAGATCTCTGGGCTTTTTTCTGTTCTTTCTTTCTTCTCCTTATCAGAAAATGCTGGTATACTGCAAAGAAATAAATTCTAAATTGGAGTTTTAGGAAAATTTTATGAAATCGATTGCTTTTGGGCAGATCAATAAAATGGGGAGTGAGGTATCTTGACGAGATCTAGGTCTGTCAAAAAGCTTATTATTTAAATCGATATATATCCTCTCAATATATTTATATGAATTTTTAAAAAGTATTCGGAATCAGAAGAATTTTATACAGCATATATACGCATGAAAGTAATATTAATGTGATGTGTAAAACACAAAACAATATTATGTTTTGAAAATTATTTTCTTTCTTATTTTTTAAGTGGCATAAGATTCTTTCATATTTTTGTGTAAAAGATCTCTTGAGTTTCACTGTTTGGGATGAAACGATTTTTCCAGGCATAAGAACGAAGAAACTGCTTCAATTCAATAATTTGCTGTTCAATAATATCACCGCATTCTTTTATTTTTTCTAAAGCATAAAAAAAAACCTAGTTCAATGACATAATTAGCTCTGAAGAGAGGCACACCACTTTTGCATTCGAAATTATGGACGTAAACGTATGTCCAAAAAAGACATAAAAATATCATAGCATAGGAGGCAATATGAAATGCTTAGTAATTCGAAATCTAAAAGCAAAATTAAGATGTTGCCGTTAAAGTTCAGAAGCTGTAAATGTGCAGATTACTTAGCTAATCTGAAGATTAACTGATTTGTTTCGTTGAAGTGCGGAATTAAGAGTTTTCCGCATTTTAACTACTTAATGTGCACATTAGTGGCTGCCGTATCCTTTCTGGCAGGGTTTCAAAAAATGTGACTCCAAATCCAAATGTACCGTAAATAAATGTATTTATTTTAAAAACCAATTGCTATGCAGCTCAAATTGTCACCAGTCTTTAGATTGCGCTACTAAATAAGCATAATTTTATCATATGTTTCGCAAATTCATTTTCTTAATTGTAATAATATGTTAAAATGTTTGATTCTTTGTATTATAGTTTTTCAAATGATGATTAATTCTATCAACTGATTTGTTGATTGATCAGTTATATTAACTTGACTCTTGAGATGTCGAAAAATAAGTAAATGGCCTTATATCATTTTTTTCATTGCAATAATATTTAAACAGTTAGATTCTATGTTTTGAAGTTTTCCAGTTGATGTCCATTCCAGTTTTTCGATTGATGATTGATTCTATCAATTAATGTGTTGATTGTTTGACTGTCTTAACTTGATTCTTCAGATATCAAAAAATAAATAAACATTTAATTTAAACGTACAGAAAACGTTGCCTTTGAACCAGCAAAAATCTTACTTTCACTTTAACAAGTGCCTAGTAGATAATGTACAGATTAACGAGTGTCTAATAGGTATTGTGCAGATTATCTAGGTAATTTGAGAAATGAAGCAATTTTCCGCACTTTAAAGGATAATCCTAGTTAATGTGAAGATTAGCTGGCTATTCTGACGATTAATTAATTTCTGCATTTTAGGGGTAACAAATACACACAAAATAAAGTTTTATTAGATTTATCAAAGCTTTCTATTTGTTGTAATGCTTTCAGCTGTATAGATTAAGAAATATTTTCTACAATATCGGAATTTTGAGGAAATAGATTCGAGTTTGAATGGTCGTTTCATGTACTCCGACCTTGAAGCTAGTCTATATACGGAACACAGTTCTAGATGAATCAGCTAAATGTAGAAGTTAGATGAGGCGTACAAAGCCACTTCTCCGAAAAGCAAATCCACAAATAGCATTTCTCCACTTCTCCCTTAAAATCTGTGCTCAACGTTCAGATTGTTCAAAAATTCTGGAGCACTTTTATCCTTTATTTTATTTTCCCTGTGAATTAAATGATGTCCTGCGTCATGAAACCGTATTGTCATGTTTCAATCAGAAATCTATAGAACATTTGAGATGTGAATGGATTATTTGTTATCTTTGAATCGCATTATAATGATATCTTTGAATTTCATTTTAGTATATATATTTAAAATTGTCATAAAAGGGTTAAATTTCAATAGGGTAAGGGTTAAATATAAATAATTAGTAAACTATATTCGTAATGATTCGTAAGCTCGCAAGGGGTTAAATATCAATAATGCTTAAATCATTAAGGATTGTGAGATGCTATTCATCGAAATTCATATTTTTATATGAATTTCGAAATATATTATATGTACAATTTCACTTGAGATTTGCTGAGATAGTTTTAGTCATTAAAACTTCCAAATTTTTGCTCTAGTTCGAATAAATGAAAAAAAAAAAATAACAAATAAAACTAACAAAAATGAAATAACTTTTATAAAAGGTAGAAAAATATTTGTATAAATATAGAATTAGCTGAAATTCAAATTAAAGTAAACATTAAAGTTCTTAAAAATATTATTATTAAAGATATGTCTAATCCAAATTGTTTTAAAATTTATTGTAAATGTAATTTTATAAAATGGATAATATAGTTTCACATTTTCACCTTACTCACCATATTAATAATTTGAAATTTTTTTAAATATTTTAAAATATTTCTTCTTAAAAATTGTTATTTATTGAAACTTTTAATAAATGTTTACATGCAGTTAGATTTAAATACACGCTTGATTACATGTAAACCGTAATAACTAAATGATCATAATGAAATGGATAGAAATTTAATCGATTATACTTGATAGAGTTAATATACTCGTAATATTTAATTCATTGTAGTCATTTCTACAAATTTATTTGGAAATTAGGTTTATTATATGTTCGGAAAATTACAGCCCCATTAAACTACCCAGCTGCCAAGTTGAAAATTCTTCAGTATGTAAATAAACATAACATTTCTTTACTAACCCTTTCACTATTGATACGGCCTAGCCTGGTTAGGATGAATAACTGGCCTTTGGATGAATGACAACGATATTGAAATAGCTCAAACATAGGTCAGAAGGTATGCTCCCAGAATTGATTTTAATCTATTAACATAAATAAATACTTATTATTTTATTTTATTTTGTTTCTGGGCATGGTCCTTTTCATTTTTATTTACATAGCTTTCATATAATAAACAGCCCTTTCTGCATCTGTATCTGTCTGGGGAAAGCCGACCACTTCGCTTTTGAATGCTCACTCACTGGTTCTTATCAGCTCACCCGTCCCGCTAGCGAATCCAAACCTCATTGACTTCTCTGTGTACTCGGGAGCGAGTCTTCGCTAAAGATGATGGTGAAGATCTTCGAAGTCTCGAGAGATATTTGTGAGGGAATTCAGAGGTGGCTGGGATGACGGATCTGTGTCTTGGGTTGTTTGCAGTCTTGTATTTATTCATAATTTATTTATGAAATTATTCTGGCACAGCTTCTAGTCTGTTTATGTAGGATTATAGCTATTAAAAACTGTACGTTTCTTGATTTACCTTTTAGTAATGCTTTTTTTATGTGTCTGTCATTCTAGATCTGCTTTGTATTTTCACCTTGTGTTTGTGTCATTCACCTATTTTTCACTTTATATAATGGGATAGATATAAGATTTTGAATATTGGTACATTGTTTGATATTGCTATATGTCTATGTCTACTATACTACTATATTTACTATGTCTTCCATCCTTTGAATATTGTGATATTTTTTATGCTTATGTATGTTACTGCTTTCTATAGGCACTTTTCAATTTAGTCTCCTGAACCCAGAATTGGTTTGCTAACTATTTAATTTAAATATCGTATTTTAGACAAACGAACTATAATGTGTACTCTTATTTACAGCCCATATCCTGGCGATGACTGTAAGCCTCTTAATAAATAATGGTTGGTCTCCCCGGCGGCCTACAATGTCTTACGCCCATTCGAGTAAGCGGGTCGTTGTGGGGTAAACCAAGACCAGCCCGGCCTAGTCTAATTGTGCAGATTCTATATTAATGGGTCGTTTTGGGGTCAAACGGGTAATTAAGATTGTCAAATGTTGGTATTCTTGGTGGTAACTTGCTTTATATCCTGCACCCTCACGTTTGAAACAGAAACCAGCCCCAAAACGTCTTCTTAGTACAGAGCTTTTACGACCAAGTTGATAAAGGGGTTAAATCCTTTCAATAAAATATTACTTCCGTAAAATGAACTGATTTTAAAATTTTAGACAACTCACCTTTTTAGATTTTTATTAAATGAGACATCAACAACTTTTGTATATCACTTACTAGAAATTTTTCATATAAGAATTCTAAATTTTCTCCTCTTATAAGTTAATAAATAAATATATTTTATAAAGTATTTATTTTTGATTTAGCAAATATTTTTATAAAAAAAATTTTTAATTTATTATAAAAAGTATATCAAAAGAATTTTTGGTATTTTAAATTTATTCTTCCCAATTTCTATGGCACGCTCAAATCAGTAAGTATTGGTCAAAATCTTTCTCTAATCGTGCAAGAGAATTAAATTAAGCCTACTTATCCATAAATTCCAATATACTCTTCAATGTATCCTTCAACAGGATTCTTCATTGATTCAAGCCTTCCATTTTAAATGCAAATCCTCATATGCTTAAGCTATCACAATTATACACGCAGATCACCTTCGCTCGCCTCTTATTTCCTCTTAAGACCTTGCAGATTCCGCATACAAATCCGGAATAATAACTAAGGTAATGATGCCTATTACCAAATGACTCATTAGAGTGGAAGGTTTAAATCAAGGCAGAACTCAGACGAAGCTGCTGAGCTAACAGTGGGAAATCAAAATTCCTTTTGCGGCGCCCCAGAGAGGCATTGGTTAATAGTAATCTCAACAGAAAAGCTCTATTGATTGGAGAATTTCGAACTTTGTCAGGTTTGAATGCGCCTTCAGATAAAAGCGATTCATAGGTTTTTTTTAAATAGCGGGAGAGGGGAGAGTTTCGCTACTCTCATGCATTTTTGAGGATAATTGAATGAAGTGAACAATTGTTTATTAATATGGTATCTATGTATGATAGATGTCGCATATCCGATTTTTGAGGCATGTGAAAAATTCGAAACGATGTATTTCGTTTAATATCATCAGATAAATAAAGTATGGCTTAAAAATGTTGCTATTACCTTCCTGATTACAAAGCACGTGATTTTTTATTTGAACGAATTCATATCAGTGTACGCAAAAAGGGTATCCATTCTTTATCCAATAACTAATTTTAATATATCTAATACATAATTAATACAACCAATACCTAATTAAATATTGTGTTTTCGATTCAATAAAATTTATAACGATGAATTATGAAATATATTACAGATTAATAAACTAATAATACTAAAACTAATACCAAATAATATTAAATGCTAATACTAAATAATTAATAATAAATGCTACTAGTACTACTACTATATGCTACTACCAAATATTATACTACTACTATTAATAGTAAAAGAATTCTAATAATACTAAAGGAATACTAATAATACTAAATTTAGTTACAATACTAAATACTAAATAATTAATAAAATTAAAACTAATTAAATGAAATACTGTTGTAAATAATTAATATTTTAAATCATTTTATTGTTGCTGAAAGTAAAGAATTATATTTTGTAGAAAATCGATAACATTAAAAAAATATTAAGGCACAATGTTAATCATACGATATTCTGGAATATACATTGAAAGTTAATATACATTACAAATGGTATTAAAATTTACTTAGTTGAGGGGCAAGAATAACCTCAATTATATCAAAGGATGGTGCAATGATTTTCTCGGGAAGCTTGTAAGTTTTAAAAATGATTATAGTTTATTTTACAACACAAACACAACTCTAAAATGGACGTAGACACAAATAGAAAGAAAATCTGATGCATCATGACTAGCGTCCTTCATTCAAATGCCTGTTAGGTCTGCCAACGTCTTGGTGCAACATAGACTTGGAAATGACTTTGTCGTCTTACAACTCCAAATACTAACAGCCAAATAATCAACCAATTATCTATTACCTGATTTAAGAAAATCAGAAGTTGCCTCCATAATATCGAATCAGACATATTAGGTTTGTAGCTTTAAATGATTTTCCACGGTGTTTCGCAAAAAAGAAATTTCTGAATAAATTTTTAAAAATTAGATAATGATTGTGATAGAAAATATTTTCCCGTAAATAAATACGAAAATAAATTTTATTATTGTGATATATTTGTTACCGTGAAAGACCGAAATCTGGAGAATGGCGACATTCACCGGTGAATGTCAACATACAACAAATACCTCGGTGAAAGACCGAATATTTTATTATATTCTTATACATTCGAACTATCACCGGTATATGTCGACAATCACCATGCACTGATGGTGAATGTTGAAAAGAAATATTTTTACGTTTTTAAATCATACTTTATTATTAAAACATATTATGAATGATACATGTCAAAATGAGAGAAATCTATAGTAATTAAACTTAAAAAACTATAGAAATTATACTATTAAAAACTAATAAAATTACTTAATATTAATTAAATATTACTTAAAGCTAATAAAATTAAAGTAATTAAACTTAAATCTATAGTATCAAACTTAATTATGTGATTGACGTTATACTATCTTGTTTGTTACAACAATTTAAACTGTTATGCACTTTGAATTGCACAAGAGTCCCTTGCTTTTACAACTGCATTTAGTAATGAAACATTTCTTTTTGCAATGACAGCGTGAATAGACTTGACTCCACTTTTTGAATTAGCTGCAGCGGCTTCTCTCAGCGACATTTCTTGAGAAAAAAATCTCATATCCGGGAAACTGATTACGGGTATAATGCTGCTGGAGGGAATACCATTTTTGTTTGCTAATTTATAAAAGTCCGAGTCTTCTATTCCAACAACAACCGCCAACACATTTCGGGCATCTGCACTACCATCGGGAACTTGTATTCGCACAGTGGTGTCGCCTCTCTGTGGACATTCGCATTTCGTTTCGACCTCTACCAGAGCATGTCGGCGATTGTCGGCAACACCGGTGATAGTCGAATATATAAGAATAAAACAAACTATTCGGACTTTCACCGAGGTATTTGGTATATGTTGACATTCATCGGTGAGTGTCGACCTTTTCCAATTTCGGACTAACATATATATATATATAACTCAATTGCTATTTTTTTAAATCCTTACAAAAGAGAGCATTGATTGTGGTGAGCATAATAAATCGCCGTTTATTTTAAGGCCCGGATTTTAAATGTAATCAAATTTATAATTAATAGTTGTATAATTATAGTTAATTTATATTTATGTTTACAAACTTAATTTTTTCCAAATTAAACTCTCTTAATATGATACTTCTTAAATCTATTCCGAGGCAATTCCTTTAAATGAACTGAAAAGATCCCCTTTCAAATATCATGAAAGTCGGGTAAATACGTTTATACACAGAAAGTAATCTTACTTTATCCGTAAGAATAGGTAAGAGCGTCTCTTGACTTTTAAATCCGGAGATCTCGATGGTATACGCTCATAAAGACGATATGAAGCGAAATTCAAATATGCAATACCTAGAAAAGTTTCAGCATTGCGAAGGAGATGAAAAAAAAGGGCTTTTGATGTATCTTATGAAAAGATGAATTTTTAGCCAAATGAATGGAACTTTTTTGTAGCAGCTAATTTACTAATGGGAACTGAGTTAAAATGCTAATGTTTTCATATTATGTAGTTGAAAAGAAACTTGTGCATGAATTTTTATAACAGATTCGATAAAGAGGAACTTAATCCTGAACTTAAAGGAACTTAAATAAGTAAGCGATCTATTTTAGAAAACAGCTGTGTTAAATAAAATATTTTAGAAATTAAATATTAAAATTTAATGTGTAAATTTCTTGATGGCTTCATCTTTCAAGCTGCTATGAGATTTTCAGACAAGAGTGACTCATCTACATCACCATTCTTTTACACAGTATCGAAGTGCTGTGTCAAATCGCTTGTTGACATTATTCACACATTCTTCTTTTTTTTATTTCATTATCCCCATATACCTTTGCTTGAGTTATGTCGAAAAGTTTTCGAATCTCCATCTAAAAGCATCGAGGTATATCTGAATCCTATTATTTTTTTCAGATTTTAATCACAATACAGAAGCTTCTTTACTTCCATAGAACCTGAAGATCCAGAATCATTCATATTACAGGAATCTTTGTGGTCCTCCTACCAAATTTCGAAATCAGCCGAGTTTTTATTGAGTTCACTCTACGCCATTTCACACTCTTTACAATATTTCGACATTCCATAGTAGTCAATAACATACCCAGTGAGCTTATGTATGAAAGAACCATGCCAGTCTGTGATGTATGACCCCGGGTAAACCAAGTTCCATCAAAAGTAACAGCAATATTTGTAATATTATTGAATTCTCCACCTTAAGCTTTTTTCACCTCACTTCTAATCTCATGAAAAAAAAATTTCAGTTGCTTTTGTAAGGGAAAATTGTAACATCACTTTATAAACATTCAAACTCTTACCTGACATTAAATGCATATTCATGGCCATGCGGAATTTTGAAGAGCTGAATTGCCACGTCCAAAACTCAAAAATGCTTGAGTAACACGCAGATTAATATCAAAAGGCTGAATTAGTCCATTTTCAATGTTAGGTATCTGCTTTGAAGTTTGGTCTTCATTTATAATTTTATCACAAAAATCACACACAGCTTTTAAATCATGACAAAATCCATGCTTTTTTCCAAAGACAACATGCAAACTAAAATTTTTGCGTCTACTGTACAGATTATTTTAAAAAAGATCTGTGAGGGCAATTATATCAATAATTAAATATGTTGGGGATATGGATACAGCATGACATTTTTCTTTTGATCCATAAGAATTATTGCAGGCTTCTTCAAATTTTGAACACCTCATGTTCTGAGATGAATCTAAGCTAGCCTTTATCTCCACATTCGGGTCCCATCTCTTATTAATATTCTTGAGTGAATTGGCACTTTTCCTGTTATACCCCTGCATAGTGCATTTTAACTTCAAAAAATCTAGGAAAAATAACTCTGAAAGCGAAAAGAAACGAAATTTCCTCACCACAAAACACTTTTTCTTGTCCTTTTCAAACAAAATAAAATTTAATAAAATGACATTCAAACTACTATGAGTAACTCGCATGTAAACAAAATCAAGTGGTTTACAGCATTTCAGTTTAATTATACGTATGCGAGTGGCGGAAAAAAAAAATAATTCATTTTCTTTCGGGTTCTGTTCTAGCAGACGATCTGAAAAGTGGGCGTGACAACATTGTTTACTTTCCTGTCATGCATCAAAAATTCTTCAATAACTTAATAAAAAAATAAAGCTACAACTCTAAAATTTTGCAGGCACATTTAAAAAGAATCAGTTTATCATATGGCCCAATAAAAAAATCGATCTTTTGATGATTTTTCGAATACTGTGTCGCCTTAAGAAAAAGCTGTATTTAATAAAATTTCTAATAAACTTTGTTCATATCTCCTTAAATCGTTTACTAAATGTTGTTCTACAATCGAATCTCTATATATCCAACATATAAGTCATTTACAATATTTAAAGAGTTCTAGATTAAATTGAATATACAGGAATACGGATGTGCAGAAATATATAGAAATATATATATACTACACTTCATTCCACATTTTGTAACTTAAAAGAACTATGCATTTAGAGGATTAAAAGATAATTGAAGAAAAATCTTGAATACAAAAATCTTTTTAAAAGAATGCAGAAATTTTTAGGTGTATTTCTGAATATCTAAGACATACTTTTTAAAGTTTCATGTTTTTTTGGATGTTGAAGGCAGTCAGAAGTAGCATCTGGCAAAAGGTATTCTTTTTAGCTGCATATGGATGTTGAAGGCAGTCAGAAATAGCATCTCGCAAAAGGCATTCTTTTTAGCCACATATGGATGTTGAAGGCAGTCAGAAGTAGCATCTGGCAAAAGGCATTCTTTTTAGCTGCATATGGATGTTGAAGACAGTCAGAAGTAGAATCTGACAAAAGGCATTCATTTTGACTCCATTTTGATGTTGAGTTCTAGTAATAGAGGCATTTTTTAACTGCATCTGGATGTTGAAGGCAGTCAAAAGGAGCACCTGGTAAAAAAATGCATTCTTTTTAACAGGATCTGGATGTTGAAGGCAGTCAAAAGGAGCATCTGGTAAAAAAGGCATTCTTTTAACTTCATCTGGATGTTGAATGCAGTCAAAAGTGGATCGAGTTGTTGACAGATGCTTTTATATTAAACTGCATCCTGCCGCTGCCGGTATTTTACAGGCAATTCCAAAGCCATACAAAACTGGTACACAGCATATGACTTGACAACTGGTGTTCCAATGGGAGCCAACTGTGCAGACAAATTCAATGCGCAGCACATTGCATATATCATATGCGATTTTACAATCGGAGCCGCAGCTTTCTGAACTTTAATTGGAGCCAGTTGAGCCGGCAGCTCCAATACCTGACAAAATCTATAAACAGCATACGAGCGCACTACAGCAACTCAAGGTACAGGCGAAGGCGATGGTATTTCCGCATTCAGACCCAAATCAGGATCAGAATCAATATCCCAAAAAGTTGGTAATACAGGAAATAGGAAATGTTTGATAATTTCCCAAATTGTCAGCATGACGATGATTCCAACAAAGGCCGTAGCCACGTTGAAATGTTCCAAAACGACACTAAGCATTGCTCAGAAATACAAAGACACACAACGATCGATTACAAGACAAAAAATGAATTTTAACAGAAAGCAATAATGCATGTATTCATTGTCTGTTCTATTACATTGTTTGTTCACTATAACTTTGTTGATTATATAAACAGTGGTATTTTATTGACAACAATAACAAAAGTAACTGTTCAAACATTTTTGTGTAGTAACAGTTGAAATACGACGAATGATTAATAGCTGCTAAACAATTTATTAAATTTCAATAATAAGGCAAATACTTTTAGATGGAGGCAAATAAAAGGGATGCAAATATCTAATTTAAATATTTATTGTGAACTATATTAGCAATTAATATTTCCATAAGCAGTTAAAATTAATCCGAATGATTGAAAATGTACATAAAATATGAAACTACTTTTTCAATTTTGCTTGAATTTGGAGAAAAATGGACATTATTTCTATATCGTGAATGGATATATTGTCACGTAGATAATATAGTATAGAACTCAATGACACACACAAGAGGTAGAGCTAAACTAATTTATTAACTGAACTCAGAACTGAGAATACAGTGACAGGCAAATCTTCTGCTTTTATATTAGCAGGGAAAGTTCCAGAATACTTTTCTGGTGACAGAAAGAGTCCAGTCTTGTAAACGAAAGAAATGTCCAGAATCTTCTGGAACATGAAATAAAGGGAGACATAAAATCAAGGAATTAAATATTTACACAAACTGTTAATCGCATTGTGTCTAGCGGGATTCGAACTCACAATCTCTTGACTATGAGATCAGTGCTATGACTGTTCGGCCATGGCGAGTCTTCTACCTTTTTTCAATGCGGCAATATTATACATAGTACTTAGAAGAATGAGGCAGAGAGAGAAAGTAGAAAACCGCATAAATGAAACGTTGATGTCTAATTGATTAATAATTACATATTTTGTAAATTTTTACCCATAAATTTGTATTGCATTAGTAGGCAGGCTTTTCATGGAGCTTTTCTTTTATAACTGTGCAGCTGAATGAATGCTTGAAAATATTTTCCCAATTTGAAGTATACGTGGTGTCCCAAGAAAGTGGAAGGAATCGATGAAAGTGTTTTGAAAAATCTATCATTAAAACATGAATGAATTATTTTGCATCAGATAATTCGTTTGAAATTTATTGCAGTAAATACTAATTGTTTATTGCAAAAAAATTAGCAAATCTTTTTTACAAAATGTCAAAATAATTGCATAATATTTTATTATAATTGAGATTTAATGACTATATGATAATAAAAAATATATAAGCATTTTAATCTAGACATCATTAACAATATTCTAACATGGGTGTGATTTATAATAACGTTATTGAATATATTATTCACTTTATGTTTTATTTTTTTTTATTAAAAAGTAAAGCTTGTCTAAGGCTTGTATTTTGTTCACCCTAAAGAGTTATGTTAGAGTTTTGATTCCCTCCGGTGGAGAAAAGGGAAAATTCTGTTCCCCTAACCAGATGTATTCGAGACGCCGACACGGCGACATGTACATTCTCTCTCTCGTCTTGGTGTTATGATGTGTTTGTGTGGTAGCTTAGAAATGTCCGTGTCCATATATATGTGAAAATAAAACCTATAAAAGTTTCAACTCCTGCTTCTTCATTAATGGAATTGTCATGCACTGATCGAACATCATGGTGTACCCTGGAGGTGATATGTTGAAATTTGGAAATTGGAATTTTTTTGGAAAGCACGAGAATTTGGAGGAAGCGCAGTGAGGAGCTGAAACCAGAGGTGGGCACATTTATTATTTGTTCTAAGCTTTTTTGAATTATTTAGTTTAAAATGGATATTAATAGATTAAAGGAAAAAAGGAAAGGATTACGAACTATCTTCACGAAACATTTAACTAAAATAAAAAATTCCTTAAGCAGAGAAATTTGTAATGAATATACGAAAGAAACAAAACTTAATGAGCTTGTGAGTTTAAAAGCTCAGCTCAAGGAAAAATTGAAGGATTTAATTAGCTTGGATGACAGTATTCAATTAATTATAGATTTAAGCGAAATGGAAGGAGAAATTGAGTTATGCGAAGATTACAAAGACAAAGCAATCGAACTAACATCTAAGCTAGAAAGACAAATAGAAAATTTGAGGGATATCCCACAAGTAAGGACAAACAGTCCAGTTGCAAATAATGCTGAAAATGTTATCCCCTCAAGAAATCAAAGTGTTAATTTACCGAAATTAAATATACCAACTTTTCAGGGCGATTGCAGTCAGTTTATAGATTTTTGGAATTCATTTGAAGTTGCGATTCATAAAAATGATTCATTAACAAAAATTGAGAAATTTACTTATTTAAAAACGTATCTTCGTGGAATTGCCTTAAATGCTGTATCGGGATTTTCATTAACTGAGCAAAATTATGATGCGTCGATACAGTTATTAAAAGAAAGATTTGGCCGAACAGATATAATCATATCTTCTCACATGCATAAACTTTTATTGATTGATCCAGTAAAAACTTGCTCAAATGTAACAGCCTTAAGAAAAATGTATGATGCAATAGAAACTCAAATTAGATCGTTGCAATCATTAAATGTAGCTACAGGTACTTATAGTAACCTATTGTGCCCTGTAATATTACAAAAGCTACCCGAAGAATTAAATTTAAACTATAATCGTCACCGTGGAGCAGGTGAATTATTTGATATCGCTAATTTAGTAGAATTCTTAAGAACAGAAGTAGAGTGCAGGGAAGCTTCTTTATTATTAGCAAATCCTAAAATTTCTAATTTAAAGGAGTATTCTTTTAGAAGCAAACCTGATCAAGGTTACAAAAATAAATATTCTTCGCATACGAATGCCTTAACGACACATGCTGATTCATTTCACCATAAATCTGAATCGAATCGTAAATTTAATTCAAAAAGAAACTATTATCCTTCTTCTGATGACAGAATGAGTAATCAAAAATGTATCTTTTGTACTGAAAAACACATGAGCCATGATTGCTCAGTTAATATTGATGAAAAGAAAAAATCGTTAATGGCTAAGGGAAAATGCTTTATATGTTTTCAGAATCACATAAGAAAATTCTGCCATAGTAACTATCAATGTAAGCTCTGTGGTTCTTTTCCGCATAATTCCTTAATTTGCGAAGGACCGCAACCCGAAACCGTGACTAAGAATATTTCCACTCCAGTCGAAGAAGGGACTTTTATCCCCGAAGAAAATAATACCGCTTCTACCATGATATCTTTCAGTACCGAACAAAATAAAAGAAAAAATAGGGTCCCTGGATCGGTTTTACTACAAACATTTTCAGCTGTGGTGAACGGACGAAGGGGGAGTAAGACGCACCTGCGTTGCATGTTGGATTGCGGGGCCAATAAATCCTTCATCTTGAGAGGGGTGGTCGAGGAATTGGGATTGAAAACAGTGGGCAAGGAAGTTCTAGCTATTCACACTTTCGGAAGTGAAACCGCTGAGCGTCGTGTTTACGATATAGTGGAGATTACGTTAAGGAATGTACAACACCCGACTCGGTGTGTTGAAATACAAGCGGTTGTTTTTGACTCGATTACTTCGGCGAAAATTCATACTCCATCGCAGTTTGTTAGAAACATAGCGTTGGAAAAGGGAATTGAGTTAGCAGATGTTAGTACTTCTGAGAGGATTGATGTCTTGATTGGTTCGGATTATATTTCAGAGATTTTAGGCGAAAGGAATATAAGGATTAGTAAAAGATTGATTGCAGCTGATAGTATTTTCGGATATTTGCTTCTGGGAAAGGAGATGGGAATTGATTGTAAGGAGATATCTGCTAACCATTTGATCGTCGAGGGTGAGGAATCGAGCTTTGATAGGGTAAATGATTTGTGGTTATTAGAAACGATTGGGATAAATGCGGATAAAGAAGTGTCTCTTTCAGATAAAGAAGCTTTAAAATCGTTTCAACAAAATACGACGTATAAAGACAAAAGATACGAAACTCGTTTGTTATGGAAGGAGGATAATAAGGCATTACGCAGTAATTATGAGATTGCAAAACGTCGTTTATTCGGCTTAAACAAAACAGTAGATAAAAACAAAGAATTATTCGTTAAATACGATGGCATCATAAAGGAACACTTAAGAGAAGGTATTATAGAAGGAGTAAATTTGAATTTAGACCAAAATATGAACACAGGTTATTTTCTTCCACATCATGCTGTAGTGCGAGAACGGAAGGATAGTACAAAGGTTAAGATTGTCTTTGACGCATCATCAAAGGGAAAAGGCGCGTTATCATTAAACGATTGTTTAGAGAGCGGACCGAACTTAAATCCTGATTTACTTGAAATCTTGCTACGGTTTAGGTTACACAAAATTGCTTTTAGTGCAGATATTCAGCGGGCATTTTTAGAAGTAGGGATCGCCGAGGAAGATAGGCAGTTTTTAAAATTCTTATGGATGAAAGGGGACTGTCCTAATCTCGGTTTCAGCCCTCACAATATTGAAACATTCCAATATAAAAGAGTCACCTTTGGAGTAAAATGCAGTCCATTCTTACTTGCCGCAGTTATTAAACTGCATTTAGAAAAATTCGGAAGTGAATATGAAGAAGCATGTAAAATGTTGAGCTATTTGTACGTAGATGACCTAGCAGCTGGTACGTCAAGCGTTTCCGAAGCTATAAAATTGAGCAAAGAAATGATTTACATTCTAAGTCAGGCCAGCATGAATCTTCGAAGATTGGCTACGAACTCCCCAATTCTAAATGAAACTTGGAAACAAGCTAATGTTGACCGTCGTGAAACATCCGAAGAATTAGGTGTGCCATTAAAAATTCTTGGACTCATTTGGGACAATATCAACGATAAATTTACCATAGACATTCATCAAATTTCTAAGATGAAGGGCAGTAATCTTTCGAAGCGATTGATTCTGAGCATCTGTGGGATGCTGTTTGATCCATTGGGGATGATAACCCCTTTTACTGTCAGAATGAAGTTGTTACTACAGAACACCTATGAACGGGAGCTGAAATGGGATGAACCACTACCACCGGACATTCAAGAGACATTTCTGTCGTGGCTGGATGAGGTAAAAACTATCCCTCAGATTTCTTTGCCTCGTCCTTACTTCCTTGATGCAGAGACTCCAATGGCTGAAATTCACATTTTCTCCGATGCAAGCCCAAAGGCTTATGGTTGTGTGGCCTACTTCAGGAAAGTGACAAACGGGAAGGTGAACTCCAGTTTCATAGTGGCGAAATGCCGCCTAGCTCCATTGAAAAAATTGAGTCTGCCCAGACTCGAACTCATGGGAGCCCTTGTTTCTGCCAGATTAGCAGAATACTTAAAACAAGCATTTCCCTGGATTACATCTGACCACATCTTCTTCTGGTCGGATTCGCAAATCAGCCTTCATTGGATAAAAGGAGACCCTCTACGATGGAAGGAGTTTGTGAGAAATCGCGTACGGGAGATCCAGGAGAAAACCAATCGAGAAAAGTGGAATTACTGCAGAGGAAAGACGAACCCCGCAGACAAGTTAACCCGAGGACAGTCTATCCGAGTGTTAGCGGAAGATGATGTTTGGTGGCATGGTCCAGACTGGTTGTTTAACCCAGATCTATGCCTTGACAACACAGTGAACAGTGAATTCAACGAAGTTGAAGTAGCAAACGAATTAAAGAAAGACTATGTTCCATCGAGCAACCTAGTAATGACTGTAGCCGGAACTAATTGTGATGATTTTCTCGATAAACTTCTCAAAATCACAAATGACTATGTAAAACTTATTCGTATTATTTCATATATTTTTAGATTTTCAGCTAATTGCAGGTACCCTCAGTCAAGGACTGCAGGGCCCATTACGGCTAATGAAAGGATTCAGGCAGAAAACCAATTAATCCGAATAATTCAATGTGGTAAGTTTAAGGAAGAAATTAGAGATTTGAAAAGAGGTAAGAATGTTTCAAGGAAAAGTAAACTGTCAACCTTAAATGTATTTTTGAACGAAAATGATATTCTAAGAGTGGGAGGCAGGTTAAGAAATTCCAAATTAAATGTTTATTCAAAATATCCTATTGTGTTACCATCGAATCATATTTTAACTTACAATATTTTAGTGCATTATCATAAGAAATATTTACATTTGGGATCACAAGGTTTGTTGTATCAAGTACGTCAGAAATTTTGGCCAATCAATGGTAAACATAATTGTAAAAAGGTGATATTTAATTGCATTACTTGTGTGAAAAACAAACCCGTTTTAACATCCCAATTAATGGGTGATTTACCAGCTGATCGCGTAACTCCTAATCATGTATTCAACATTACTGGTATTGACTTTGCTGGCCCATTCTTCTTAAAATTCAAAAATCAGAGAAAGGGTATATTAAACAAAGTTTATGTTGTAATTTATGTGTGCTTATGTACTAAAGCCTTGCACCTTGATTTCGTAACAGATCAAACATCTGACTGTTTTATTGCAAGTTTAAAGCGTTTCTTTGGAAGGAGAGGTAAATGTGCAAAAATTCTCACTGACAATTCCAAAACATTTGTCGGTGCAAACAAAGAACTTAAAAGGCTGTATAATCTTGTCAACTCTCCTGATCAATGTTTAAGTGAATTTTTAATCTCAGAATCTATTGAATGGAAGTTCATTCCACCTAAATCACCGAATTTTGGAGGTATTTGGGAAGCCGGAGTAAAATCCTTTAAATTCCATTTAAAACGCGTACTAGGAAATCAAAAACTAACTCTGGAAGAATTTCTAACAATTTTGGCTGAAATTGAAGGCGTCCTAAACTCTAGACCCCTTACTCCGCTATCTCCAGAATTCGACGATTTTGAAACTTTGTCACCTGGTCATTTTTTGATTGGCAGACCAATAAATGGAATTGCCGAACCATTGTTAATTAACTTAAATGAAAATCGATTATCAAAATGGCAAAAAATTACAAAATTTTCTCAAAGCATATGGAAACGTGATTATCTTTGCAGTTTACAACAACGTTACAAATGGAAATTCAATAAGAATGATATAGAACTCGGAACACTTGTTCTGATAAAAAAAATGAAAATTTACCTGGAACGAAGTGGTTATTAGGGAGAATTACTGAAGTTTTCCACGGTAATGACAACCAAATTAGAGTAGTCAATATTAAATTACCAAATGGTAATATCCTAAAACGAAATGTTCGTGGTATAGCTATTTTACCCCATGGGAATGAAGTGTATTAATGTTATTGTTACTTGTGTTAGTTATATAATATATATAATGGAATTTAATAATCAGAATTGTATTTGTATTTATACTAATTGTATAATTTGTATTATTGTGAACTTATTGTTCTATTGTAACTATAGTATGCAAATTTATGAAGGTCTTCATCCGGGGGGTGGATGTTAGAGTTTTGATTCCCTCCGGTGGAGAAAAGGGAAAATTCTGTTCCCCTAACCAGATGTATTCGAGACGCCGACACGGCGACATGTACATTCTCTCTCTCGTCTTGGTGTTATGATGTGTTTGTGTGGTAGCTTAGAAATGTCCGTGTCCATATATATGTGAAAATAAAACCTATAAAAGTTTCAACTCCTGCTTCTTCATTAATGGAAATGTCATGCACTGATCGAACATCGTGGAATTGTCATGCACTGATCGAACAAGTTATGCATTTAATAATTTTAAATTGCAAATAAATTTAATCATTAAAAATTTACTCTTCAATTCGATTTATGTTTAGTAAAATATAAAATAAAATTTTTAAAAAATTTTTACGAAAAATGGTTCTTTAATTAAAAGTTCAATTAAAAAAATTAGATATCGATTCCAATGCAGAAAATATTTTCATGACTTGAATATTGCAAATTTCTGCAAGAACTTAACAAAAGAATTTTTCCTTTTGTAAACTGGTTTGTTTTCATCACCTTCCCCACACACAAAAAAAATATTTTTGATGTTAGTCAATTAATCGTAACCGCATATTTCGTATTTTCGTATTGTAAGAAAAAATATGTTCATTTAAATATGTGCATCTAAAAAATTCTCTAAAAAAATCATCAAATATAATTAAACGAAAATGGAAATATATTGAAATATTTGACTTGTTTATATTTGCAGATAATAGGTTTAAAATTTGAAAATCAGTATTTTTTATTATTCTTGAAAATAGGAAAATAAAGTAACTCCTTTTTGATATTTTTGGTTTACAGTATAATCAGTAATCATACTTAGACATTTTTAGAGTCATGGGAAATACGCTTCCGGTCAAATTCATCCATCTTTGTATGAAGTTCTGACAACCTTTTCAATAAGACAAAACCTTGAAGGCTTCAGCCCTTTATCTCGCACAAAAAGACGTGTCTTGATTTATTACTTTGTTATTAATTGATCAGATTAATTAATTAATTTACCTAATAAGCTAACTGAATTCTTAAGCCAATCTCAATCTTAAAATTATTTTAATATACAAAAACTAAGGAAAAATAGCTTTTAGAGGGTTAAATATATTTAATTAAAACAATATTTCCATAATTATATTATTAGCTATGTATAAAAAAATCATTTGCTTTAAAGTTGAAATTTGAATTAAAAATTTAGGAATTTAACAAAAATATTTCAACAAAATTAAATTCTAAAATCTGGTATATAAAAATGAATTTTTGCTTGTTCGCATTTTATGCTCTACCCTACCGTTCATCTGATTGCGATAAAACTTTACCAACTTATTGCTTGCACTTGCATGAAGATTATAGGCATAGTTTTGAACACAGTAAAATTTACAAATTGTTTCCTACGTTTCTATTATTTAACATTATTTTAAAATTGACAATTGACAAACAGTACATGTCGACTAACAGTACATGTACAAACGACACATGTCATTCGGAGTTAATCGCACATATATCAAACAAAATAAAATTGTTATCATCAATGCCAATCAATGTAAGTGAAATGAAATCGAAAATATTTAGTGCAAACTCTAATTTTTTTTTTCTTTTCGTTAATGAATAGTCATCAACACAAGATATTGTCAATCAACGTACACAATATTTTGGTTGCGGCGAACTTCATAATTTATTCAGAGTTTATCTCACACATAGAAAATAGAATTATTATCAATTCCGATCAAGGGAAATTATAAATAATGGAAATTTTCCAAGGCAATCTGTAATTTTGTATTTATTCAATGAATTGACAAACGATATTTCGGTTATACAAGCGTATATTGTGTTGATTGCTTCGTCAAAAATATGATTTCCAAACATCCTTTGTCGTTCCCACTTAGTAGATCCACTAGCTCAGCACGCAGAAATAAGCCAATTCGAGCTTTTCAAACAAACGAGAAATAAGGAAGATAATTTACGAATTGCAAATTCACGTGCTTCAGAATCTCAAAATCAACATCCGGCAAGAATCGAAAGACAACGTTTATGTGCTAACCGATCATGCACATCAGAATCAGAAGACTAACATGCGGTAAGAATCGAGGTAACTATTCTTAAAGGAAAGTCGAATGGAGATGAGCTCATTCCGCGCCTTCCCATTATTGCTACCGACATGCCTTTTGATTTCAAACGACTACAGTTCCCCATTCAACTTGCATTCTCGATAACCATCAAGAAGGAAAAAGGACGATCACTTCAAGTTTGCGGATTGAATCTAGAAAATCCATGTTTTTCACATAGCCAGTCGTATGTTGAATACTCACGAGTCGGACAGCCGAGCAATTTTTTTTTTTTCTGGAGACGGAAAAATAAAAAATATTGTCTACGCTAAAGCACTTGAATAATAAAGTTTAAAAAAATAGAATAAATATTATTTATACTTCTTTATATAAAATCGTTAAATCATTAAATTTCAATGCGTGTATTCATTGTCGATAAAAAAAATACCATTCTTTCTATCATTCCAGATTAAACAAGATAGCTATTTCAAATTTCAAAGGATATTTCCAAAATGACTTCTTCGTCAGCTGCAACGTGCCGGGTACAAGTTAATGAATGAATAAATAAATAATGCAGTCTTGCATTTTTTCCTATAAATGCATATATACATAGTGACTTTCTTATGAATTCTTTGTTAAAATTATTTATTTTGATATTAATTTAGTAAAATAGTAGTTCCAGTGAAACTTCGGAAGAGAAATTTATTCACATATATGATGCATTTTATCTATAGATTCGACTATGAGCTTCTATTGATGTGCATTCGGTATTATTCAGATTCTGGTACACTTTTACTGAAGTCAGATGAAATCTCAAAATTCAAATTATATCAAATATATTGCAAGACAGAATGAATGATAATTTAATTTGCGCTGAGAAAAAGTTTGTGTTTACAGTTTGGAAATTTAAATCTCTAACGACAAAATAATTTCTTGGTTTATACTGTATGAAAAGACTCTCCAGCAAAAAATTTATCATAATTCAAATGAGATTTTTTTTTTTAATTTAATTCTGTTTGCATTTTAAAATTATAGTTTTTGCCTCCTGAAAATGTAAAAATAGGTAATGATTTCTCTAACAGGCGGGAGTAAATTGCAAAAATTCCATTTTTCTTGACTAAATTGGTCCACTAGAAAAATTTCTTTTTTTCTGAAATTAGATCATTATAATAAACTGCATCCATTTTTCTTTAAAATTGACTTATTTATGCTCAAGTGAATTTATTGACAGTACATTCAGTTTTGTATATAAAGTATGCGAAGTTAATTTTTTAAGCAGAATCGTGGCCGAAGACAGAGAAGACCCTATGAATTTTTAACTTCGTTTTATTCCATCTCGGGAGGCATGATTTATGTACAAGCAGAAGCGACGAGCACATCAATACATAACAATACCAGAGAGAAATTAGGAAAAGCTAATAACATATTTATCCCCGTGATTATATACTGTGAGATTTTGATAGGAATTTCTCTACACTTGTCGACCCAGGTAAGGGAATTATAGGGATCTTTTAAAAGAATGTGTTTGGCTTGACAATTTTTTATCCCTGCACTCGGAATGTGGGAACTTGTCGATCTCAGCAATTTTACAGAGCTTCTGTTGCATTAATTAAATAAAAAAGGTGAAATTAGATCAGGAAATAAGTTAATATGGGTTAAATTAAGCTAAAAATTAAGAAATTAATTAAGTTTAAGTTGGATTTTAAAATATCATTACATATATAATAAGATATTTGCTAAAATTGGGGAAATCTTTCTTTTTTTTTGGGGGGGGGGGGAGATCTGATGTCTAATAGCAGTATTAATATTTGTAATAATACCATATAGCTACGTTTCGTTTTAAGGATAATGTTACAAATATATTTTATTTAATTATGATGGTTTAACATTTCATTTAAAGATATAGCAAACTAATTTGAAGAAAGGATAACTAAATTTACTGCAACTGATAAAACATAGCTTTTCTTCATTTGAATGTAGAGAATGAGTACGGTTTTTTTTAATAAGATATATGTTGGTAAAAAGGTAGTATGTTACGTTTTATCAATTTAATAGAATTAACACTACCGAATTAAGTATTAACTGCCGTGAGAAATGATTTAAAATTATTTTATTAAATGTTTGGTTAAATTGTCTTTAAAATGATATGTAACTTTATAGTATTTCAAGTATTTTAAATACTATATATTATTATTTTAAATTATATATATATATATATTTTATAGTATATGTCCACTAATGTATACAGGGGTAGTGGCCAAAATTGTAAAAGCCTTTAGGAAAAATCCTTTTTTGATGTTTGAGAATTCAGGACACTTTATTTTAAACTGATACCTTAAAAATTATATATGATAGAAAATATAATTATTCAAGATATTACTGGAATAACTTTAAAAAGGAGATATACAAGCAATCTGACAATGCCACTTAATACTTAGTTGAGTAACCTTTAGCTTTGATTACGGCATTACAATGCCTTCCCATGGAGTGAACTAGCTTTTTAAGTTCATTAGTTGTAAAATGTTAATATCTGGGCAATTAATTTTGGATTAAGATCTGGGCAATTTGGAAGCCACTCCAGAAAAGGAATGTGATTATCGTGAAACCATTTTTTGCACACATTGGTTACTTGGCATGGAGTTGAATATTGTTGAAATATAAGTGCTTCATTGTCTTAGGAAAGATCATGAGATGAAGGCCTCAGTTTTAGCTCAAATATTTAATTTACGTATTCTTAAGCATTTATATATCCATTTATCACAGAAATTCTACATACACTTTTTGATGTCATGCAACCCCATATCATGACCCCATATATTTCTACCAAAATAAATAATTACAAAGACTGCAAAGTAAAAGACTTGTGGAAACTTAATCTGCTCTAATTTTTGTCAGCATAAGCACTTATTTCTGATATGCGCGAGGCAAGTGTCAAAATTTGTCTTTTGACATCATTTTATTTTGCTAGAGATGCTACACATTGCGGCTTTAGAATGGAAGATATATTGATTATATAAACTCTTTATAAATTTTATATTCTAGGAATAAGTTATTTTTACTTGCTATCATAAAATGTCACCATCTGTATTTATTATGCTTTAATTTATCATTGTATTTTTTATATGAAAAGATAATTTAATCTAAAAAAATAATACATTTTTATTAGATCTCTATGAAATTTTTTGTAACTTTTTAGTGGCTACTACCTCTAAGAGTAAGACTTTTACTTTGTGTCCATTTATTATGAATTAAACACTTTGTAACGATCAGCTGGTTTGCCAGAAATATAGGTGTATCTAATTAATTTAAGTATATAAGACATTTAATTTCATTAAAATGTATAATGCCTTTTCTGATATTCATAACTCCCTCAAAAGTATATTTTTATGGATTAAACATGGGCAGATATTAAGAACTTTTTATTTCTTAACAATTGATCCGTTTATTGTGTTTATGAATTTTCCTAATGGAGTCAATCATACTATGTAATGTCGTCTACCTGTAATGTCGTTTTCCAGCACGGTTAGTTCCCTCACTGGAAAGAACATTTTATGATCAGCTTTGTTGGGTGCTGATCGGGTACCGCGTCAATGATCTCAAAGCTTGGCGACGAATTTGGCGACAAAATAGATATTACTGGTAAGTTCCAGAATTTCAACAATTCGGCCAATAAGAACCGAGTTATGCCTGATTGGTCCAGAAGTTTCTCTCTCCACCTCCCGAGAACTATAAAAGGCCGGCAGTCTCAAACTGAAGACAGTTGTTCTCAAGCATTGAGTCGTCGAGAGGATAACGAAACAACGGCGGAATAGTCCAACGAAGAACAAGCATTGTGTGGAACTCAAGTGGTTACTGAACTGAGCTGTGTGTCGAGTCCTGGTGTTTATTTTGGAAGCAGCCTCGAGTCCTGTGATAAGTAGCCAGTCGTCAGATCGCATTTGGATACAACTAAAGCAAGGAGACAGTGGAGAATTGCAGACGTTTGGAGATATCGTAAACTGAAGCTACATAGATTTTCTCCTGCTTCTGAATTCTGTCTGGCCGTTTCATGTGCTATGGTTGTTATTGCAACCGAATACTACTTGTGGGCTACTGTGTATTGTAGTGTGTTGTCTGTCTTCATCTCGGCTGTATATATTTGTTGTTCTTGTGTTAGCATCTTTGGGTTAGTAAACGTCGTCTTTTGTTACTAAAGGACTATTTATTTCATCGACAACGAATTGTAAAAAGAACTCCGATGGAAGTATATCCGTTACAGTATCATCAAAAACCTAGCTCTCTTAGTTAAGAAAATCGAAAGCTGTTGTTCATAATATTGAATCAGAGATATTAGGTTTGAAGTTTAAATTTTTTTTTCCACCGTGTTTCGCTAGCCAGAAATTTCGGAATGAATAAAAAAAAATTAAATAATGATTGTGATAAAAAATATTTTCTCGTAAAGAAATACAAAAATAATTTTTTCATTCTGATATATATAAAACCTTAAATTAAAAATTTCTTAATATTTCATACAATTATTATTCTTAATATTTTATTCTTTCTTAAATATTTTATACAATGTATAATAATTAATTATTTAGATATTACTGAATAATATATGGGTTGGTTCATGACCTTCGTAAAACAAGGCCTCACAACTTATTTGTGACGTCACAAGGGTAGGATTATTGGCTGCCATGAGCAGAATCCCGCTTTCTTACTTGATGTTTAGATATATTTTAAATTCCCTTAAAAATAACTTAATATTAAAAAATGCATAAAATTCAAAATTATTTATTTTTTTCCTGTATGAATAAAAAAATAGGCATGGAAAAAATCTTAAGGTCCTCTATAGCTTATTGACCATTTAATAACATTCTAACTTCATTCAATAAAAATTCATTTAAATCACAATGTAAATTTATTGGATATATACATTGGGGTATTATTGTTAGTTTTAATGGAGATTTTTTTTATTTTATTAAAAATCGTTTTGTTTTTGCTTTGAAATCGTTTTGTTTTTTCTCTTTTTTTAAAGCTTAAAATTAAATTAATCTAATACTCTTTAAAGCTTTTGATGATTTTTTTTATTGTAGTGACAGGTAATACATGTATTTTATAAGTTAACATATAATTGTTTACTTCTCAAATTATTTATGAACTTTCAAATAAAATATTAATGTATTTAATATAAAATTTAGATTTTATGCCAACTAATTCTGTTGATAAAAAATAATTACTTTCACAGCTTGTTTTTTCACATTAAGAATTGTTTTCATTTAATATATTAGTAATTCATACAATTTAATAAACTAGCTTTTATTATATCTGATTTTACATTTCAATGCATTTATAATTATTTTCAATTCAATCTGTAGAAACAGTAACACAAATAAAAGAAATCACACTCTATTTGAATCATAATATTTTATTTACAGAGAGGCAATAACAAAATACATTTTGTTTTTCAACTTAATTATGAATTTCACACAGACAAATATAAATAATTATAATATTAAATAAAGTTAAAATACAAACTTACAAATTACTTCTAATTTGAAAGAAATTAATAAAGAATGTCTTACCTTAGGAGCTTGAAAATTGCCTAGACAAATAAAAATTATTTTGTTTGTTTTTTGAATTATACACCATGTATTTGATTTAAAGTTTTTAAATTTTAAAATTAAATCAGTAAAAGTGTTGATTTTTTTCTATCTCCTCTCTTTTTGCTATGCCCTGGAGACTGCTATTTAAAACTGCTTTTAAGTTTTCCCAATTTTTTACGTGTTACCCTATCCATTGGAGTTTCTCTTCTTGCTTTTGATTCTGAGGTAAAGTATGAGGGTAAATTAGGGAAAAATTGAAGGTACAGCATCAGGTACAAACCTAGAAAAAAAGAGAAAAAATGGAATTTTTCAGATAAAAAAATTAGTAATTTATTAAAACTTAAAATCAAAAAACAGAATAGAAATTTTCTTAATACATAAACTAAAAGCTAACGTATGTTGGACAGCATTAAATAGAATCATATTGAGTATTAAATAATAAATTTAAAATCAACAGAAACATTCATTCATCCAAAATAAATACCTTGTTCAATATTATGTTGGAATATCTATAGTAATTATTTATACTACCATTCAAGTAATACAATATTCTACATGAATTAATCAATTGATTATACACGGTATGAAAAATTGATTTAGAAACAGTAACTTTTCATTACTGTTTTTAAAAAAAGTTTCAGGTATTTTGTAAAAGTTGCATTCATTTATAATTAAAGATTGTGTATAACTAATGATATTTAAAAATAATAATAAATATGAATTATTTTATATATAATCTGATAATTTATAGATAAGCAAATAAAAACTATATTTTCTAAACCTATATGAGCATGCAATTCATATTGTATTTACAACTATATCTAACTTTTTTACATAATATTTTAGAATAAAATATAAGTTTAATATGCTACAATCAATAGTCATGATATATATAATTAAAAATTAAATTTTATTATTCATTAGATGATTTTAAACTTTTTTATAAGAGCATAATAACAATAAATCACTTAAGTAGTTTGTAAGATGTTGGTGATAATTATTAAAAATTTCTAAAATAAATTGCCTTTTACACTCTAGTAGTACTTGAATAAGTTCTCCTGTACTGGTATTAAACGCTTCTCTAACTGTTAAAAACTGATTTTCTTGAAAATGCTTATCACAGATTTAAATATTAGCAACAAATATTAGGCCTAAATAAGATTTTAAAAAATATGTATGAAGTATAATTAAAAAGATACAGAAACAAAACATTTTAAATATTAGAAACAAATAAAAAAAGACTATGAGAAGTAACAATAAAACAAAGAAGTTTTTTATTTAGCTCAAGCAAACAGTATCAAAGTAATTGGAAGTAGAAGCAACTAAATGTAGAGCAAACAAAAATGACAGAAGATAAATGAAAGTTATAAATAATTTTAAATGTTTTGCATTTCAAAAGAATTAATTAACTAAAAATTGTACAAAATTTCAAACTTACCTTACTATATTAAGTTGGTACGAAATTGCCCCGCTTTATTGCAGAGATCCATGCTCTTCTAGTGTTTTCATCGCTTGGAAACGAAAGTACAGAAACATTGGAGCTATTGTTTGTGTAATTACATTTACAATTGAGAACACAACACGCACTAGGCATCTTCATTACGATAAATTAAAATTAATATGCAAAAAGATCAGAAAACTTTCAAACAAAGCCTTCACTACGATAACGACTACCGTACTAACCGCACCCTTTTACATCACTTGCCTTCAGAATTTTCTACAGAATTCATCCAACCTCATGACGTCACGGGCTGAAAGCGTTGGGAGTTGTGAGGCCTTGTATTACGAAGGTCGTAGTTGGTTGTCCACTACAACCTTCAATGACTAATTTCTAAACTGTTAGTTTTAGCCATGTGTTTCTAATTCAAAAATGTACTAAATGGCGTAAAAAAATTGCGCTTTATGTTGTAGAATATTTTGTAGCCTAGACAATGCATATCATGGAGCATTACGTTTCATATACAGATCAATTGAGTTTTACATTTCCCCAAGAAATATAAATATTCCTCCCGGGGAGGAGCACCTAGAAAAGAGGATGAGATGCTTACCGGTGTGCTGGTTGGATCTTGCCCGCCTGGAGGGTATACGAAAAGGTGGGAGTCTGGTTCCTCCCATCGATAACAGGACGTACTTCCTTAGAAAAGGGTTGTACCGTAGCCGGTGGTGGTCCTTGGGAATCAACCGCTGTTCCCGCCAGTGTTGCTGTTGCGGCGGTCCGATCATTCAGTATTTATTATCCATGTGCCTTCGGGCGGTACGGAGAGTCAGTGATATGACTTTCCACCAGAAATATTCTTCACTTAATCAAAATGGAAACGTTTCAATTTAGAATAATTCTTCTTTCTGGAAATATTCAACGTGATTTAGTGATTATAAATTTGTAATAGATGAGTGAACGTAATGAAATAAACACTAGCCTAACCAACAGACTTCACAGTTTTAATAGTAACTTAATTTTTATAGTTCCTAAAATTTGCATTTTTTACAAATTTATTTGATAATTGGGCTAAAATCAATTTTAATCTACCAATTATGTCATCCCTTAAGCCAATTGCCCTAAGTATATAAAGACGAAGTATATCTTCCCTAAATACAGGAGAAAAAACTATTTTTATGAAACGATGAATCATCTTTAAACTTCGGTCAGCCCTCCTTATTTTTTATCCTCATTAACTATGTAATTAATCGACTATAGTTAACTCCTAACTAGAAGTGTTTCAAATTTTCTCTACAGATGTATAAAAATTTCTATTTTTACTTTACGGTCATGAAAAATATATTGGGCTATGTCTTTATATAAAAAATGTCTGATATCTAATTTCATAAAAAAATAATAGTTATAATATATTATAGAGAATACGACATTAGATATTTTATTTATACTACTTTCACTTTATTCTTTGATATTTCATTTGTAGTCTTAAATAAGGAAATGTTTATCAAGATCTTCATCTAATCGTGCAAGGGAATTACGTTAAGCCTACTCATCAATGAACTCCAACACGCTCTTCGATGTATCCGTCAACGGAATTCTTCATTGATTCAAGCCTTCCATTTGAAATGCAAATCCCCATATGCTTAAGCTATCTCAACCACAATTATACACCCAGATCGCCTTCGCTGGCCTCTGTTTCCTCTTAAGACCTGCAAACGAATCCGGAATAATAACTAAGGTAACGATGCCTATTACCAAATGACTCATTAGGGTGGAAGATTTAAATCAAGGCAGAACTCAGACGAAGCTGCTGAGCTAACAGTAAGAAATCAAAATTCCTTTTGCGGGATCCCTGAGGGTCATTTGTTAATAGCCATCTCAACAGAAAAGCTGTATTGATTGGAGAATTTCGAACTTTATCAGGTTTGAATGCGCCTTCAGATAAAAGCAAATAATCTTTTTTGTAGTAGAAAAGCGAGCGAAGGAGTGAGGGTTAGGGATTTATTAGAATTTATTACTATCATGTATTTGAATAGATAATTTAATGAAACGAACAATTATTTACTGATCTAGTGTCTGTGTGTGTTGGAATCTGAGAAAATGTTCGGTGAATGGGATTTATAAAGTGATGTTTTGTTTGGTATATGAATGTATCATAAAAGGAATAAAGTGTGGCCCAAAAGTGATGCTATTATTTTACTGTTTTGAACGTCTTTTGGGATTTTTATTTGAACGAATATATATCAATATATACAGAATGACTATCCCGTCCGCAATATCTAATTTTAATATATCTAATAACTAATTAATATAGACAATAGCTAATTAAAATATGTTTTTAATTAGATAATGTTTATAACCATGAGTTATTAAAAAACTCATTGAAGTTTAATAATTAGAAAATCCTATATACTGTATAAATGATTAAGATTTTAAATTATTTTATTGTTGTAGAAAGAAAAGAATTATATTTATTTCATAAAATATTGAGATATTGAAAAGAAATTAAGACGCAATGTAAATCATAAAGAATTCTTGGATATTCATTAAAAGTTAATATATATAGGGAATTTTTTTTTAAAAAACTGACGGTACTGAGAGACCTCTGTAGCTTGAACTATCATCGGCAAAGCCACCAAATTTTGTATGGGGACTATTGATGACATGGGAAAAAGGAATCCACGAAAAAAAATTAGTTCCAAAAGTTGCTGATAGGGAAAATATGGCGCTTTACACTTTAGGACAGCTAAGATTTTGCATAAAACATGGGGGGAAATTGCAAAATGCAAAATCGGTGAATGGGATTTATAAAGTGAGAATTTTTTTTAAAAACTGACGGTACTGAGAGACCTCTGTAGCTTGAACTATCATCGGCAAAGCCACCAAATTTTGTATGGGGACTATTGACGACATGGGAAAAAGGAATCCACGAAAAAAAATTAGTTCCAAAAGTTGCTGATAGGGAAAATATGGCGCTTTACACTTTAGGACAGCTAAAATTTTGCATAAAACATGGGGGGAAATTGCAAAATGCAAAATCCCGATTACCTAATCAACATCAGAGCTTATTTTTTGAGTTATAAAAGAGAAGGGAGGCATTGAAAATCATTTCAAGTATCAGTTGATTTGTAAAATGCGTCTCACTTTAGCACAGCGTGCATTACTTGTGAAGCTCTTTTATCTTAATCAATTCAATGAAGCGACCGCTCTTCGAGAATTTAGAAGTCGAAACAATTTACGATAAGGACTTCTATCAATAAATGCAATGAAAGCAAGGGTTAAAAAGCAGGTTCTCTCGCAACTCGGCCTGGTAGAGGATGGAAACCGATATTGGAGGATACGATCACAGGTGTTGCGACTGCAATCGTTGAAAGAAATCAGACGAGCACTGCTAGTAATAGAAGCACACGTGGAATTGCCCGACAACTGGATGTTAGTGCTTCAAAAGTATGGAAAGTTTTAAGAAAAATTCTTCAATTTTATCCATATAGAATTAGCCTTTTTCATGAATTAAAATCTACAGATTATGATCTTTGATTAACCTTTACTTTGGCATTTCTTGCCAGGATGGAGGTACCAGGCCAAGTTGCGAGAGAACCTGTTTTTTGAAATTTTTTAATCATTGCTTTCACTGCATTAATTGATAGAAGTCATTTTCGTAAATTGTTTCGACTTCTAAAATAGCGAAGCGCGATCGCTGTATTGGATTGATTAACATAAAAGAGCTTCACAAGTAATGCACGCTGTGGTAAAGTGAGACGCTTTTTACAAATCAATTGATACTTGAAATGATTTTCAATGCCCCGCATTGATTTATAACTCAAAATACTGGCTCTGGTGTTGACTACGGAATCGGAATTTTGTAATTTTTCCCCCTTGTTTTATGCAAAATTTTAGCTGTCGTAAAGTGTAAAGCGTCACATTTTCTCCTATTGGCAACTTTGGAACTAGTTTTTTTTCGCAGATTCCTTATTCCCATGTCGTTAATAGTCCCCGTATAAAATTTGCGGCTGATAGCTCAAGCTACAGAGGTCTCTGAGTACCGCCAGTTTAAAAAAAAACACCCTGTACATTGCAAATGTATTAAAATTCAATTTACTAAGAATGGTCTTGCAAGATCGTTCGCAACGAGAATTTTATTTGTTACCCAGGTTTCTGTTAATTAAAATAAGAAATTAAGAATATTATAAGATAATAATTAATTTTTAAATGGAAGTAATACTAATGAACACTACAATATTATTCTGTGATGAAATTAAATATATGGATATGCAAATTAGTATTATCTTCTTAGAAATTTAGAATATGAATGTAAAGTAACTTTCTCAATGATGTTATATCATATGATTGGTTAGAAAATGTATATAAATTATAAAAAGAAATCTACAGCTTTGATATAGTGATTTGCATTTAGCATTCTTTACCTTCGTTAGGCTTAGGTATCTTATGTTTTTTCTTTAAAAAAACAATACATTTCATCAGAAATAAAGACTAAAGAGCGAAGTAACACCTACAAAATATTTTAAACACTTCCAACTACGTATTAAAGAGGAAAAATATGTTTTATTAAAAATCTGGGAATGATCACTGTAAAAATTGTAAAAGCCAAAAGTACAGAAAAAATCTAATATATAAAAATGAATTTTTGTTTGTTGGTACCTTATGCACTGCCGTACCGCTCATCCGATTGCGATAAAAGTTTGCTTACATTACTTGCACTTACAAGATGGTTATATGCACAGTAAAATTATGTAATATATAAAAAATATCTTGGGGTCTATTAACCAAGGATTAACCTCCAAATAACACTCCAAGAAGACACAAAAGATTCAGTAAAGAGACTAAATTCAAGCTAGAGGATAATATTTCGTTGCAACTGTACGCAAATGCTACGCAAGTCGTTCTCTCAGGTAGTAGCTTTATTAGAGAGTATGTGAGAAAGTTTTAAGGAAATCAATCCTATGGGTTTGAAATTTTAATTAAAAATTTAATCAAATTTTAGCGTTTTTCGCAGTATTTTTAGGAAATATTAGAGTACAAAAAATTTTGCACCATCTTAATTTTCAAAAAATTATTAATTCAACTATATCAACGATTTTATGGCATAAATATATTTTCTTTGTTTAATCAATTTTAAAAGAAAATATTTTAATCACATTTTATAGCATTCTTGAGAATTCTGAACGAATATTAAACGAATCACTAAAGATACAAAAAATAGTTTCTTCCCTTACAATTCTGAAAGAACACCAAGCATTACAATTCTAAAAGAATACATAAATCTAATTTATAAAAATGAATGCTTGTTTCTTCCTATTTTATGCACTGCTGTACCGTTCATCCGATTGCAATAAAGAATTGTCAAATTATTGATTGCAATTGCGCAAATGTTATAGGCATAGTACAATTATTGCATTCATACTTTATCTCACACATTCAAAATAGAGTTATTATTTGCCGATGTCGAATAAGTTATATATAATGCTCATGTTCCAGTGCAAACAGTAATTTTGCTATTTCTTCATGAATGTGGCGCAGCTCAGCCAAAGATGGCTTTTGTGCCTTAAAAAACCAATTGAACTCTATTTCTTCAATGAATTGTAAAACGACATTTTGGTTATACAAGTGTATATCGTGTTAATTGCTTCGTCAAAAATATGTCTCCCAAACTTTGGTCACTTAGTAGATCTAGCAGTGAAGCATGGAGAAATAAGCAAATTCGAACTTCTCAAACAAATGAGTAACGACAAGCGAACAATGAAGCAGATCGTTCACGAATTGCAAATTCGTGTGCATCAGAATCTCTAGATCAACATGCGACAAGAATTAAAAGAGAACGTTTACAACCTACTTGATCTCGAAGAACATAATATGTTGTTTGAATCTTGCTACATTTCTATTTGATGTTAACTACGATTACAGTTTCCATTCCACTGTAAATATCGGCAAAATGGATAAGATCTGTGGGCATTGCAGTTCACTTAAGTTCAACTATGAAACGCCTGCAATGTGCTGCGCAAATTGGCAACAATGGAACCTAGGAAATCCATGTTTTACACTTGGCCAGTTTTCACATGTTGGATGTTCACAAATCAGGCAGCCAAAAAATTTGCTTGTTTTTGCTGAAGACGGAAAAACAAAAAAATATTGTCTACCCTAAAACACTTGAATAATAAAGTAAAAAAAAGGAATAAATATTGTTTATACTTCTCCTTTATATATCGTTCAAATTCAATGAATGTATTCATTTCGACAAGAAAATAAATATCATTCTTCCTATCATTCCTAATTAAACAAGATAACTATTTCAAATTCCATTCCAAAATTATTTCTTCTGAGGCAGCAACGCGCCGGTTACCAGCTAATAGGCTATAAAAATCATAATTTTAAAAATCCTAATCCTTCATTATACAAAAACTAAAATAGATAATAAATGTGATTACGATCCCAATTTATCTGTACTTCACTATTTACGATTTTTGTTTTGGTCTCCAATTTTTTTAAAAACAATATTATTTTTAGTATACAAATCAACTTGCTTTTAAAGAATAATATATTTTAATAATTGCCGTTTAACTTTATCAACCAAGTTTTTATATCAAATGAGAAACTCTATAGCATTTTATATTTGCCTTTTAAGTTTTATATAAACTGCTTGATAGGCGAAACATAGATTTTTAAATTGACCTTGGCGGCATACAACTCCAAATACTAATCAGAAAATAATCAACTAACAATCTATTACATGATTTAAGAAAACCAGAAGTTGTGCGTAATATCGAATTAGAAATATTAGATTGGGAGTTCCAAATGTTTTCACATAGCATTTTCGCTAGCCAGAAATTTCAGAATAAAAAAAAATTAGATAATGATTGTGATAAAGAACATTTTCCCCTTAAATAAATACGAAAATAATTTTATAATTGTATTTTTAGTTGGTTTTTATTACTCAATAGCTATTTCCTAAATCCTCAGAAATGAAAGCATAGATAGTATATAACATATTAAAAAATTATTTTAAAGCTCAAATTTTAATTGAAACTAATTTATAATCAATACTTACTTCATTATAAAATTCTTTTTCCAATATTTCTTATATCAAGACAAAAAAAATGTAAATTTTTTTCAACTAATAACTAAATTATTAAAAAATAATTTGTATAAAGGCAAATTTCATACTTTAAAGAAATGGATCAAATGCCTTCAAAGCACTAGTCGTCACTGACTGTAAAGCGTAAAGTAATTCTTGTTTTAATATGACGCTTCTAAAATCTATTGTGAGATAATTTCTTTAAATGAACGGAAAAGTTTTCCTTTCAAAAAACATGAAAGTCAGGTAAATATCCTTGTATACATAGTATTCTCACTGTTCACTTTATCCGTAAGAAAAGGAAGCGTGTTCTCCTAACTATTAAATCCGATGATCTCGGTGTTCTAAAGACGATACAAAATGAGATTCAGTGTTGTGCTGGATATGAAAAGGAGGATGGCTTTTGATCTGTCTTCTAAATAGATGAAGAGATGAGTTTTGTAGTCAAATGGATGGAAGTTTTGTGCAGTAACTACCTTACTGATGGGAACTGTGTAAGGGAATATCTCTAAAGTTATCCCATTTGTTTGGAAAGAATTTAGAAAATAAAATTAAGCATTTTCAAAATATAAGTTTACAAGAAGCGAATTTCATCCAAAATACAAGAAGCAAAGTATAATTTTGATAATAATTTCTTAAATATTAAGTAATTATTTAAATATTGCTAATTAATGTATGGATTGTTTGACTATCTTATTCGTAACTCAATGGCAAATTTCAAAATTATCAGTTTTAGTCATATGCTTATAATTTCAAAGATGTATTAAATGCCGTAAATAATTTTTTTTGTTGTGGTGCATTTTGTAACCTAGGTAATGCATTTTATGTTTTATATACAGGTCAATTTAGTCCAATATTCCCACAAGAAATATTCTTTACTTAATCAAAATGCTAATATTTCATTTTAGAATAATTCTTCGTGACAGAAATTTTCGAAAAAAGTATAATTTTTGTTTATTAATTATCATTATCTCATATCTATACGTGATTATGGCGATAAGGTCTCTGCTTCGGAGCCGGAGGGTTTCAGGTTCGTGACCTGAATATAAAACATATGGCGATAAGGTTTCTGCTTCGGAACCGCAGGGTTTCAGGTTCGTGACCTGATTCCACCGAAGAACCGTCGTGTAAGCGTGTCTGGTGCACGTTGAAACCGTCCGGTTCCCATTCCCCCTCTGGTGTGATGCCAGCTTAGACGTCGTCCTCGTCATTTGACCGCGGTTCAAAATTACGAGATCCGTCCCAAAATAGCTCTAGTGTTGCTTTAAGATGGTACGTTAATATAACTAAACTAAGCTAAACTATACACAATTATATTTTTAGCAAAGAGTCCGGGATTATAAATTTTGTAATAGTTGAATGAATGTATTTTGAATGAATGAGTGAATAAATATTACCCTAACCAGTTATACTTTATAATGTTAATATTATACTAAATTTTTTTAATTCATAGAATTTACAGTTTTTTACAAATTTATTTCTTTGATAATTGCTTTAAATCAGTTTTTATCGACTACTTATTCCATCTCCTCAGCTTATTGGCCCTAGACAACTACTGAGATTGCATAATCAGAAATATAGCTTTTTAAGAAAGTATATCTTCATTTAAATAATCACAAAAAAACTGTATTTTCATGAAATGTCGAAGCAGCTCCCTTTATTTTTAATTCTTCATTATATTCCAGCGGGCCAACTAAGATTAATTCCTTACTAGCAGTTTTCGAAATTTGTTCAACAAATTTTTTAAATTTCTATTTATACTTTATAGTAATAAAAAATTTATTACATGATGCTTTTATTTTTATATAGAAAATTTCTAAAATGTAATTTGATATAAAAATAATATATATAATATACAGATAAGTTATAATTAAAATTCCATTTTGAGATGGTCATAAAAGGAAAACTACTGGACCAAATATTATCAAACTTGGCAATCATTTAAAAGTTATGGTAATTTCTTTTCTGCCAAACTAAAATTCAAAAACTCACCACCAGGAGAAAAATGGCGCTATATGCAATATTGCTAAGCAAAATACGACATGGACACCGCTTTTAAATGTGTTTAATCGTTTCTGAAAGGTGTTACAAAGCATGTTCAATGTGTCTTATCTCAAATACACTGTTTATGTTGATAATCTAAACAATTTGCAGGAACTGAAAAATGTAATTCACTGATATGTGCATAACATTCCTCCTGGTATGCTAAGAGCTACTGTTAAGAATGCAGTAATGCGATTTAACTTGCTTTCAAAAAATGGTGCACGCCACATTGAACATGCTTTGTAAACGGTTCAGAAAAGATGAAAACATTTTAAAACGACGTCTTCATGTCCTATTTTGTTTAACAATATTGCATACAACGCCATTACCCCTCTGGTTGTAAGTAATTGAACTTTTTTTGGATGAAAGAAAAGAAATTTCTATGGCTTTCTTTAAACTATTACCAAGTTTGATAACATTTGGTCCAGTAGTTTTCCTTTTACGACCATTTCAAAGTGGAACTTAAATTATAACCACCCTGTACTATGGAGAATATTATATTAGGTATTAGGTATTTTTATTATTTACAATTTATTCCTCAATACTTCATTTTCAATGTGATATAAGGAAATGCTAATCAGTCTTCCTCTAATCGTGCATGGGAATTACGTTAAACCTACTTATCAGATGAATACGCTCTCCGACGTATTCAACAATAGGATTCTTCACTGATTCCAGCCTTCCATTCTAAATAAAAATACCTGTGTGCTTAAGCTATTTCAACTGCAATTACCACAGTTATACACGCAGCCCTGTATTCTTTTAAGAACCTACAGATGCGCAAACGAATCCGGAATAATAACCAAGGTAATGATGCCTGTTTCCCAATGACTCATTAGGGTGGAAGATTTAATTCAAAGCAAAACTCATACGAAACTGCTGAACTAAAAGCGACGAATCAAAATTTTCTTTGCAAGGTGCCGAAATTTCATTGATTAATGGCCGCTTTCACAGAGAAGTTCCATCTATTGATTGGAGAAATTCCAAATTTGCCAGGTTTGAATATGTCTCCAGATAAAACCAATTTACAGAATTTATTTCCTCAGAAAAGAGTGAAGAGAGAAGGGGTTATAAGAATTTATTTCTTCCACGCATTTGGGATGACAATTTACGAACTGTGAACAACGGATTATTATGTGGTATCTATGTGTGATGGAATCTTGAGAAAATTTGGAATTATGGGGAAAAGGCGAAAACATATAAGTATAAAGTAATGTTTTGTTTGGTGAATGCCTGTATTAATATACAAATTTAGTTTGGTTCAAAAATACTGCTGTTATTTATCCGATTTTAAAAAGCTCTAGTAAGTTTTGCTTGAACGATTATATATCAATATATGCACACATGGTGATGCCCACTCTAATCGTAACTCAATATTCATTTTCTGAATTCATAAAAATAAGTATATACTCCCAAATCGAAAAATGCTTTAAATGAAGTGATGATTCATTTTTTATGCTGATCTAAATTATTATAAATATCTGGAAATTTTTTAATAAAATATTCTAGAAATACTCAAATGTTAAACAGAAAAAATTCTTACCTGAGAATTAAACTGGCCGAATTATGAAACTTTGAGCTTCATCATTTTAGGCCAGTCAACATTTGTCTCGAGGAATGTTATCTGTTGATTGACCATATTTTCTTGAAGTCTCTATTGAAATTGTCTAAAATGCCTTATAACAATGAGAAGAGTGGCTTAGTATTCCAGCTTATAAGCTACATTATTATGCATTCAATTTCATAAATTCTTAATATTTTAAAATAATTATACTTTAAAAGTACTAATCAATAGATTCATTGAGGTTTTTTTTGTCTTTCCTTTTGTATACATTTAGTTAGGCAGTATGTGCATATTTAAGCCATGAATTAGTTTAATAGCATCTTGTAAACTTAATAAATTGTATGCTTATTTTTGCAACTCATTAAAATGTTTACTTTCCGTGGTAAGAAATAAGAATTACTTTTAAAAACGAAACTAGAGTTTAGACAATTAACTTCACATTTTTAATTCAGTACTTTTTTAGCTTAAATTTTACTGTCGTGTGGATACAAACTCAGTATCTCCTTTTGAAACGGATATGTTGGTTGATAAAAAAAAAATCTGTCTTTTTGTCATACGAAAAACTCAATAGAAAAATAATATTTTTAAATCGTGAAGAGATGCCTCTTATTCTCTTCTTTTATTTACAATCAATCCATTCATAACATTTAAGATCGTAATAATAAAATGCGCAGCTAAATTATCTGCAGAGTGATTAGAAGAAACTTAGACTGGCTTCGCACTTCGATTGAATTCATAATGATTTATATATTTGCATTGCCCATAAAAAATGCTTTCATATATTATACATTTGTAACTTACATATAATACATTTACAACTTTATAGTTCTTAATAATCAATTAAAATTTTATCTAAAATTAATTTCATAGTGATGGTACCGTTTTAGAATAAGAGAAATATTAATTTTTTAATTCCATAATATTTTGTAGCATGAAACATGACATTTAAAAAGTAGAAAATTGTTGTAGTACGAAGTAGGAAATGAAACTGTTTTTATCGACAACATTTTAATAATATAAAGAAATTAGGTCACTATATTAATTATTAGATATTCATAAAAAGTATATTAGAAAATTCAGACCTGAATCATATTTATATCAGAATCTCTTGTTATTGCAATATTGTTCTGATATCCTTGTTTTTGAAAAATTAATTAAGGTAAAAATTTTGTAACATAATAAAAATATAAAATTTAAAAAATTTTTATTCTTAGAATTGGAATTGTATTAATGCGAATAAGAATATTTACTAATCTAGGAGAATATTAAACATATGGGTTATGTAAAATTTAAATAAGTATTTTTAAAAATTCGGGTTATTAATTAATAGTAACTTTCTTTAAGATGAAATTTGATATTATTCTTAAAGTATTTTAAGCCTTAATTCTCGGCATTTTGCTAGTCTAAAATTTGAAATAAATAAAAACTAACATTTTTTATATTTAAAATTTTCTCATAAATAAATACGAAAGTACTATTCTTAACGTGTATGTATTTTATACATGAAATTTTCTATTGTACAAAATTTGTTGTATAAACTTTAAAAAACGAGAGCTTAGATTGCAGACAGCATAATAAGCAAAATTTATTTTAAAGTTCAAATCAAATTATAATAAATTTTAATTTGGATAATCCCTTCGTTATATTTCTTTTACAAATTTACCAACTTCAAGTAGAAAATCTAGTTTTATATTTCTTCAACTAAACTATTCAAAACTATTTCGCAATAAGACAAATTTAAAGTTATGCCAAAATTGCATCAAAAGGTTGCAAAGTATGAGCTATCACTGACTGTATAAAGTAATTCCTCTCTTAAAATGGTACTTCTAAAATCTATTCTGAGGTAATTCCTTTAAATGAACGTGAAACATCTTCATTCAAATATCATGAGAGTTGGGTAAATACTTTTATACGCAGAACATAATCTCACAATCACTTTATCCGTAAAAGTAGGTAAGCGCGTTCTTTTAACTATTAAATCCGGTGATCTCGGTGTTATATGCTCATAAAGACGATACAAAGCGAGATTCAAATATGCAATACCTAGAAAAGTTTCAGCATTGCTCCGGAGATGAAAAGATGGCTTTTGATGTATTTGCTAAATAGACGAAGAGATGAAGTTTATAGTCAAATGAATGGAACTTTTGTGTAGTAGCTAACTTAGTGATGGGAACTGAGCTAGGAAATATCAAAGTTCACCCTTTATGTAGCCGAAATGAATCGAGAAAAGAAATTTACGTATGAAATTTTGTAATAGAAATTTACTAAAAAGAAGTTTTATTCCAAAAGCAAGATGTAAAAGTATCCCTTTGAAAAGATTTCCGATTTTGTAATATAAATATTTAAGTAATTAAGTATTTAAATATTGGAGTTTAAAATATAGGGTTTACATTTTAATCGTAACTCAACAGCTATTTTCCAAACTCCCAGTATGTACCTCCAATAGAAAATTCATTAAATGACGTAGATGATTATGTTTTGTTTTTTAAATCAGTAAATCAATAGAGGAAGCCAGCAAGAGTGATCTCCCCGAAACTTTCCCGCAATAAATTGTTATCCCCAGTACGTAACATTGGTGTACAATAGTTACGAAATTTTAAACTTAGGGTGTATTTAGAATTTTTATTGAATATGACGTGTCATGCTTAGCGAGTTATTTGGTAATTAATCTCTCACGTGCTGTTAATAGTATTCGAATATCGAATTTGTATGTTAGATGCGTTTTCCCACTCGAATGAAACAAAATTTGTCCCAAAACTACACTTAAAGTCACAAAATCACATACCAAATTTGATATATTTAAGTCATTGTGTTTTTGAGTTATTGGGTTCACATGTTTCTAAAAGTACAGACTGACAGGCAATCACCTCCTTGTTAGGTTTAGTTCAAAATTTGATAAGTGTCTAGACTATAGATGTTAATTCTGCGTTCTGAATTTTATCTAAGAAGATCTATTTGTTTTGTAGTTGTCGTGTGAACTTATATTCGAACAAACGGACTGCCTCTGAACAGTCTTGGCTCAAAATATGATAGAAATCTACAAATTCGGTTTAAAGACCATATCTCAAATTTCAACCATCTAGCTCTAAACGTTTTTGAGTTATCTTTGTCACAGACAGACGGACATTTTCCAAAAACGTTTTTTTCGAACTCAAAGAAGTCTAAAATGGGGTGATTCATCAAAATCTCGGGTTTTCTATACTACGTATAAATAAAAAAATAGAAAATCGAAATTTTTATACAGTTTATACAGTAAGACCAAATTTTTTTTCTGTCACATTTAGTAATTTTTTATGGTCATATTTAATGTTCTAAATATTATCTTCATATTAAGTAAACTGTTCTGAACTTATTAACATTTTAAATAAAAAGTATTTTTTTCTCTTTAGTGATTGATTCTCGCCATGTTATGAAGTCTCCAATATCATTAGACCATTTCCAAGGCTGCCTCTAGAAAGAATCACCAATTAATGCGTGGCTTCTCCTCAAGGCGGCTGTAGATTTAAAATTATCTAAGTTTCATAACTTGGTCATTTTTGGCCCTATTAATCCTTAGTCAATTATGATCCTTAGTCAATTTGAATTCAAAACAAATATGCAAAGTGGAAAGTATGAATAATCAGATTTTAATTAAGTTACAGTTATTTATTGATTCTATCAACAAAATGTTTCGTCTTTTAAAGCGTTTTCTAAACTGTGGAAGCATATACTTATCTCTATGGTTAAGAAAATAGATCCTGAGCCGGTAAATTTATACCCTAGATTTATATGCGGTGACCTAAAGTTTGTAATTAATCTAAATAATTTCTAAATCGCTGTCTAGTTAAAAAATCTCAGTATTCTGCTTTCATTTCCATTTTATTAATTTGCAATAGGAAGATAAATGAATGCTATAAGTTAAAAAATAAAAGTTGTCCTGATGATAAAATTTAATTCAATTTGCATTTTCTGAACATTAAGACTTTCTGAAATTGGTATTTTCCTATTTCCTATTCAAAACTAAGGAGTAAATCTTCTCCTTTAAGCTATGTGAATGTAATTTCTTTCAGATAACTTTTCATCAATCATCTTAAAAGATTAATTCCAAAATTCAGTCTCTTTTTATTTGGGAAGAAAGACGAATTTATTCTCGATAAATAAACGTAAATAATTCAAGCTAATGCATTTTTAAACGGATGAAATAAAAGAATTATAGAAGAATAACAGACAGCAAACGATTATAATTAAATTTTATATGAATTCTGTTTAGATTTGTCTAAATATTATTCGTGTGTGCTCAAATGCTAATCAATTGTGAATTGTTTTGCTTTTAAATAGCTTGGTTGTAATAGCAGTTTTACAATTGATCAAATAGTGCTATAATTCTAATTATTTTATACATATTTCATTTATTTTTTATATTTCAAACTTTTATTTTAGTTATTCGCATAAATGTGGTGGATTTATTTTTCTCGTCATTGATTTCCACTGTTGCTAATTTCTAAACTATTAGCGATATGCGTATACATCCGGTTGGATAAAATTGAGATTGAATTTTTTTTAAATTATCTTTTCACATCTCCAAAGACGCCAAGTTGCCAAAGTCAAATATTAAGATGTCTGACAAAATAAACATTGCCGTGCAAAGGACTGTTAGAAGAATGACTCTGCTTTTTTGAGTTTCCACGGGGGAGGGGAAGAGACAAACTCATAGGATATAAGTTTCAACCAAAACTGCTTTAAATGACGTAAATAAATGTTTTATTGTTGAATTAATAAAGTACTGATGAAAATGTTCAAATTTTAAACATTTCAACGGCCGCTCTTATCCTGTTTGTTAAGTCATATATAATGCAATATTCTTGACAGTCTCACATTTTTAAAACTGAATTATGCACTTTTTAAAATCTCTATTCAAGATGAATTTACATCATTTCAATAATCAGTTGGAGAAAGATCCGCCAATCAATGAGTGGAGTTTGTTCGAAGTGGCCCTTATTTGACTTAAAATAATTAAATTCAAAACCTTGTAATTTTGTCAGTTTTATTTACAGAAGTAATTATTTTATAAAAAATAATTACTTCAGGGATATTTTACTAAATATAAGTGACTCTACCACAGGATTGTATAAAAATGCAAAAGAATATTGTGGAGAAGAAAGCGAATAGAGTCAGAATTCTGCCATGTTTTCATTATTAGGTGCTTGCATGTATTCTAATCAGCGACATCTGTTGGTAAACATGCAAAGTACATATGTAAATGACAATGGTTTTGGGTTTTACCAATTTACTATTACTTTATTGTTATCATTTTGAAACAATAAAGTAAGTTTCCATTTAGTATTATTGAGTTATTCAGTGTATAAAGACCCCAATAATGGAACTCTCCAAATTGCATTTTCGACATTTATTGCTTTTTCTTTGTGCGATTTAAAAAAATCTGCTGCCGAAGTCCATCAGACTCTTTTAAAAACTTATGGTGGTGCTGCTCCGTCATATCCCAATTGTCAGTTTTGGTTTCATCGATTTAAAACTGTGTTGATTTCGATGTTAATGGCAAAGAACGGCTTGGAGGACAAAAAAAATTCGAAAACAATCAATTGCAAATTTTATTGGACGAAATTGGAAAAAAGTTGTAGAAAATGATGGAAAATATTTTGATTGATATATATCGTACCAATTTTTCTACATAAACGTCTTTTAAAAGTGAAAAAATGATCAATATACATGCAAGAACCTAATATTTATATTGTTGAAGAATACCAAAAATGAAATTTTAGATGCCAAATTTGTTTCGAAATTTATTGTGGAATGGCTTCATAATACTGGACCGTGTATAGACATCAAATACAGTTCCTCAGAAGGAAATACAATCACCAAACTGCTTCAATATTCATGAAATCTTTTAATTAACTTTGTAAAATCTAAAATATAATGACAGGATCTTGAGTATAATATTATTAATCACGTTTATCGATATATTTAAAGTCATTGATAAACCAAAACAGGCGCCTAGAATCAAATGCTGGTTCAATTTCGACGACTTTATTTTATGTGAAAGAACATGAACCCTAGATGCTGAATCAATTGCCGCCTGTCAGTCAATCAGAACTGATATCACAAAATAAATTTCTGATAGTGTCAGTGGGACAACAACTGAACTGATTTCGCTAATTTATTTTGCAATTTTATAGGCTTAGCTAACCAGTTGGAATTTGTGACAAATTTCCAACTAAGTGGACAAGGTAGTCGCTTAGGACCGCTAGGCTGATGAAGGGCTGCAAGCGAATCGGTTAAATAAGCCCTTATTTTCCTAGTTGGTAAATAGTTAATTTAGTAAAAAATACAACTTCTATAAAAAATATTTTTTATAATAGTAAGTCTTTATCGATTGCAATTGTCCTATTTCTATATATTTACACAGTTTTTAGTGGTATGGCTTAAAATCCAGAGTTCATTTGATAAATTAATGACGGACCAGTGTTTGTTTTTTTTTCTAAATTTTTTATTAACACCACAAAACATTAATATAGATGACAAGAATTTTAGTGATTGTGGGTTTCGTTTTTTAATTTGCACTGTAATTACCCATATTAGTTGTTGCCGAAATCCGTACGACATCTGCCGAGGTATCTTTGTTTTACATTCGTGATCACATGACCGGTTGGGAGCGCGCTTGTGCCAATTAGAATATTAATAAAGTCGAACATATGTTTTATTAACACTCCGGCACGAATATGGACGCCGACCAGTTTAAAATCATAATAAATAAATAAAAATAAGTACACTTTGACAAATTTAATAAAATAAAAAAATCAGCATGTGGTGAATAGCATATAAGCCAGTTAACAGCTCTTCAACCTGAACGATCATTTTGGTATAATTTTTAAGTTACTGGACTGCTAACCAAAAGGTCCTAGGTTCTATCCTTCGCGCATCGCATACCACCTCAAGCACAATGTTAAAGATGTGTTAACGTGAAAAAAAAATTGACAGCTATTACAAAAATGGGGACTCATAATATACATTGCCTGTGGCAGCAAAATGCCTACTTTAGTTTAGTTATATCAATATCCCGTTTTAAAAACCACTAGGGCTATTTTGGGATGGACCTCGTAATTTTGAAACGTGGTCAGATGACGAAAACAACACTTGAGCTGTATCCCCCTCTCCAAACTTCCACACCATACCAACTGGAATACAATTGTCACCGATGGATTTAATGTACTCCAGACCCGCTTACATGATGGTTCTTGAGGGAATCGGGTCTCTAATCTGAAACCCTCCGGTTACGAAGCCGAGCAAAACGCTTAAATCCGCAAATGGCCAGATTGCTGTGTTTATTATATTAATCCCTACATCAGAAAATCAAGGAAACAGGTACGAGTTGGAAATTTTTATTATTAAAGCTCACGGCATCTAAATAAATTGCCCGTAACCTCCTACCAGCCCCAATTTTCAAGAAAAATTACAAAAATAAGAAACAATTTTAAGAAAAAATAACGGCATTGCTCACTGACTATAATCACTATATTGATTTTTATCAATTTTTATTTCAGAATCCTAGAAATATTCTCTGTGGTTGCCTGCCTCAGACCTAGCCTTCAATCTCAAGTATTATTTCATTACCCATTCTCTATGGTGAAAAAACCTCCATGTATCTCAACAATAGTGACAATTTCAACATTTTTTATTTCAAATGAATTCTTATGATCCATCAGTGGACATTATCATCATCTTATGACCCATCAGTAGATCTATCAAGGACATCAGTGGTCATGTCCTTTTCATTATTTTCAACTTTTGAAAGGAATCGCAAAATAAAACTTACAGAGTCTCCTTCTCAATAATTGAAATGATTTTGCCAATTTAAACACTTACATATTTTTACCACATTGAAAGCATAATTAATCAGTCAAAATGCTCTGTGGCTGCAAATATAATTAAATAAAAAAAAAACTTTCTTTTGTTGTGATAAGATATAGTCTGTCATAGTTAGCAGAGAAAATAAAACCAAATTAAATGAATATCCTCTCACTGATGTAGCAGTGAAATTTGGAAAAGGAAAGTGGCTGAAAAGATGCATCAATAATCTATATTTTAAAGCTACGAGATCGTCCCAAAATAGCTCTAATGTAGCTGTAAAAAAAGACATTCATTTTAAACGAAAAAATTAAAAAAACAATCAAACAGAACTTGGTAACAATAAATAGAAATAAAAAGTTAGTAATTAATCCGTTTCAGAAAACTTTCAAATAAAGAAAAACATTCTGAAGAGATAAGAAAGCATAAAGGATATAGTATTTTGCTATCACTTTTACAATTTTTTCTCCAAATTTATTTATCCGCATTTAATCGTATTAATGTGTTCATCATCTGTATATCGCAAAACTAAGAAAAATATCTTTAATAGTTAACTTTTTAAAACTGATATCTTCTTAATTTTCTAATTAGAATCAAATAAATAAAAATGAAGATAATCAAGACAAAATATGAATTTAGGATTAATCCAGAATTTTTTTCAATCTTGTACAACGCATCTGTATTCAGTAATATCCAGTTTAATCAGGAATTTGTTTATTCTATTTAAACGAATATGTTCTTTTTAAAAAAAGAAGAAATTAAAAAAAGGTATAAAGAATCCGTGACATAGGCCACTTTCGCTCCAAAATTGAATTTAATCATTTTGTTTGGGAATTCCTTCGACAATGTGTGCCTACTGAACCGTATAATCAAAGGATGTAGCTGTCCGAATGATTTTAGAAATATGTACCGGGATATCGCTGTTTATTCCCTGCGATACGACAATAAAATTAAACTAATAAAAACATCATTCTTTCAGAATTATTATCACATCGTCGTGTTTTTATTTCTGAAATCCACTGAGGCGTCTAATATATCAGACTAACCTAACCGTTTAATGCTGACATGAATTGATTGAATTATTTCAAACAACTGGAGATTTATTTTTATAGCCAGCGGAGGTTAAATTAAGACATCTTTTCGTTTTTATCAACAGTTTTCCAGATGTTATGATTGCATTTCAAAAGTCATATACAATTGTGGATTTCCCTTTCATAATGCATACATTGGGGTATACATTCTTTTATTTTTTTTAGTGTAAATGATGAATAATTTTGATGACTAGTTATATTTCTTTGTATTAGCCAATTTTCCTCTTGCCAAGTTATGTCGTGAGAAGTTTTTTACTTTCTCATACACATAGTATAGAGGAAGTATAACAATCATGAAAAAATTCGTACTTCATATTTTAATGAATCTGTGTTTTAGTTCCCCCCCCCCCTCCCCGCCGAGTTCGAAAAATAATTTTTGTAAAATGTCCGTCTGTCTATCTGTGATAAAAATAACTCAAACGCTTTGAGCTAGATTGATGAAATTTGTGTACGGTCTTTGCACCAAATTTGTAGATTTCTATCAAATTTTGTGTTAATTCTGATCAGAGGAAGTTTAAAATAAGTGAACACGATCATTACAAAACTAAGAGAGCAAGATAGATAAGATTTGCAACACAGATTTAACATTTATAGTGATCCGATCAAACCATGAGCCAAACACAAAAAAGGTGCTGATCTTCTGTGGGTCTGAACTTTCAGAAACATGTAAATGTGATAACTAAAAAACGCAATGACTTAAATGTATCAAATGTGGCATGGGATTTTGTGTCTACAAGTGCAGTTTTGTGTCAAATTTTTGTTTCAATCGGTTGAGAAAAACGTATCTAAAGCACAAATTCGATTTTCGCATACTTTTAACCGCATGCTAGGAATTAATCGCCAAAACTAACATGATAGATTCAGTAGAAATGTAAAATTCATGCCAAAAGTTAATATTTCGAAACTTAGTGACACAATGCCATATAAAACGTTCTCTGGTATGACAAATTTATTAGAGAGAGTGCAAGTAAGTTTTGGGTAGACCACTAATACTGGTTTTTGTTATTCCATTATGAAAACTGCCTGTTTATTTGAGATATCTTATAATAAATCTATCGTATCTATTTTGTTCTGGATTGAAGGTGTATTGGTAAATATTTCCACCGCCTTTCAGAGAGGTTAAAGACAGTTTGAAGGTCATAAAAAGAGAAACTACATTATTTCGCCTGGAAAATTAAATATGTGGAGTAATGGAAACTGTTACACACCTGGAAATGATAAGAGAAGGCATAAAAAAACTACATTATAATGAAAAATTGAAATATACTATCTCAAATTTCAAGTTATTATGTGAGAACTTTTATTATTTTTTGAGTCATTGTTTGTCTTTATTAAGTCATTAACTAGTTTAAACCAGTTTGAAGCAATCACGTGTCTATCAAATTACGCATGCGTCGATATTTAGCAAAGCAATGTTTTTTTTTTTTAACCTCAAAATCGGTCGAGTTCCAGAACTTTTTATCTAGGCTAGAAAATAATTTTAAATAAATTTGCGAAAATCCAGTTTAAACTCTTTTGGAATGATCGCGTGATTATTATATTGCGCAATATATATATATAATTATATATATATATATATTCTTCGAGCAATAATTTCTTTCGACCCACGCCCTTTATTTCTTGTCCGCGTATTTTAAGGCCTCAAAATCCCCAAACTAAAACATCATGTTTTTACATGATAAAAAAGACTCACTGAAGAAATTCATAAAGCATTGTCAGCTTTCAGACATATAGAGAGTCATTTTCTTCATCAAATTTTTATAGGTCCCTTAAATGCCGCCTTAACTTAATCTGATAAAGATGGAATATGAACTCAAGTGTATTATTTAAATTATCGAAAACCAAGAACATTTCATCAGCTGTTTTGGAGACACCTGGATAAAAATGTATCTTCCGAAAGTTAGTGAATAATTCTAATCAATTTGTATACGAATATACACAAGACAGAATAGATTTTTCAAAAACATTTATATTGAATTAAGAAAGCTTAACGGTAACTAATCGAAAATTGAAAGTAATGCAATCAATGGTAAGTTGAAATGTAATGCAATCAATAATTTCTACTTCTGTTCGTTATAGCAAATTCATTCTTCAAGAATAATTCTATAACTTATAAGAATTTTTTCAAAATGCGATTATATAAAAAATATTTTCTTTCATTGTAAAATTAATCAAAGTTTTAATATATGTGAAAATTAACAATTTCTTTAAGAAGAATATATACAAAGACTAGTCTAAAAGAATAATTTCTCATCATTTATCATCACGACAGAAGAGAAACGATGTAATATTTTATTCATCAAAGAAGACATACGAGAGAGGTAAAACTACTGTTGTATTATCTCCAGCAATAAATGAATTATCAGCAAATCTTTTTATATTAAATAACGGGAAGACTAATTTTAAAAAATGTCTTTCCTATCATCTCTGTTTTCTGTCGGTGCCTATTGATATCGAGTATTTATATTTTCATCAAATACCAAGTTGAAGCCCATAAACAAAACAAAAAAAGTATAATGCATAAAACATTTTTCTATGTTATGTGACGTCGTGAAAAAAGGAATAGGCACAACCAACGAATAGTAGTTCTTCAATAAGTCGAAAGCAGGGGTAATTCGAATTGTTTGCTTAGGTCAAAGTTGTCTCGAAATCCGCCTTGAAGGCATAAGACATGGGCACTACTGTTTTGGGATGTATGTTCTTGGTATGTTTTCTTCATCTTTATGCATTTTTTTATTCACTTCATATTCGAAACTATAGAAATAAAAAAGGCGGATGGATCAGTTGAGCGTCTATTCAATGAGACATGGTTTGGCTGTATTCCAAAAGTTGCTTACGGTTGGGTCTGAGCTAAATTTGAGTGTATTTTGCTGGATGTTTGCGAATGATTTCTCTTTGTTCGTCTTCTTTAGTTTGGTTTTATGCTTTGAATCTTTTCTTTAATTGCTGCACGATATGAATGTTACAAATAGCGACCGACCTTGAAAATATTTCAAACCATCAGAAAATTTAAAGCAACTTTTTGAAGCAAAGTTTTAATAACTGAGCAAAGCGTGAAACGTTTTTCGATTATTTGATCTTGATGTAACGCTCTGAACGCTATACGAAAGAAAAATGGTCAAAATTCTAATTATTTTTTGTACAAATTCATTCTCTTATATAAAGAGATAGGAATGGGATAAAAATTGCTTCAGTACATTTCAAGCTGCAGATTGTTAAGCAAGTTAGTTCACAAATATTGAAGAAGGAAGAAGAGCATTTTGAGACAATGAGTTAAAAATGAATTTTTTAATAAATAAAAAAATCACTAATTATTCCTGAAATAAATTATTAATCATCTGCTTTTTATGGGATAATTTTTTTCTGACAGCTTTGGCGGAAAAAGATGAATTTTTAAAAAAATTTTTAATAAACTTTAACGGAATTTTACTGAAACTGAAACTTTAATAATAATGAATATAGCTCATATGCTAAATGTAAGCTATTTTTACTAACTAGCCATTTCTGACGACAAATTGGTTTCCGGGACTATTGATCCGTAAATTTTGTTTTAAATATTGCGTGTAACTTATTCTTATTGGCTTTCTCAGAAAAATATTTTTAAACTTGAAATTTTGACAGACATATAACTCATGTTATTTTAAGTCTTGCGCTGATTTGTTCATTGTACTATGCATTTCCCTTATTTTCTACCTATTATTTTTATATATCTAATTATATACAAGAAGATCAGTAATATTCTTAAATGAATGCTCTTCATTGTTTAGTTCTAAAGCTAAACAACAATTATAAGTGCAGCAAAATTTCGAAACTTTTATTAAACTTGAATTTTATGCTGAAACCTACTAAACTTTGGAAAGTAAGCCAAGTCTTTATATCTTACACTTGAAAAAAATGCCAGGATGAAATATAAATGGTAAGAATGAAATGTTTTGAATTTTACTTCAACAACGAAGGATATTGCTCTAAAACATGTTTAAAATATTTTTTTAATTCAATTGTAAATAATTAAAATTATTCATCTTAAAACTCACATAATTGAATCGATAATTTTCTTTCATTCTTATGCTGTAATATATTCTTAAATTTTGGTTTAAAAAAATATCCAAATTTTGTGTAATTTTTATTTAATTAAAATCACACAGAACTGCAAGTTTAGTAACAAGATCATATACCAAATTTTCTAATATATCTTTGCAATATACCAAAAAGGTTATGTTCTAAATCTTTACATTTTTAGTTATCGCATTTTTGTGCATGCTGATATTCAGACAAACAGATGATGAAACTTTTTATGGATTTAATTCAAAATTTAATATAGTTCTACAAATGTTAAACTATGTACCAAATTTTATCCGTTATACTTTTAACGTTTTGTAGCTGAATTCAATGGCGATCAGAAAGACAAATAAACATACTTCATTTGAATGGAGGTAGTTCAAAATTTTGCATAAAATTTTGAATATTTTTTTCGGTGTTAATACATACAAAATTACACCCGTCTAGTTCAAAGTCATCATGTTCACAGAATGACAAACGGATATAATTACGATTTTTTTTTTCGTTTTCAGCTAATTTCACAAAAGAAAATGAAAACAAAAGAGAGTAAAAATTAATTTTTTGTTTAATAATAAACGGTTCATAAAAAATCACTGATATATATAAACTGATAAAAAGTTATTGAATTACTTCGATTAAAACTTTGAGATATTGAAATAGAACGTTTGCATACTCTAAGAAAAACTACATAATTTCTTTCAAACTCTGGTACTAAATTTTAAGAACTATTATATAATAAAATTAATAAGAACTATTATAAAAGATTATTCAATAACATAATTTAAAATTCTTCTTTAGCGACAAAATTAAATACAAATTAATGGCAAAGCCAGAAGCAGCAAAGTGTTTACAAGAAAATCGCCGAAGCGTGTGAAAATTATTTTGTGATAAAAATAAAAATCTTACTTCCTTTTTGTTTTTCTAAAAATAGAAAATCAATAATAGTTTTGGTCAAAAATTTATGCTAAAAGTGTATATACATTTGCATAGAAAGATGGTGCAAAAGTAGCAGCCTCGTTTAAAAAACATTTTCATACAAATGTGATTTTCTTGATAAATACTAGTTTTTAACAGAACAGTTTATATGTTCTTTCTGGATAAAGTTATTTTTTATTAATGATTGCTGATTGTTTAAAAAAATGTGCATTTAATTTAGATAATTTTTATAAGACTTATCAGAAAATATTTCACGAAAAATTTAAGCTTGGTTGAGTGCATGAAAATTTTATTTTAGACCCAAAATGTGTATATTGATGATAGAATAAAGTTAGTACATTTAAATAGTGGGACATTAAATTAATAAAAGCCTACATTATTATGACTAAAACTATGATTGAAAGAATTAATTTTGTAATTTTATAGTAGAGAGTGTTTCAAAATTTAATGTTCGACATTTGATGTAAATAAAAAAAAAATCTTCACTTTTTGATTGAAATTTGCTAGTTAGTTTTTTACTTTTCGTGTTGAGCCCTGGCTAATTGTTTTGTATTCTACACGAAATAATGAAAAATACTAAGCTACTTCCTTTTCGAAAGTACGAAGACTTTTCTTTTCTACATGGCCGATTTTATTACATAAAAATATTTAATATATATTTTTTTTCTAATTTTTATTGCTTGTAATAAAACTCGATGAGATTTCTGGCTTTTATAACAAAAACTCGAAACATATGATCTTTAAAATCCTTAAATTCAATACAACTCATTCAAATGATTTGTATTGAACTAACCATAACTTTTAAGATAAGGAATTTTTCAAAATTTTGATTATTTTTGCATCAACGAAAATAAAATAATCAATGAATTATGCTCTAAAATAATATAGAATATTTAAAAACGAAAACAGATTCCGACAGTTGCTACAAGTATTTATATAAACTTTATATTTTTGTTTATTAATAAATCAAATCGTTGTTACTAATTTTCATTTCAAACATACAGTCGCTCCGAGCCAAACTCGGACATCAAAGAAAATCTACTAATTAAGTAAAAAATTTTTAAATAAAAATAATTAGCAAAATAATTAAATGCATTTTCAATAATATATTTATTGCAGTATTAAAAGCAGATAACAAAACATATAAATTATTACATTGTAACCAGAAATTATGGTAAAAAACAAAACAAAACAAAAATTAACGCACAAGCCAAACTTGGACGGCTAAGAATATTTTTAAAGCTAGTTAATATTTCAAATGAATTAATATTTTGTATGTAATCCTTTGTTTTTTATAATCATTTTAAGGCGTTTAGGCATAGATTGCACCAATTTTTCACAAAAATTAGGCTGAATATTGTCCCATTCTTGCAATAATACTCTTTTCAACTCAGTTTTACTTGAAACAGCGTGTTCCCTGACTTTTTTGTTAAGAGGATCGCACAAATTCTCGATGGGATTTATGTCTGGGCTTTGGGGTGGTGTTTCCATGACGTGAGGACAATTATATAGGAGCCAGGAACGCACTCTATAAGCTTTATGCTTGGGATCATTATCCTGATAAAATCTCCAATTATTTCCAAGCGAATGTTTTTGCACATATAGTGGCAAATTTGTTTTTAAAATGTCAAGGTATACATTCTGATCCATTCTCCCTTCAATGAAATGCAATGTTCCTGGGCCAGCAGCTGAAAATGATCCCCAGACCATTACTGATCCGCCACCATGCTTCACAGTTGGTTTCAAGTTTTTTCTACGCAATTCCTCATTCGATTTTCTCCAAACATATGGCTTGCCATCTAATCCAAATATATTGAATTTGCTCTAGTCAGTGAATAATACTTGTTTCCAGTAAGAAAAATCCTTGTTTTCATGCAAATTCACGTCTTACTTTTTGATTTCGCTTACTTATGAAAGGCTTTTGTTTGACTTTTCTCCCATTGAGATTTTTCTTATGGAGCACGTTTCTAATTGTTGATGGACTAGCTTTTCCCCCTAATACATTTTCAGCAATAATAGCTAGCTTTGGAGCGCTAAGGAAGGGATTTACTTTCACTTTTCTCACTAAATATCGCTCATCTGCTTCGGTGAAAATCTTGTTATGGGCTTATTTAGGCTTATTTTCCACCTGATTATTGGTTTTGTAGCGTTTTATAATGTCATGAACCGTGGAATGACTTCTTTTGACAATCTCCGATATTTCTTGCACAGACTTTCCATTTTCAGTATGCTTAATAATCAATTTCCTTAACTCTATGCTCGTTTGTCCCCTTTGCCTTGACATTTTCAATAAATTAAGTTTTTTTTCTGCAATAAATGAAAAAACGTCAAATCGAGAATTCCGCTGAACAACTACAATGTTTTTCATGAAGTTGTCTACAATTTTCACTCAGGGTTGCAATTATTTGGCGCTTTATTGTGAGATGTCCGAGTTTGGCTTGCGCTCTCTTTCTTCCGCAATTTTATTTTTATCTCTACATTTGTGATTATACTTTATGAATTAGCGTTATTTGGTTTGTTTTTAATAGACCAATAAATTCACTATTAGAAAACCATCTTTACTTTTTTTGAATTCCTTTTAGTCAAAGTATTTTTACAAAACAAGATTTTTTTCTATGGTGTCCGAGTTTGGCTTGGAGCGACTGTATAATATTTTGGAAGAAACATGAACCCAAAATTCTTACAAGATAAAGCTTTTTTTTTAAAGTTGGCTTTAATTTCATTTACTAGAAAAATATAATTCGTGCATTTTTATATGTTTATTATCAATTTAATTATGCATGAAAAATATCTAACAATCGTTTAAAATTCCAGCTAATCTATATCTAACAATCATTAAATGCCCAGCAAAATATTGCTTTAAATTATAGACAGATTATCTAATTAGATGCATATGCATAGTCTAAAATAAGAACATAAATTTGTTCCCTAAGATAAGATCTGAAAAACTACATAAGTCAGTTTAAAAGATAATAAAATAGATTTGATCAAATTATATAACTTTTTAGAATAAAATCTAAACGTTAATCATCAGAAAAAATAAGAATTTTTCTTTTTATACGTTTATTCGTATTGAAAAGAAATCAAAATAAAAAAAAGCTTTTCCTGCTTGCTATGAGTCACTGTTCAGAAAATATGGAAAGGGCTGTTTTATTTATTTATTTTTTTTTTTTTGCAGTCCAATCAAACGTTATTCGTCAAGGTCATTAATATCCCATCATTCCTAGGAGTCTTTTGCACAGATATTCTGCTTTCCGTGATTTCGTTTGGCGGGATATTTTGGCAAACAGAACTTGTCGCCTACGTTTTTAAAACTATACTTGTGTTCCAAATCGATTGACATGTTGTGTCTTTATTGATACATTGTGAATATTTTATGGTGGTAATGAGAAGTTTGAAATAATATGAAATTATTTGATCTTTTTAAAATTTTGACATCGTGCCAAAACTTCACGAAGCTTTTATTGTGATAAAAGTATTATTAGCGTTGTGAGACATACGATACGAGATGCATCAATTCTGTTGGACTCCCTTCAACTACCGCCATGTTGAAATGTTTTATGACGTTCCTCTAATATAAAATCTTGAATACAGATAATTTGAATTGTTCAGAACTGAAACATTGCTTAGGTGATAATACTACTCATGAAATAACTTCAAATATTGGAGACGTGAACTGCTTTCTAGAATCGTCAATGTTTGTGCCACAGGTTTTATAGAATATTTGATTCGGAACGTTGTTGATGGATCTTCAAAATAACAAGCAACTGATTCTATATCGAAAGAATTAAACGTGTGTAAATTCGGAATACCTGCTGAAATTTTGCACATATAGTGAAATCGGAAGAGCTTTTTAAGCCTCGAATCTTATTTGAAAATTGAATTATGTGTGTTTCGTTTTCAAATTAATTCCCATCAAGGATTGAATAGGTTTTATCAAATATTCCAAAAACTAACCAATATGAAATGTAGTAAAAGGTACAGCTTGGTGCAGCAAATTTTTCTGTGTAGGTATTTTGAAACTCCATTACCATGAATCTCATGTAAGCTTTTAATTTCTTTGTTGTGATATGAAAATTTAATGATTTATGCAAAAAATCGTGTAATGGTTGAACTGAAATCACACTTCAAACTGTTATGTGATGTTTATGCACTGTAATTGAATGTTTCATTTGTCACAGTTACATGATAGAAATCCTCACATTTTAATGCAACAAGATTAAAGACAATTCCATCAATTTGTTCTGTATCTATCAATGTATTCATGATGTGCACAAATTTACGCTTGGACTTCTTAACATGACTTTCATATTTGGCTAAGATTCCAAACGAATATTACTGCAACAAAAATCGAATCATGAAATCTTTTAAATAGTAATTTGAACTGTGTTTTAGTATCTCCATAGCTAAGGGGACTCGTGTTAGAGAAACGAACGAGTGATCGAAATTTTTCGTAGATTTAAAATATGAAGAAAGTGCTGATTTTAAAAAGAATTAAATGAAGTGGTATTTTTTAATGCACTGTGCACAGTTCGTCTAAAATTAAAAAAAAGTGATACTAGGACTATTAACTTTCACTAATTTATTTTATTTGTCTGATTTCTTATCTAATTTTTAATGGATGTTATTGGAACAAAGAAATGGGATTATGAACATGATTATTTATTACCTTTTATTTTCTGAGGAATTAGTGCAAATGAAGTTGTTGAAATGAATGGTGTGTTTTTTTTGTTGTTGTTGTTTTGTTTTGTTTTCCTTCTGAAAATTGAACTGAGAAAATTCTAAGCATCGAGCATTTTTATGTATATTCTGAACAAATTTTTAATGCTAAAAAGAAATACTTCTTCATCTTCTGAAAATAATCAAATTCAATCAGTGAAATTGTTTTCTGCAGATTTTACTAGCTACTGATATAATTGAAAATATTCTCTTTTTATTAATATTGTTTTGTGTTTTATGCCATATCAAAAAATTATCATTCTCCAAGTTATTTGATATCAGTATTTAAATTAGTGCAGTTTTTATCCCATTATTGTGCTGGTTTTAAATTTAGTAGCGTTATTATGAGCCTGTCCCTTGTCTGAAAGCGATATGCAGTTTCACTATCTTTCTGCAAAACCTTTTTTGTTTGCTTGAAAACTCCTTATCTATAAAGTATATTTCTTTGAAAAATCCTTATATATGAAGTATATTTCTAGATATCTCATTGACGAATGTAATTCGTATTATTTTTTTCTTCTACTAATTTAACGTTATGCGAAATCAGATTGAACATTAAAAACGTTTCTTAAAAAGTTTAGAAAAGAAAAAATTCTAAAAGAAGAAAACATTTCTTTAAAAGTTTAGCGTTTTCAGTTAGATGAAAATGTATGCTTAAATTTTGCGCCATTTTCCTTCCCAGGTACCTTATTCTCTATGAATGTTTTCACATTTCTTTCTTTTTTCCTTTCCTTTTTTTTTTTGGAGATATCATTTTTATATATTATGTCTGTCTAATGACTGATGCAATAAGACCTCTTAAGGTCATTTTGTTTATTAAATAGCTGAATTTTCGGTAGTAAAATTCGATTCATGACTAAAAGTTTAATGCCTATTTTAACTTTTAAATGTTTGAATGTGAAATTGCGAATGAAATGCTTACGAATACTATAAAATCCCATATACAGCTTATTGTGAGATAGAATGTTTTTTATTGTTTTGTCATGATTGACAAAATACCTAAAGCCTATTGTCTTTTCGGGCCCCAACAAATTAAAAAGCACATAGGCGGTATTTCTATCCTGCCTTTCAGAATATATAATTTTAATTTTCTGTATGACCTTTTCTAAAAATTATCTAAAGTTCTTTTGTTAAGCGACTGTTTAAAACCGAGAGAAAATACATACTATATGTGTTAAACCAATAAATATGACTAATGGTTTAAGTAATTTATATATTATTCTCAATGCAAAAACTGTTAATAATGAGTGTTAAGTGTAATATAAAACTTTTCTGCTATACAATGTGCTTTGCTGGAATGAGCATAGCAAATAGAAATTGTTAAAAAATTGTCGGTTCAAAATTGTTCTTAAATTCAACAAATTTTCCTTTTCAAATAAGGATAATGTAGAAGGTTAAACGTACATTGACTTGAGATTTTAATAATACTAGCGGAAACTTTCTACGATTGCGATTGAATCTGAATTGCAGATTATTTTATGAGTGATTCTATTTCATAAACTTGAAAAAAAGTACAATTAATCAGTATTTTCATAAGTTTTTCTTATTAGTAGCTGATTTTACAAAATATAGCCACTTATGCTAAACAGTTAATTTGTAATATACTTTACTTTTAATTTAAGCAAACTTACTTTTTAATTATCTTCTGTAATAGGCTTTGCTTTAAAAATAACGGCTGAGATGCATTTTTTAGAGCTGAGTTTCGTAATTTTTTTTTCAAAGTGCCCGATCTTTAGAATATTATGTGTTCTTAAATTTAATTTTGATTTTCCTTTGGGATGTTTTTCTTTGTATTCTTTTGGTTTTTCACTTTTGATCTTTCCACATTTATGAAGGAGTGCTCAGAACCATTATTATTACTTTAATCATTATTATGGTCATTTTCCTCAACGCACATGTACTAACAGTCAGGTAAACGATGCATGATTTTAATTCCTCATTAAATAAATGAATTTCCAAAATTCGAAGAGTGTGATGGAGAAGTAAATTCCTAATAATTCCCTATCATATGTAATGCTTTTGTGCTTCGTTTAGTTTTCTGGAATGCAATAGGGTTTCATCCATTATCTTCAAATTGTTCCCACCAATCACCGAATTTAAGCATCTGTGTATAGTGACAGACGCAATTCTTGATTCGGAAATGATTCAGTTAAGGATTGCAATATCGGACCAAAAGTTCAATACCGGTATTCGGTATTTTTTAGATCTTAATACCGGTTTCAATACCGGTATTAGAAATTTTAGAAAAAAGAAAACACAGGTGTTTGTTTTATTTGCCAGTTTTATTAGAGAGTATAAATATCACAAAAAATAATTTGTAATTTATAATTTACTAGCCGCTTTTGGCGACCAGCCGATTCACCAATCCTGTCGATAACTGCTACGTTCAGTGGTGGCGGGGTGGTTGGCTGTACGCAAGAAGAAAGACAAGCCGGCCCGCCATTCTTAATGATCGTTAGAATTTTAATAATTAAATATTTTATGTAATTCCTACTTTTATAGCATCTTCATCAAAATATTTTAAAACTACAAATTTTGATAGTCATATAATTTACTCATAATATTATAAAGGCCTTCACTCATAACGTAATATGTATCTCTCTAATTTTCAGTTTACTCCGGTAGAATTTAGGCTTTAAATTAAATTGGGAATGATTAATCTGCAATTAATATAATATGTTTTACTGAAACAAAACATTTTTTAATATGATTACTGAAAAAGAGTCACTGAGCATTTCAATCTTATGGGCACTAAAGAATATCTTTCTTAATTTATGTAATATCTCAAGAATTTGTCAATAAAATTTTCTCAGATTCATCATGAGCAGATCGATTATTTAACAATGTTTAATTTTAAATGCATCAAACTAAAAAAATAAACAGAATCGTTTAAAATAATCGGTCGAAAATCGTTAAAAAACTACTTAGAAAAACGATGTACTTAAAACTATAACCATATACAAAAAATATATAAAAATAATACAATTTAATTACAAAAGCATACAACTAACCTAGTCCTAACCGGATCCAGGAAATAATGAGATAAAACGAATTCAGAAGGAATCCCACCTCCATCCAACATGAAAAGGGCTTGCCCCAACAATGCATTATCCAAACGCTCATAAAATATTTAACATAAAATGTTTTCCTGGAAATGTTCAAAGTTCATATCGTCTCATAGTTAGCACTTGACGAATCCAGAAAACAATAAGATAAAGAAAATAAGAATTTATCGTAACATTACTCAACATTACACCCGCTCGATACATCCAATAGATTTAAATAAGCCATGAAAAGGAAAACAAAACTAAGACTAGATTTCACTACCCAATAAGTATAAATGAAATATTTCAAAAAAGAATGTAGTATCTTTAAATATTATTGTCCTTTTGTAAAGAATTCTTAGAATTCTTACTACTATTCTAATTCTTTGTCACATTCAAATTTAATTAATTTATTTATTCTTGTAATATTTCTCTGTAAATAATGTTCTTAGTTTTTCCTTGTGGTGCAAGGATATGCAGATTTTTATTATCACCGACTCTCGAGCAACCAACACATAATTGCCCGTGTGAAAAGCAAGGCCTTCGTAAATCTAAGCCAACAACTTGTTTGACCTTGAGATTTGTTTATGCTCGTACAAAAACTCAGTTTAACTGGAAATTGAATTCTTTTAAACTGGAATGGGACATCTGATGGTATATGAGGAATCCGTGGGATAAAGACATCCTTCCCAGCTGATTGGCCTGTAGATATGGTTGCTTCAATAACATTTGGCATCAATTTCTTCACAATTAGTTTTGTTCCATTACAAAGAGTTGGAGGATCTAGATTTCTCAAAAGCATTATAGGTGCACCAATCTTTAACTTTAATTGTGTGTTGATACACCGGATGGTTCCAATGAATTCAAAAATTCTGTTGGATAATTAACTGTCTGGTTTATTTCAATTACGGTGTCAAAAGATTTGAATTTTACCTGGTAATTTTCTTAACAGATGGTAATTTATCGTCTTAACTCCCTCATTCGTTGGAGAAAGAATAGCTCTTTCACATAAGGTGTGTTGCAATTTTTTAGGGACACCAGTAAAAATGAAAATAAAAGCGTAAATAATAAATATTTGACATTTATTTCTGAAACAAGTTAGATAAATAACAAAAATAAATGTTGTAAAATAATTTAGATTAAACAAATAAATTTCAACTTTGAAATAACTAAACAAAAGGGTAGCACAAATTTTTAGGGTCAGTGGAATTAAAAACTTCAAATTAAACTTTTTTACCGTTCAATATCGGCACCATTTTTTCTGATGACATCATATATTCTGTTTGGCATGGAATATATTAGGTTCTGAAGAAGTGTTGGATCCAGAGAATACCAAGCATCCATTATTGCTTGTTGAAGTTGGATTTTCGAATGAAATTGGCGCCCTCCTTCGTAAACTGTTCTTGCCAAAAGACCCCATAGATTTTCAATGGGGTTTAGATCGGGGCTTCTAGCTGGCCAATCCATAACTTTCACATTGTTATATCTAAACCACTTTTTTGTTGATTTTGAGCTGTGGATGGATGCAAAATCCTGTTGAAAAGTCCAATTTGGACAACATATTTCAGGTCCTGCATTAAGTAAATGTGTTTGCAACATTTCTTGGTATCGATCAGAATCCATTCTTTCATTCACAAATGCCAGTTCGCATGTACCATTGAAGCTAATAGCTCTCCAAATCATAACAGATCCACCGCCCATTTGCCTTTTGGAGAAAATCTCTGGTTCTTTTCTTAGATCATGCCAGTAATATTTCCAACCGTCTGGCCCATCTAGATTAAACTTCTTCTCTTCGCTGAACATGACTTCTATCCACTCATATTTGAAATGTATGCATTCCATTGCCCAGGATAAACGTTGTAATTTGTGTTGTTTGGTAAGTGGTGGTTTGCAAGCCTTTTTCGCATATTTCATGTTTTTATTGCTCTTGATTGACCTCCAAACAGTAGTGTAAGAACATCCCAGTTTCAATTCTTTTGTTACTTTTCGTACTGATGATTTCCCATTTACACATTTCTGAACAATTCTCCTGTGGGTACGTGAATCGAGCTTTGGCTTAGGTCCTCGCTTTTGAAGGACAGTTGATTTCCCATTTAACTGCTTCATATAATTTTCCACGGCACGTTTTGAACGTTTTATGAGGGCTGCAATATTTTTTAAAGACTTTTTTTCTTTGTAATAAGCTTTTATTTGGCCTTTTTCAAGATCTGATAACCATTTACCTTTAGCCATATTTCTTCGACAAAAAATTAAGTTCTAACGTGGACGTTTTCAATATAAGCTTTTTAAGTTATTAAAACCACTGGTAGTAAATGAAAATGAGCAATAATAAAGATTTAACTTGAATTTATATACCATCTCATCTAGCTGTCCCTAAAAATTTGAAGTCCCAAAATAGCCCTAGTGTTGCTTCAAACGGGACGTCAATATAACCAAACCAAACCAACCTAAAAATTTGAAACACAAATTTGGCATTTTTTTCTATTTTCTTCTTTTATTAGCATTGATATTTAATTATTTTAGATTTTTTTTATTATATTTAATTTTTCATGTTTTTCAAAGAAGTTTTTTACAGATATTAGGTAAAAATTATTGCGATTTTATGTTTTTATATGGTGTCCCTAAAAATTTGAAACACACCTTAGCCAGTTAATATCACAAAAATTACTTTCGATATTTGGAAATACTCTATCTTGCAGATCTTCCATTGTTGCTACTATATTACCAATATTTGTCAACGCTATCAATCCTTCACTATCAATTGTCATTGTTCTATTACCGAGATGAAGTAGATTATGAGCGAATTGCTCGGTGGAAATGTCACCTGTAAGAAGAACTCTCATGTTCGTTTTTAATCCAAATCTTTGAACATTTTTTTCCAAATATAAGATGCTTTTATCGATGCATTCATTTCATCTGTTTTTGTTCCTCGTGGAATAACAGGCAACGTTTCGCGAAAATCACCAGATAAAACCAGAGTTACGCCACCCACGCTCTCGTTATTTTGAAAAATATCTTGCATAGTTTTATTAAGAGCTTCCGATGTGCCATTGTACATTCATCCCATACAATTAATTTACACTTAAGCAATTTTGCTCTATCTGAACTTCTTGAGATGTTGCAAACTGGGTTTTCAACAAACGATAAATTTATTGGTAATTTGAAGACTGAATGAGCTGTTCTTCCGCCCGTCAAGAGAGTTGCAGCAATACCAGTGGAAACTACTGCAAGAGCAATTAGATTCCTTTGTCTAAGATTAATTAGGTACGTTTTACCTGTTCTACCTGGAGCATCCAAAAAGAATATACCACCAGTTTCTGTAAAAACTACATATGTAATTTTTTTAAAAGCAAGTCTTTGATCTTCAGTCAGATTAGACTCATTTGTTTCATTATATGATGTTAGTTGATGAAGGTTGTAACATGTCTCTCTTATTATTTCATAATTTAAACTGTTATTGATATCACGGTGTACCTCTGGAAGTCCAAACACTTTTAAATCTGTACCTCCCAATGCTTTAATTTTATCTTCAAGAGCAAGTAAAGCACTATTAAATATTTCATCATTGTAGTCTAAATCCATATTATTAACTGTAATTCTTGTTTTATGCAAAATGTCTTCAGACATATTTTCTCTGTGTAAATTCCATAACTGTACAGGATTTGATACACAACAAGTATGAAAATAACTGCATATAGATCTCGCAACATTCTCCCTGAATGCGTTGTAGCTGCTTCATCCAACGTACTTTTCTAATGAGAATCATCTTTCAGAAGTCCTCTCAGTTCGCAAGCCTGTTTGAAAGTTTCACAAACAATTCCATTAAATGTTTTCAAATCAGAAAAAGATGTTGGGCCTATAACCTCATGAAGTAATAATCTTAGATGGAAACATTCCGAATTACTTGGGTGAACGGTGTAGAAACGACCAAGAGTATCATTTGATTTAATTCCTGGGTGATCAGGTACAGCTTGTCCAGATTTCCTAGGAACTCATTTCTTGTTCCTTTTATTCCAAGTATAATATTTAAGCACTTGAAGGTACAATAAAGATCGAGCAAATTCATCTCTTTGTCATGAAGAGAAAAATGCAGTTAAAGTAGTTTCTGGTGGAGCTTGAACTCGTTCTAAAACATTTTCTTCTGTAAAGTAAACACTCTGACCATTTTCAAGATGCACACTTAAATAAACAACAGTGGGATGCCTTTCGTGAATAGGAAACCCCAATATCCTCCAAACTGCTTCATTGCTGCTGAGATATCTTCCTATTTCTTGCATTTGAATTTCGTCATACTGAATATCATTATTTGTTAAATTAAATATATCCATGTCAGAACCTTTGTTTCTATATTTGCACAAATATTTGATAGATTTTATAGAACTGCAGTATTCGACGTTGATATGTGCATTGAAATGCTCTTGATAACAATGGACAAAAATGAACAATCCATCGATTATCTATCACAACCTCAGAGCCACTAACTTACTTGATTGTTACTTGGCCTCCATCTTCAGGTGTCCGTCTACGATCAAGTGGATATCCGTCATGACCTGTTTGTGTTTCTTTTAAAAAATCTCTTGGATACATTTTTGTAGGTTGTTTGTGGGCGTTTTAACACATAAAGGATGAGACGGCCAACTGATGATAAAATGACTATATTCTGAATTTAGTTACAAGATTAATGGATGATGGACGGAACAGGAACAATACAAGAAACTGGAACAACACGAACACTGAAGTAAACAAAGTTAATTAAGACACCTCGTCTTCTTTCAAGTTATAGAACGTTACGGCTATCGTCTACAGTGGCATCGTCAAAACACGTCTTCTTTCTAGTTATGCAACGAACGTCTTCCGTTGCATATGTCTTTCACCGCGGCCTACTCTCAACTGGCAGCTACAGTACTTTTGCCGCTAGAGGCGCTGGTTTTGGCGCGCTGTCATGACGGCACCACATTCTCGGCCGTCCTGGTCTCGGCTGGTCCTCCAGACGACACTGAAACAATAAAAAAAACAAAGAAACAGAAAAAATCGAAAATTGACAAAAACAAATGTTTTGGAATTTGGTGCAATCATTCTGTTGGACTTCGTGGGCAGCAATGATCAGCAACACCAGGGTTTCAGAAATTCGGTACACGTTGTAGTACTATTAGGTCCTTCATGACTCCCTTCTTTGGTGACGTCATACGTGTTTCCGCCTTTGGCCTTGGAGATCCGGTAGGGTCCCAGATATTTTGGTTTCAACTTCAAGCCTGGTCCAAACTGGGTTCGCTTTATGGCGACAAGATCTCCTGTTCTATAAGATTGTTTCGGCTCTCTTCTTCTTAAGTTATATGTCTTCCGATTTTCGTCCTGGATTTTGAAGATCTGTTGCTTTGCATGTTTTCTCAATTCTTCTCTTTGAACTTCAAAATGGGCTTGAAATTCAGCCTCGACCATTTCTATAAGCTTGTCAAGTCCTCCAATATTCATCTTAGTGCCAAAAAGTAATTTAAAAGGTGTAGTATCTATGCTTCGTTGATAGGTGGAATTTATTGTTTGCTGCAGTTCGTTGGTGAACTTATACCACTTTACAGAATCTTCTAGTGATAACTTAGAGAGAACAGATATGATCGTCTGATTTATGCGTTCGACTTGCCCATTTGCTCTCGGCAAACCAGTAGTAATTAAATGATGTTTTATCTTTTCTTTCGCACAATATTCGGCAAATTCGTCAGAGCTAAAAGCTGTTCCTCTATCTGAGATTATTTGAGCTGGACTTCCAAACGCAGACTTCTGAATTTTTAACTTTGATATCACTTCTGCAGATGTTGTACTTTTCGTAGGATATATCCACACAAATTTAGTAAAGGCGTCAACGATTGCCAAAACATGCTTATAATTTTTATGAGTACTTTGCAACGGTCCTAGATGATCAATGTGATATGTGTGTAATGGCGTATCTTCTTTATGCAATGGATGTAGCAATCCTTCCTTCTTTCCTCTTTTATGATTCACCAGAATGCAATGCACACAATTGGATATAATACTCTCAGCTTTCTGCCTCAGTTTGGGAATGAAAAAATAATCTTGAATATACTTCTCAGTATATTTAATTCCAGTATGGCCCCTCTCATGCGCATTCCTTATAATTTCCGTCTGCATGATATCGGGCACAACTACCAGTTCTTTACCCTCAACAAATTTGTATAGTATTCCATTTCTATCACAGTAATCTTCATAGTTAGCGACTCTCAGTAATTCTTTAATTGCTTTGATTGCATCGTCATTGTCTTGCGCAGTCTTCAACCTTGGTAAGATGTTATCAAATGAGATACAACATACGTTTATGGGAGATCTACTTAAAGCATCAACGTGAGCCATACGGGTACCTGAACGATGTTCAATAGTGTAATCAAATTCCTGTAGGAGCAGGCCCAACGAGCTACACGAGTTGACAAATCTTTCTTCTGCATTGTTTTCTCTAACGCGGAACAGTCAGTAATGATTTTGGATCGAATTCCTAATAAATATACTCGAAATTTTTTAATGGCTGTTATGACGGCAAGTGCTTCCAGTTCATAACTGCAGTATTTTTTCTCAGCATCTGTAGTTTTCTTACTCATGTAATAGGTAGGGTGAAATTATTGATCGTTAGGAGATTTTTGCATTAGGATAGCACCATAACCTTCTAAACTGGCATCAGTATGCAGTTCTGTTTCATAATTTGGGTTGTATATTCTTAATACAGGTTTCTCAGCTAACAATGATTTAAGTTGATTAAAAGAGCTCATTTCCTTTTCGCCGAATTTAAATTTACAGTCTTTCTTCAACAGATCACTTAATGGTCTAGCAACAATAGAATAATTTGGAATGAATTTTCGAAAGTAGCCTGTAAGTCCTAGAAAACTTTGAACTTGCTTTAAATTGGTTGGCTCTGGAAAATTAAGTACAGCTTTTGTTTTTTGGGTAGAAGGGAAAATTTTACCTTCTTCAACGACATGGCCTAAAAATTCAATTCGCTTCTTCAAAAAATGTGATTTCTTAAAGTTAATCTCTAATCCATATTCACTGGCAATACTTAGAACTCGCTTGACACGTTCGATTCCTTCTTCGTATGAGGAAGACAAAATTATGATGTCATCCATATAGGGCAGCATAACACCATCATTGATCAAAGGTCGAAAAATAGTGTTAATATATCTCTGAAAAACAGCTGGGGAATTGCAAAGTCCAAACGGAACCTTAAGAAATTGATATTGACCTTCACTTGTGACGAATGATGTAAATTTTCTACTATCTTTATTAACATCAACATGAAAGAAGGCATTTTTGAGATCGATAGTACTAAACACACGTGATCCGTCTAATCTGTCTAAAACATCTTCGATTAATGGAAGGGGAAATCTGTCCTTCACAATTACTTTGTTTAATCTTCTATAGTCGATGCAAACACGGGGAGTTCCATCTTTCTTTCTAACAATTACAACTGGGCTACTGTACTTTGAAGAACTAGGTTCAACAATTCCGTTTTCTAACCATTCATCTACCTGAGCACGGACAATTTCTTTTTCTGAAAACGGTAATCTACGGGGTTGATGAAATATAGGTTCATTACTTTTTACCAAAATATTTAGTTCAACACTTGTCGTTTTAGTTTTATGCGGTTTATAATTTGAAACTAATTGTACTACTTCATCTTTAACAATGTTAGGAACGTCAGGTTCAATGTTCAATTACAGTTTACATCAATTGATAGGACGGATAATGTATCGCTTTCTTCTATACGCTGAAATTTATTTTTAATCGTAATTCCGTCTTCATTTATTAGTGTTTCACCTAGCATTAGCACATTAAGTCCAACACATACATCAGCATTACACTTGAAATCATCAATTTGAATGTTACCTTTAAAATAACCTAATGGATTTACTTTGCATTTACCAAATCCACTTAAAGTAGAGTTCAATGGAGACAATGTTTCTATGTTTAGTTTATCAAACACTGATTTACGAAGCAATGTCGCTTGGCTTCCTGTATCGATAAGTGGGTTAACATTCACATTATTAATCGTTACCTTATTGTTAAGTTTTTGTTTGAAGTTAAAATTTAAATTTGCAACTTCTGGTTTCGGATTTGCTTTTGGGCACTCAGCAGCTTTATGACCAAATTCTCCGCACCCAAAACATTTTAATCCCTTGTCCTTATGAACACAAAATCTTGATAAATGAGTTGAATCCCCACAGTTATAACAGACTTTATTCTTATGATTTTCAAAATCATTATACTTCATTCTTTCAGCACCACTACTAAATTTAACTTTGCTTTCGTTTCTACCATGAAATCGCTCATTATACTCATGCTTTGGTTTTATTCTATCCGAAGAATTAAATCTATAATTAGAATCATATTTCGTTTTGTTTTATCAAAAACAATAGTATTTTTACTTTTAACAGAATCACTCTTTATTATTTCATAAACCTTAAGTTTTTCTTTAAATTCAGATAAACTTTTACAACCATATAAAACAGTTTTGTTTTCATGCCTATCATTAATACCTTTAATTACATAATGAATTAAAGCAGAATCTTCAATTTTACCCGAACTGCTAATTTCTTTCATTTTCAAAAAGTATTCTAAAGCAGATTCAGAATCCTTCATTTTTCTTTTACTTAATATCTCATGCAAATTAGCTGAATTTATCTCAAAAGAAAATTCATCAAGCAAGGCTTGTTTCAGTTTTAACCACGAATTTAAATCTCGTTCTGTGCGAACAAACAATTCCGCCGTTCCTCCAAGAGAACGCTTAGCAAAAACAAATTTTTGTAACTCCGACAAACCAAACAATTCAGAAATATTTTCAAAATTATCTACCCACACAGTTACATTTTCATGTGGTTCTGCTTTAAATTTGTTTATAGTACTTTCAATGTCAGCATAATTTATACCAGAATTAAAAATAACAGGATTTCTATCAACGTTACTACCACTTCTAAAATTACTAATACATTCAACATCATAACTATTATTTTTATTACTTGGAACAGATGTATAATTTTTTCTTATATCAGCACATCTATGATCAGCACATTGCATGGAAGAATCGTTTATTTTTTCATTTCCTGTTTCGAGCTGAATATTATTATTTTTATTCAATGAATTCGCATCCGTCAAATTTTGTTCGGTGTCTGACTCATCAGACGAAGCGTTAGAACATTCTTTTGCAAAAGCATCAAGGTCACAGAGCAGAGAAAGAATTCTTTTTGAAATATCTTCTTTCGAACCATCAAATGAAATATTGAGCAAATTACAAACAGTAATAAGTTCATTCAAAGAAAATGCATCGTTAATGTTTTCCAGCTTCTTCTTAAACTCCTCGCTGTCTATCTCTAATACGAATCCGCTGAAATCTCTCAATCGCTTTCGATTTCCTCGATCGCCGTCAATTCCAAACAACAATTTATGGAGTACTTTTATTTTTTCTGCCCGGCAATTCTTCAATGCAATGTTTACTACTTTAATATCATTCAAAATCATTTTGAACAAAATAAAGAAATCAGTACATACCCCTTTTTTCTTTCTTAAAATAATATCGTCGTCGTCCGTCTAAGATCCGTCTGATCTTGTATAACAATAGTCACAGTCACTGTCCACTATTTTGACTTTTTGGGCATCTTTATCCCACTTCTGAATAATGTAGGTTGTTTGTGGGCGTTTTAACACATAAAGGATGAGACGGCCAACTGATGATAAAATGACTATATTCTGAATTTAGTTACAAGATTAGTGGATGATGGACGGAACAGGAACAATACAAAAAACTGGAACAACACGAACACTGAAGTAAACAAAGTTAATTAAGACACCTCGTCTTCTTTCAAGTTATAGAACGTTACGGCTATCGTCTACAGTGGCATCGTCAAAACACGTCTTCTTTCTAGTTATGCAACGAACGTCTTCCGTTGCATACGTCTTTCACCGCGGCCTACTCTGAACTGGCAGCTACAGTACTTTTGCCGCTAGAGGCGCTGGTTTTGGCGCGCTGTCATGACGGCACCACATTTTTGTACATTTTCCATCTTTCATACATGGTAACAGAGGATTAATGCTCCCACAGGACCCATGTATCATCTGTGTCTTATTGTATAATAATAATATTGGATCAGTTTCAGGATTTGGCAATTTAGCAGTAATTAGGTCGTCAATCTTATGAACATAAAATTTTTCTTGAAACCACAGAAGAATATGTGCATGTGTGACATTCAGCTGTATAAATAAAGTATCTTATTTCCCTAAATATTTTTCCTTTGTTTATAAGATTTATGAGCGATTTCAGTTTCAAATAGAATACTCGATATATTATATCATGCCTATCAGGGCTTTTTTGTCATGCTATCAACTCTTCTGTAATCTCCCTCCACTGTGGATTGCATGTAAAGGTAAAAAATAAATGAGGGCTTCCATAATTTCTAATGTATGTCATGGCATCTTGAGTTCTTTCATCGCATGTATCGAGGACTGCTGTGAAAGTAGATGGTGAAATTGTTGGTTTTCCAATTTGTTTCATATTATCAACAATTAATTATAGCATCTCTCAAATGAATATAATCTTCAACACGGAGTTTCTTTTGATTCAAATGTATAAATCGCAGTCGCTCGGTTTCAATTTTAGCATACATATCTACAACAAATTGTTGAAAAAGTTCTTTGCACCTTAAAATAATGTTGAAATTTGATGCACGTTTAACATAATCCTAAATGCATAAAAATACATTGCTGAAATTTTTTTTTGTAGTTTTTTCACCTGAAATATTGGTTTGTTGCAATTCAAAGTTATATCCATGCTCACCTTGCCAAAATATTAATGGATATTGTAATGCATCGTACGCGCGGTGTGTTTCCGCTATCTATTTTATTTCATTACTCCTCAGCTCTAACGACGACTGCCATGTTTATCACCAGTTAAGATAATTGCAACTTCTGATATTGTCGGAGTATTAAATTTTCTTTCATGTTCACCGGAGGGTACTTTATCTACATGAATGACAATTTTCATTTCTGGCTTGATTTTTTCCATTGCACATTTAACACTTCGAGCATGACTATTATGCTGATGTAGAATTTCTTGTAGCTGTGACACTATTCTGGTTTTATGTCTCTCACATTCCTGCAGCGCTGTTCAACCTAATGTTCTTTATCAGCAACGAAATAAACTTGAAGAAATTTTTTCTCCTCATTTGGTTGTGGCTGTAAACTACCTATTCAATGCTACACTTGTCCTTGAACTTTAAATGTTAGCATAAAACCGGCTCTCTAATTTCTCTTCCTGAACCGAATGAAATCATTTGAAAACTTGAGTTATATCTTCTTATGTCAGTTTGAAAATTAATTGCATCAGGAGAATCCGTCGAGAAAAGCATGTTGAGTAGTTCTGGAGATGTTTGTAGCAAAGGAACTTGAATTTTACCATCATTACAGCACATGCTACTGGATTCGCCTTTCCATTTCAGAGCTTTGCAGAAACTGCATTCAATAACCATTCAACCAATTTCAATTAAAGGATCACATTCATAAGCAATATTGGAATCGTATGCAAATGCAGAATTTTCATTTTGTCTCCAGATTTTATTTCTTGTATTTGACATCCTCATCGCGTTATTTAATTGCCTTAATTGGCGATGATCAATAGTTTCCGATGTTCTTATAGTGGACATTCTTTGGCTGTTAGATACTCGTCTATTGCGTCTTTCCTCGTCCAGTTCCGATGCTCTTAAAGTGGACATTCTTAGGCTGTTAGATGCTTGTTTATTGCGTCTTTCTTCCTCCTCCGCTTCCGATGCCCTTAAATTAGTCATCCTTTGTCTATTAGACATTTTTTGTCGTTGTTCATAAAATTTTTGATTTTCGTTTTCCCTAGAAGTCGCGATTCTTTTCCTTTCTCGGTTTTGAATTGACATTAAACATTTCTTTTTACTTGAGGGAGACATACGTTTTATATAGAAAATATAAATTATTTTTTCTTTAAAATCAGTATCAAATTTACAACATAGTTAAAGTTTTTAGGTTCAATTATTTGTACGTTAAAATTTGATTATCTGAAAAATCTTTTTGAGATTTATGTTCAATTCTTTTTCTCGAACTATTTAACGGTACGTTGCCAAAATACTAAATATGTTTTTAAACGCAATCAAAAAAGGGGAGAAATTATTCTAAGAATTTGTGTAAAGCAGGTGTTTTTATTAAATATGTTTTTTTCTTTTAAGCAAGCGAAGAAGGGAAAAAATTATTCAAAAAAATTGGGTAAAGAGGTGTTCTGTCACAGTTCTTTATACGTTTCTTTTTTATGTTTAGCTATTCAGATTTTATAATGTCTAATTAGAGTAACGGTGAATATCTGTGTGTTCGTGTTCATCAATAAATGTTAATTTTTTTAATATGATTAATGAAAACAGAGTCACTGAGCACTTTAAAATTTGATAGTCATATAATTCATTCATAATGTTATATCGGCCTTCAGCCATAACGTAATATGTATCTCTCTAATTTTCTGTAAACTCCCGTAAATTTGTGCTTTAATTTAAAGTGGAAATGGCTAAATTGCAATTAATATAAGAACATTTTTTTACAAAGTCCGTATCCGTTGAAAATAGAATTGTCAACAATCCGAACACAATGCGCATGCGTGAATTTTCAACGCCAATTATGGTAACGCAAATGCGTGAATTTTCTAAGCCAGTTGGGGCAATGCTACGCAGATTATAAATTTTTAATTTCCTTTATTCTGTTTTATTTTAATTCAAAAGTACTTCAGAATGAATCTGAAAGATCGATTAATTAAAAATGTTT
>JAPMOR010062530.1:1490654-1539405 GCA_026543865.1 Argiope aurantia | reverse complement strand
TCACCATGCAACATGGGGTCCCAAACGACATTTAGTAGGTGAAAATCGCAAAAACATAGGGAGTCGAAGGACTATTGGAAAGAATAAAAAAATTAATAAAAAAATAACAAATAGTGTTTCAACTAGGAATTTTTTTTAACTGAAAGCACATTTTTAAAAGTTTTTTTCACCTTGTTGGTATCATACGTATTTGTTGATTTAGGGGGTCGTAAATTATTGAAAACGAAAGAGTTACTAGAAGAAAATCGGGTGGAGTTTGCACGCTGGATGCTGAATGCCACGCAGGAAAATGCATACTTTTCTGCTAGAGTTTTTATTTTCAGATGAATCCTGCTTTATGAGAGAAGGTGTTTTCAATACACACAATGGAATATTTTGTCATTCGGAAATACCCATATCACAAGTTTGATATTAACGTCTGGGCAAAGTCATATATGGGGACCGTATCTTCTGCCAGAACATTTGGTTGATACATGATGGAGAACCAGCATATTTTAGCTACATTCGTGAAATCTGTCTTGCTAGTTGCGAATGAAGTTTAACGACCATCAATTCTGCAATGCTCATTAAGGAATACTTGCTCGCTGCTTTTTTTCTCGAATACATGAAAATTTTAAATACGAGAAGGCTTCTTCTCGATTACTTTGTTCCTAATCCTTGCATTCAGAGGGCCATTCTCTTCGCCAGACTCATTGTCTTTTCGACGTCTGTTTTTTTGCGATTTTCACTGTATAAACCTTACCTGCGACCCTATGTTTTCTAGTAATTTTTCATTTACTTAATGCCTATTATCCTTGCTATGAATTTGTCTTTTGAATTTGACAACGATCTCTGCAAACATCGATGCTGATGTTGCAGCAATGTTTTCTGGTTCCCATTTTAGTTTTCGTTGAATATCTTTAAAACTTCCTAGCTCTCACATTACACGCTTCTTACTTATATCAAATCGTTTTTTACTTATATTAAATGATAGAATATAAAATTCCTTACATTTTCAAAGGTTTTTTTTCCAGTTTTAATATTTTTAGCAAATATGGGTCCTAAACTACTTTTTTCTTTTCAATAATTTACGACCCCCTAAATCATCAAATCCGCATGTTTTACCAACATGGAGAAAAAAAAAACATTTTAAGAATGAGCTTTTACTTAAAACAATTCATAGTTGAAACACTATTTGTTATTGTTTTATTAATTTTTTACAGTTTCCAACAGTTCTCCGACTCCCTATATTTTTACGATTTTCACCTACTAAACGTCGTTTGGGACCTCATGTTGTAGATTGATTCTTTATCCACTTGATGCCTGCTATTGCTCCTCTGTATTTGTATGTCGAATTCGGCAACACCTGTATAAGTGAGGCGAAAATTTGAATTTCGTCATATAAATTGTATCCATATTTGTTAGATAACATTATTTGTTTGGGTTTTAGATTTTTGTAATATTATAATCAAATTTTGTTTTTGATAACTGTAACGAAACCTAATGGTCGCAAAAAAGTTTAAAATGTCTTCTAAACTTCCTATCAGTTAAATTACGAAAATGGTGTAAAAAAATAATTTAAAAAATTCCGATGAAAGTACTGTGCAAAACATGCTAAGCTTTTTATTAAAGACAAATATTTGTAGAACTCGGGAATCACTAACTACTATTTAGAATCACGCACATTTAATTACATTTAGGACGGACAATTACATTAACATAAAAGAAATGAACATTAAATAGATTTCGTCGAATACGTCGCAGGATTAATTCACATGTTCCGTCGCGTCTTTCGTTCAAAGACCCGTCTCGTCTCACACGTCCTGACTTTCTTTCAGACCCGTCTCGTCTGCACTTCGTCTAACAAGCATCAACATCTGTTGGTTAGCAGTTGGCGCTCGTCATCAGGCGTTCGTCACTACATTCGGCGATCCTGACATCTCTTTCGTCCTCGAAAGTTAAATCGAAGTAGAAAAATCTGAAAGAATAAAAAAAAAAAAAAAAAACAGTATCTGGATAAACCAATAAACATTTTTTTCCTTCTAGTCTGAAGACCATGCTTTCATGAAATCAGCTGCGTTGTATTTGGTCCGTCATGACATCCAGCTTTTGCCACGTCATAGCGATCCTTAGGTTTAACCTTAACAATTCGATACAGTCCATGAAACTTTGGTCATAGTTTGAGTCCTGGTCCAAACTGTGTCCGTTGTATGGCCACTAATTCACCAAGTTTATAGATGCGCGCCACTGTTCTTCGTTTGTTGAAACTTTTGCGATTCTCTTCTTGCATCTTCAAAATGTTTTCCCTTGCTTCTTCTCTCATATTATTTCGATCTTCCATCATTGCTTTTGTGTATTCTTCTTCCAATATTTCCTTTAAATGTAAATCAGTTGTATCTTTTAATTTTACTCCAGTTAAAAGCTCAAACGGGGTAAACTTTGTACTTCTCGAAACGGTACTACTGATTATTTTCTGCACTGATGCAACATTTTTATACCATTTGGTAGGGTCTGTTATCGAGAGTTTTGATAGAATGGGTATTAAAATTTTATGCATTATTTCAATTTGCCCATTTCCGAGAGGAATTCCAGTGCTAATTTTGAAATGTTCAATATTTTCATCCTGGTAGTATGTTTCAAATTCTTTTGAGGTAAAAGCTGAACCTCTGTCTGTTATTATTCTCGTCGGATTTCCAAAAGTAAATTGTTGAAGCTTAAGTTTAGTTATTGCATCCTGAGCAGATGTTGATTTAACCTGATACAACCAGACAAATTTTGTAAAAGCGTCGACTATTGAAAAAATATGCTGGTAGTTCTTATTTGTAGAAGGCATTGGGCCAATGAAATCGATGTGATATGTACTTAAAGTCAAATTTACTTTTGGGATGCGGTTAAGGAAACCTTCATCTTTCCCACGTTTCTTATTACATAGAATACACTCCACGCAATTGGCAACCACACTTTCTATTTTTGACCTCAACTTTGGTATGTAAAATTCTTGCTTTAAAATTTCTTCCGTCTTAGCCACAGCGTAATGTCCTTTATTGTGAATTTCGCAAATAATTTCTCTTTGTAATGCTTCTGGGACTATGGGCAATTCTCTACCATTATCGTATTTGTATAAAACTCCATTTCTCACAATGTGTTCACCGTCTTCTTGCTTATCTATCAAACATTTTAATTTCTTAAGGAATTCGTCCTGAATTTGAGCACTGGCTATTTTAGTGGTCACTTCACTTCTTTTTACAAGAATTCGCTTACATTTTCAAGAACGGTTCTGACAGAAAAAACACATACACTTATTTTAAATTTGAGATATCACAATTGAATCACGGTAGAGGCAAAAGGAAATAAATTTATCCTTTCTTTCCTATTTGGTAAGATATATCTTTTGATAAACAACAGGAAACTATAGATGGAGTTGTAAATTTTAATATTTATGACAAATGCCCAGAAGATGGGCTATGACGCCATTAGATCTCTAGCCTTCCAATATTTCGGAACTTTACAGTTTAAAAACACAAGTGCAGAGCACGAGTCAAGATGAGTAGCATCAAAAATTTGATGTTGTCCACACAGAGAACATAAGGGAGAATCACAAAGCTTAAGCTAATACAAGTATGCGGGCAAACAGTCATGGCCTTTACTAAGGCGGAAAAGTGCCACAGCTTCACTTCTAAGAGAATCTGCTTTCAACTATGTATACTCAAGCAATGAGGCCCATGTCTTACTGGCATAGTCATGTAGTACTGTCTGCTTTATCCCGGAGGCTTATCTTCTTTTTATCAGGAGTCTGAATAAAATGAGACTTTTCAAATGTCTCTGGGGAACTCTTGCACCTCTTTTGGCCCAAATGTTAGGAGTTTAGTTCTTTTTCCGTGTGAAAAGCCGCCAGTATTCCACTGAAGTAGTCTCAAAACTTATACATCTTGCAAAAATTCTTAGTAAAATGTCAGACACACGGTAGGAGACAACGCTGTAGCAGATTTAGTGTTAACCATGGTGCATCGCTTGGAAGCCTGCTACATCACACCTCTTAAATTTTAATATAGAATGAAGCATTTTACAATATGAAATGCCTTTAAGAGGACAATGGACTTTGAAATAAGCAAATAAATGGAAAAAATGTGAAATTTTACTTTATCATCAAAATATACGTTTTTATTCAAATAAAATAGCATAATAATATGCATTGTTCAGTAAAAAGATTATCTGAAAAGCTTGGAGGAATAAATATATTTTTAATGGCTTTTTCCCGAAACGATATTTTTATTAGATTAAATTATCTTTCAAATGTTTCTGGTATCTTTTTTTGTTGTTGAAGAAATTACATTTATAAGGAAGATTTCGGTTAAACCATAAAAGAAAATTGTGTATGCATTTTATACTTAAAGTTCTTTTAGTTAGTTATTTAGTCAATTTTAATTCAGGGGGAAAAACTGAAACTTCAGTATATGGGCGTAAAAATATTTCTAAAAAATTAATTCTTAATTGAAATTTCAAAATCATCCACAGTTTTGGTCCAGATACAGGATGTAATTGGATAATAAGGAAAAAATAATTAAAAATTAAATCGTCTGGAATATTTTTAAATTATTAAAAATTGTAAATTTTTTTAAAAAAAATAATAAATTTGCTTTGCATTTTTGTACATTTGCTTCAAAACTTTCATTTCTCTATGAATATTAGGAAAAATGTCTTTACAGAGTCCACTGTATTCTTAATCATGGTGCCTGTAAGTCGTATAGGTGGTTTTCAATTTAAACTGAAATTCATTCATTCAAATATTCTATAATTCGATACAGAAATTTCTCTACTTCCACACCTACCTCTGTAAAAAAAGCAGATTCCAGAAATGAAAGGCCTAATCTAATTAGATAATAAAAAAGCAAGTCAGTTAAGAGGTTAATTGACTTTATTTTTATATATTGATTGAAATCTTATGTTAATTCTTTAATGACGAATCGGAGGGTTTGGCGATTAAAAGGCAAGAGAATTCGTTTCATTGTTAAAGATCATCATTTTATCCTTTCAAAATTTCTAAATGAAAGTTTTCATTGGGTATTGATATTTTAACTTGAAAAATAGTATGAAAAGATCATTATACTTCACATAAACCTTATACTGTTCAAGTCTTTAACCCTTAACCTACAACTACGTGCATAGCCCGTAGTACGATGAGCAGACTACAATAAATGTAATTTATTTATGTTGTATTTTAGAGATTGATAATAATTATATATATCACCGCAATTATTGCATCAGGATGTAATTACCTATCAAATATTTCACAAATCAGCAGTTGTGTCTTATACATAGTATTTATATTCCGAAATTCGTGTACGTATAAGTTTGGGCCAATTTGCCGAACCATGGAATGGCTTGAAATTAGCGCGACTTTGTTTACGTTTTCGGCCCAAACTTTTGGAATGTAAATCGTAGGTTAAGGGGTAAAAATAATTCCTTCTCCCTCGTATACCGGTTCCGCTGACTCATATGTGTTTTCATGCATTCTTTTTCCCTTCTTCTCTTTAACTATAAATTTAGAAAGTATACATGCTTTTTTATTGTATGGAGAATAAAACTAAATTAACAATGAATCATATACATATTCTTTTCATTCATTTGTCTCTGAAAACAATTCTAATTAAGATTCTTAATGTTTCATGTAGCAATTCTCTATTCATTTCATTTGTATAATATTGGCCATTGAAATAAGCATTCTGGTCTGTTTCCTGCCCAGTATTCTGAAACATTATATTGATAATGTGCAAAGGCTGTGGCTTTGGGAGATTTAACTAAATCCAATAGTTAACACGTCCCTGATCAAACGATCGAGAGGGTTTGTGATGTTGGCTTTATCTAGCTTTAGATGCAAAATATATGACGCGCATCAACCATTGTATTCAGCTGATAATTCTATGTGTACGTGTGCTTCTAAACTAATATTGCCTTTATATTTTATGCTAATCTTGGTAGGTTCATATATCTATAGAAATAAGATAGTAGAAGCTTATCGAAGGAGTTTGGTTGTGCTTGTACGAAAAAAATTAAAAACCATATGCAACTGTCCATTTCCTTCTAATTATTTGACTTCATAATTTTTAAAATAAATTGTTACGCTTCTAATAAAAGAAACTTGAATTTTATTTTTCTAAATAAATCATTATTTATATTAATATATATTTGAATCAAAATTTCTTTACATCTTGATTATATAAAAATTCAAACATATAAATACACTTAAAAGTTATATATACCTTATATTTTTCCACTACTTTTACACTCAATAACTTTACGTTTGTAAATACGAGTATATAGCGTGTATTTCGTTCTTTTAGCAAAAATATACTAGATACTTCAGAATTCATTGAATTTTGATCTCTGATGAAGCAACTGGACGCCAAAATTGACACAGAAGAAAGAATTTTAAAAACAAAGCATTGGCAATTATCTTGGAAGTGCTGCCAAAGGCTATGCGCTGTTGAACAGTTTCTGATAGCAATCAGTTGAATTGATAGGACAGCAATTGAAAATCGTAGCAATTAATGTAGAAGAACTATTCCAGACATAAAATGAAATGGATATTAAAAGGAGAGAAATAGATAGAGAGTGTTTTTTTTTAACGAAAACATTTTTTAGAAAAGAAATAATAAAACCAGCTGCTATTTATCAGCATTAAATATCAAATACGATTATTTGCATGATTTCAGCTATTATCGATTTATTTTGTTGATACTTGTAAATTTAATGAAAGTTTGGCATTAAATTCTCGTCTCTCGTACTACGTATATGCTAGTAAATATATACTGCAGTCCAGAAAGAAGACTCACCTGGTCATCCCTTCAGAAGTCAATAAGCTTGAAATTTCTGCCCCTTCTTGATGTTAACATATTGAAAATCACTATCCATTCTTTTTTGTTGTTGTTGTTGTTAGAATAAAATATTTTTTTTAAAAATTTCAATGAAAATTTTTTATTCCAAATCGTTGAATCTAAAAATGCACTCATAATGATAAAATCTTTTTGCTTTAAATTTGATCTGAGAATAATTACTAATAAAAGCAAAGAGATATATATAAGAGATGCATTGAATGTAAAGACCATAAATTAGTATTTCCGATTAGTTAATTTTCAAGGATATGAAACAAAGACAACACATAGAAGAAGGAAAATGAGCAGGACTTGTGAAACTTCAAGGAGGTCATTTTGAATGATAAATAACAAATTTCATCCAATGTATAGGCTTAACTTCAATTAAAGACGTTTCTAAGAATATCGCGGCATAAATTTTCCAAAATATCTTTAATATAAGGAAGCTTAAATTTTTAATAACTGTAGGGATAGGAAAAATTTTGGATACTAATCGTTTTTCAAGGTAAGGAACTTATTGTGTCATTTTGGATTGAGTAGTGCAAGAATTCTATTTTCTTTAGTAAAAGGAAAACTTTTTTTAAAATTTGTCTCTTAATCGTAATCGAAAGCTATTTTTAGAATTTCTTGATGTTTTCAGATTCGTCTTTGTAGAGAAGAGTTTCGTTAGCCAAGCATTCATGAAGAAATTTTGAAAAATTCATTTTGTCTATTCGGAACAACAAATGAAGTTTATTTTGTTCATTCGAAATGTATAGACATATGAAAAAAAATACCGTTTTTCAGATCTAATGTTGTAAATCTGAAGAATTTTCCAAAGATTCAGTTACCTCATCAGTTACCGAATGAGAATATCTGTCTCTGAAAATATTCTTTTTTAATTGAGAAAGTCTATACAGAAATGACGAGAACATCTTTCTTTTCACTGAACGACTGAAGCGGTGTAATGTGAAGTACTGGGTTTAAACCATGGCTGTAACAAATAGAAATTACTAGAATATAAAAAACAGGATATTAACTTTTCAAATGCTGCGCAAATAAAAACACTGGATTAAAAAAGAAATGTACGTTGTTTATTTGTTACTTGAGCTACGAGCTCTCCAAGCAACATATTTTTCAAAATCTTTAGAACTACAAAAAAAAAATTAATTATTCTAAACATTTTTTGTGCATCAAACGATATTTTACATGTTGCCAATTTTTTATAAGAACAAACAATCAAATTGATATAACAGACGATAAAAAATATAAATAAATATCACTTGAATAAAGTAAATATCAAATACGTGAAATTAAACAAATAATAAATGTATTATCCAATTAATTATACGAGAATAAAAATAAATATCACGTGATCTTAACAATGGCTGAATTTGTTTGTCAGCATTAGTTAAACATGAGGAAGCTTCTTGGTCGGTGAGTTGCTCTAATGTCATTTGATAAAACAATACTCATTTTTATATAAGTTGATTTCCTTTCAAAAGGTTTGTAGGAAGAAATTAATTCTAATATTTTATTCCTGATAGCATCACAGAAAAGATGAGTTTAGTCAGATAAGGTGTTTCGTTCTATCATATTAAAACTAATAAGGAAATTTTGTTGTTTATTTTTAGAAGTTAGCGAGGTATAAATGGAATATCCAACTTATTGCATGCAATTCTGACCAATAATTGCATCCAAAGTGAAGAAATTGCTATTAAAAACATAAATGCTAGTTTAGAATAGAGTGTTATCAATTTCTGGAGGATGACAAAAGTAACCATTTGTATATGCAACTTGAATTTCTTATCCAATGAATGACTACATTAGATGATTGAAGAAGTGATTATCTAATTCTTTTGTAAATGCACCCTCGAAAAAATTCCTTTTTAAATCATGTATCCCCTAAAGCAGACATTTTGATCCCACAAATTTAAATATATTGATTTGAAATTAATAAAATAGGGTTTTTTTTATTAATTTCAAATCAAGAATATCTGGATTTTGTGCTACTTTATTTTTATTGGTTTTGGAGACAATTAGAAATTTTATGTCCAGGGTCTTAACTGTAAAAATATCTAATTTGACTGTTACTACAAGTATCAGGTATATTATTTTTATTTCGACATTGGTAACTGATAATTTGACCAGTTGAATAAAAATAATAGTTTTCTATTAAGAGGAGGTAAATCATTCTTATGAGAACCATAAGTGTTCATATACATTTTTGCATCGTATTTCGCATTTACACATGATTTCATTATATTTTTCTGTTTTAAAATATATCAGTATGATATATTTTAAACTATGATATAATTCCTGAGAATACAGTTCTATTATCATCATCCTTTTGGTGCAATATAGCCAGATCTTTGTGCCATAAAATGGAACACAACCAGCCAACCAACCAATCAATCAGTTAATTTAAATTAAATTTATAATGCAAAAAAACGGAATCCTTTTGTTCCTCATTTAATGAAGAAATTGATATACATATATTTGATACGAAATTTTTAGGACAACTGTGTCAGTTTGAAATTTTATTTACAGCTATCTCTCCTGCCCTTGTTGCAAACAAAGCTACGTTGTGATTCTGAAAAACATTTTTCACTTTAAAATCTTGCGGTTGTTCTATTTGAATTACTTAGGGCTTACTTTCATTGAATCTCTCCTAACACTTCATTAAGTTGGCTATTTCACATACATAAGATTTATACCATGATAAAAATAGTAATGTTCGCTCTCTAAAGCAACTGAATGCATTCTGTTGAGGTTTATAGCATTTATACCTATTTACCGACGATTTCTTTTTGTGTATATACCTCTTGATTTTCCCATATTGAATTTATCATCATTTAATAAGGCTTTTTTTTTTTCTCTCGGTATGTATTCTGATTCAAATTTGCTGGATGTATGCTTTCCAAAATCTCCGGTTAAATGCTGCTTTTTTCAAATTTTTCATGTAGCCTCTGTTGAATTCTCACTAAGCTCTTTTTTAACATTCGACATCTTTCTTCTCTTATAAAATGATTCGTATGCGTGTAAATACAATAGTTAGAATTTGATAGAGATAGGTTGAGGCAAGTGATAATGCCGCCTCTTGTGCAGACTTAAGATTGTTGTTGAATTAGACATTGTAACCTATGAGCAAGACTACTCAGCCAACAATCCAAATATTTTTAGCACAAATAATTAATCTACTGTACACATCACAAACACTAAATTAAAACGTTATGACTGAATTCACAAGAATTTTTCCAAAACAATAATTATGAAGCTCACAATGTTATTTTGTGTTTTTACCTCAAATTAAATTTTTGGTACTCAACCATCTGAAAATGAGAGGATCCATATCCAACAGCCATTGATATACAATTGTTCTTGAACTTGACGAATTTAATTTTTCTTCTTAGATATTTGCCTTAGATCGGAAACCTTGAAATATTTTCTTAGATTATCATTCTTTTGTAGCTATTGACTTTTAAGAGATCATATTCACCGTCAGGTGTTTGAAAGTAATCCCAGAAATTGCCAACGTTTTATTTTGAGTGGAACATATGATCAAGACTATTCAATAAAGAGCCCAAATATTTTTAGTGTAAATCATTTATTTAGTACTACTGCACACATCACAACACTAAATTAAAATGTTAAATATTATAATTCAGCTGTTATAAATTTTAAAACCATCAATTTGGATCCGTCAGTCATTTTTCACTCTCAACGATCATTTTCTTCGTTTTCCTCTCTCTCCCTCTCTAATAGGAAGTTCCAACTCTTGGCAATTCCAATCGTCGTTGCTGGCTAGTCGTTACAAGATGTGGTCTATTCAAATTTTTCTTGATAGTTTTATATACTTTTAATACCTGATGCAGCATCACGTAACATTTTTGATAATGACTGTAAATTTTATTGCTATGTTTTTTTGTATATTAAGCAATTCAGTATTCTTCTAGAGCATAATGAATATCTACTGTCGATTCAAACAGAGATCAAATACCTTTAGATTGAAACACAGATCAAATATATTTAGATTCAAACCGTTCAAATATATTTAGATTCAAACCGTTCGAATATATTTAGATTCAAACAGAGATCAAATATCTTTAGATTGAAACAGAGATCAAATATCTTTAGATTCAACCAGATAAAATATCTTTAGATTCAAACAGAGTTCAAATATATTTAGATTCAAACAGAGATCAAATATATTTAGATTCAAACTGAAATAAATTATCTTTATCGGTGCTATTAATATTCAGTTGCGTGCTGTTTCTTGGTCTGATCATCTTGCATGCTGATGGTCGATATATAAATTCATTACTCATGTTTAAATCTTTTAGTATATCTTGAAATGATACGTTTACTTTATTCTTCGAAAAATATCTGATCTCCTTTCTTAGTAACAATTGTTATTTTTCGGGTTTCATATTTTAAGATTCGCCAAGTGGATCTAAAATCTTGTCTTCCAAAGTTTTGAACATAAATGGCATAGGGAATTTAAATCTACAAATCCTTTTTATTTATCTTACCCTTGTAACACGCGGGATAATGCCGATGTTTCTGTAACAGCACATACGGATCATTTTCCTTGTACTCACAAGTAGCGAAATTCATCTATTAAATTTATATACATACACACTCGCTTGTATAGAATCAAAATTAGAGGAATCATGAACCAGTGGATTCTTTAGCCTTAAAAATATATGTTCTTGTGGTGATTGCCTTTGTTGAAATTCAACACATTCATAAGAATTTTCCACAATACATTTTCTGAATGTCGGCCCTTCTTTCAATGGTAACATTAACTTAGACTTCTTATAATGAAAATATCTTACGCATGTAAGAGGGTCGTTTTTAAATTAAATTCTTTTTCATTACTCGTTTAGATTATTATAATTTTCTAAGTTTATAGATAATCTTTGCAGTATCGAAATATATCCAGTAATTGTACTATTTTCTTTTTTCTGCTAGAATGGTTAAAGAAAATGCTAATTCATTTTATTTCGTGTTATTAGTACGACGATGATACTCTAATTGCTTTAAGATTTTTATATCCATCGAATTTCATCAAATTAAAGAAATAATTCTTTTCTGAAGCACTTTTCACTTTCATGCCAGCCGTGGCTTTTCTTCTCGCGAATATTATCCTTGCCTATCAGGCCTTTTTAATTTCTTCTTGACCTTACTAGAGCACACGATCGTCTGTCTCTGTGCTGGTTTTCAAATTTAATTCAGCATTGCTATATTTAAGTGATTTGTTGAATTTTTTTGGTCACAGTATGTTTTCGAGAAAAACAGTTCATCAATAACAGTTACTATGGCAAGGAACCGGCATCTTCGTTTGTCTAGAAGCAGTCACTTCCTCATTATCCACAATTTATTTCTACATACATTCTATTAACATGATTTCTTCATATTCAATACAAAAAGTTGGTTCACCACTCTCTTTATCAAAATTTACATTCTCAGAAAAAAATTTATAAATGCATTATTCGATAATTGATTTGGTTTCTCGCTATTCTCTCTGTTTATATTATTAATAAAATGAATTCACTTTAATAAGTATGTTTTTCTTAGCATATCATTTAAAGTGGCTTATATCAATGATAATGTTTTGCACTCGAAATAAAGACATCCGAATTACAAAATCCAAAATATCGTAAACTGTGACTGGCCGAAAAGTTTCAAATAAATGTTATTTATGCATCACATGACGTTTCAGTTTTATTTACGTGGTAGCTAAATTATCAAATGCTCGTGGCTTAACTAGGGCCATATTGTCGATGTCTATAAGAATATTTAAAACACTAACTTTCATTTCATATCAAGGGTCAAGGGCATATTATTTAAGCAATCTTAATTGCATGAATCTTATGTGTGTCGCAACAATTCGTTCTTCCAAAACTAATAAAGTTTCCAAGTGTTCGGGTACATCAACAAATTTTAATCCATTACTTGCAACCTTTTTTGGAATTTTTTCTTGATTGACTCAACCAGAACGCGTAGTACATATAAATTCTCAATTGTAGTTGCACATTTTGTCATTAACTTCGGCACTATACTAACCTAGTATTTTTTTGTTAAACTTCACAATGGAATAGAGGATTTAAGGAATAATCTTTCACAAAGACAACATATTTTGTATATCATGAAATACCGACCTTTTATAAATTGAACTTCAGTTCGTTACAACTAATATCACTTGCTCTTAAAAGATAAATTTCTATGCCTCTAAATTAATTAACATTTCTTCTAATTTTTTAAAATTTTCTATTGTGTAACTATTCGCCTTCACAATAACAAACCTGCTTACGCAAAATTTTCTTCGATTCGTTTCATTTTTTCAATGCGATATTGTGTTGTCATAAAAAAAAATCGGATCCCTCAGGGTTCACATTCTTTAGATGTGTTCAGTCCAAATATCGCCCAGGATCTTTACTCCTTTAATGGGTATCTTCTCGTTTGCCTTCTTTTTTCTGTTTTTATTTTCCACAAGATAACAAGCGATGAAGCTCTCTCCGTGAGCTTCTCTTTCACATGGATACTCAAAATGACTAACGCCTTTGGCTTTCTTTTTATGGGGGGATATGTGAAAAACAGTGTTTATCAATTGCTAATTTGTGGCATTAATGAAATGAATATTCGAATTACTGTGGTCTTCCAGACTGTTGCTTCTACAATGCTTCATAGAACGTTGTTAAAAATCTTGTGTAGGCACGTCTCTCTGCGTGTTACTAATGGTGCACTCATTGAAATCTGTGATAAAATAATGCAAAAGAAACCCCTTTTGATATTTTCGTATTGAACATAAAATGACTTTAAATGCATGTCGTTGTTTGCTTATTTTTTGCAAGAGTAAAGATAATTTTTGAACATCGTACGATTCTTATGCAATTATATATTCCGAAATTATGACGAAAGAACGTAAAAACATTTTATTTCCTTGCCAAATTAATTTGGAATCTGACAAAAGGCGTGGAGTTATATCAGGTACAAAAAAAAAAATATTAAATTTTATGTATGGAGAAATTTATTCCTTGGAAATGACATTTTTTTCAATACTGTAAATAAATACAAATGTACAAAGAAAATAAGACTATCGAAATATGTTACATGCATTTATGAAAAAAAAAGATCATGAAAAGCGATTTAAAGCATCTGCATAATTTTTACTACTTTGCTGAGCTACATAATGCTGTAATACCAGTGTCCGTTTCATAGGACTGTGATTTAAATTCGTTTTAATTTTTAACTAAATTATAGGACTATGATTCACCATGTTAAGGAACTCCCTCACCGTTTAAATTACAATGTAATTTCTTAACGATAAATATCACAGCACCTTCGTTTTCATTGAAGTTAATTTTTCCTTTTCCTGCTTTTAAATTTCTTAGTGTTATATAAAGAAATTCTCCATCGAGAGGTTATTAGCGAAGATATCTCTTACATCTTCGTCGTTTAGTTTTAAGATTTTTAGTTCTATTAAGGGCGAAAAAACATAGCAGCGAATTTTTAAATAATACAGCATATTAATGCATCAAATAATTTTGAAAAGTGTGCTATATAAAATCCATAATAAAAAAGGTAGTGTATAGTGCAAAGTATTCAAATTGTGTGTCATTTTTTCCATGTACTTTATCATAAAGTGCGATATGAATAGCATCGCTCAACGCCTGGCTAAACTCCACAAAGCAAATGGAGTGTTTTCTTATCACTATGACTTAATAGTATCTTTCTTTTGTGCAAGATGATATAAATATTAATTTTTTTTCGTGTATTTTTAATGAGTTCTTAAATATCTGTGCTTATCCAATATGAGACAAGCGGATACCTTTCTACCCTCATTTTTACCTGTATATACATTATTTTTAAAAGATTTAGAGAAAGTGGGCAAAAAATTTTGATGATATATATGATTTTTTAAATGTAATAGACCAAAGAGCAAAATTTGAATTACTTATGTTTTAGGGTACTTTTCTAACTTCAGTTGCAAAATTGATCTCTGAGGTTAATGTGCAAGAATTAACAATTCGTCTAGCCTCGGCGTGTGAAATGTCTTTTTTATTTTTTCAGCATTGCTTCCTATTCAAATTTCTAAATAGACAGGCAGTGTGGAGCTCTTTATAATTTATACAGTTTTCAGATCTCATTCATTCGGAGCTGTTATGAGCTGCTTCCGTACAACGGATGCATATAAGTGTCTCGTGGCAGACGCCAAAAAGCTTGAATTTAAAACACCGTAAGGAGTTATGAATATAAGACCTAACTGCGAATTTGACATACTCTGCTGTTATAGATTCATGTTAATGTCGTGTGACAAATGCAATAAAAAATAAGGGGGAAAAATGGACAATTAGATCGGGATGAAAACATGTAGAACATCCCTGGCGCCACATCTTCAGCTTTATCGGAATAAAGAATGTCTCTGTTGCAGTCAATGTATATTTTGAAGAGAGCTGAAATAATAGAACGGCAGCTAAAAATATGCTCCGGATCCAGCTGCTCGTCTGGACAGTGTCTGCATTCTTCAAAGAATCTGGAACCATCAGGCATGAACCTTATGCCCCTCAGGTGCCCTGTTCTGAGTCTTGCAATTGTGGTTGTGATGTCTCTTTTATAATTTAGATTTGTCCCGGAAAATTTCTTTCGGTTGGTAGAAAGCCTCTGTCTTGCCACTGTATTATCATCCAACAGTAGTAGATAGAGAGGTACAATCCACTGCTCTAGCCTCCTTGGTAAAAGTGTCGTCCTGCTCGTTTCTCTCAATGCCCACGTGAGCTGGATCCATTGCAAGGTGCACGACTTCTTCATTGCCACGATAGAGAACAGAAGAGCATTAATATTCTGGGAAAACCTTGTCTTTACACCCCGAACAGTCAAAAGCGGATTTTCAATCTGAGAGGATCACGATCCCATCTGAAGGAATATGCGTTGATTGCGCAAGGTACATAAATTCATGTTTTGAGGGAGGGATTGAAAAATTTAGAAAAACATTATACCCTTTAGTTTTATGAGGTGTAACAGTCACGGTAATAATCCTTAAAGACTTCAGTTTAATTATTTGCTCAACTTTGCTTGCTAGGTGCAATTTCTATAAGCAGGTCGCTTGAATGAAGTTTTCGAGTAGATTTTATGTTACCAAGATGCGCAATTACTGCCTTTTTAACGTAGGAACTGTAGCGCTCTGTGCATATGATTTTTTTCGTTTGTCATTATCATTAGGTTAGAAATATAAATGGCGCTCAAATTATATATAGACTTACTTTTTCACAGCCCTCCTCCCACGATATACCTGAAAAAGCGTTACAGATTCAATAGTATTTTTTTCTTTCATGTCGTCATTTTTGAGCCTAGGAAAATTTATACTTACTCTTTGTATGTCGATCATTCCATCATTGCTTTTATCTTGATGTTTTTAGGTATTGTTTTAATCTTATCATTGAAAAAAATATTTTCAGCATTAATAATTTAGTTTCTGAAACAAAGCAATTCGACGGCCAAATCATCAATTTTCGAATTTTACCACGAAATATTTTTTTCCCTTAAATTTGTATTGTGCAGAGCTCTTTTTTTCAATTTAGTATATTTTTAAAAAATAGCAAAACAAATTAATTCAGAGAAGTAATAATTTTTAGCTTGATGCTTTAAAGTTTAAATTTATCATAAATTAAGATTGCTTAAATAAGAAAATTGCTTACAGAATTTGTTCCCCATTTAGTGAAGTTTTAGGATAAAATTATCTATTTAAAATATGTTTATTTATCAATGTCCTCGTTTTTCCTACCAATTAGCACGTCGAATTTTCATCAGAACCACTTTCTAAACTCAAATGAAGCAATGCTATTCGATTCATTTTCCTTTTTTTTTTTTAATCCCGAATATGTTATCTAGCTCATTGTGTAATAATGAGATAAATAAGCATTTAATCATTCGGCCCCTTTCTACATCCATCAGTGGGCACTCTAGAAATTGATTTCAGACCCTGTTCCCTCCCACGGCCATTGCTATCACCTCGCATTAACGGATCCTAAAATGATTAATGGGTGATTCTAAATAGATTGCAGAAATTCTATGGCTATTAATAGACTGAGCGCCAACTTGCTGTTTACAAAAGCCCCATTGACACTCTTCGATTCGTCATTTGCGACTTTACTCATGCGATTATTTGTCGCCAAGTCTTGAATTGAGGATTGGTTCTTAAGAAGTTGGGTACAAATAGACGTTTATAAATAGCTACCACAAATTCGGTCTTTGAATTACTGTATTAAGTATTCAGTCGATCTTATCTGAATATTAATAGAATTAGTCAACTTTTATGGCTTTTAACGATTTTTTTAAAGCAACAACTCAAATTCATTCAATTTATTACTTTTTAATGATACAATAAAAGACAATATTTTATTTTATTTTTTTCAATCTGTGAAAATCTAATGAAAAACTATTCAATCTATTGAAAAACTAGAAACTGTTTTCTTCTAAAAAGTTATTTTGCCTTCACTGAGAAAAACTTGACTATCTGTATTCATGACTAAATTGCATCATTATTGCCTTTGTCAGTCAGTTTGTTCACCGATAATATTAGTTGCATTTAATTTCAATGAAATCGATTATTTATCGCTTTCATTTTGTTCATAGCTTCTTTAAGAAAAGTATTTTTAAGCGCCAAATTTTGATAGGCATTGAAGTCGTGTTATTTTTCATTGCTTTAAATTCGATTTATTTATTATTAATATTAACTTTCATTACAAAGTCAAGTTCCATGACATCAAAGTACCAGTTCGTTTTTAATTTAGCTGTACATTTCCTTATGCCTACAGATATTAGACACAGTCGTCTCTTTTCCTGCTTTTAAAAATGAAAAAATTATGCAATTAAATATTTTATAAAACATTAAAAACTGTTTGATATTCTTCACTTCACATTAAATTACAGGATGTCCATAAAAGAACTCCATGGTTTTGATGCATTTTTTTAATTAAATCATAGAATTAGATGTTAATGTTATATATATATCTACTTAAAGATGAATTTATCAAGATTTTTACTATTTAGTGTATTTCAATATGTACCCCGTTTATGGCACGGCACAGATGCAAACTGTATTCACCCCTCTTCCCATGTCCTGGCTTCACTTAAGCAGGTCTCAGCAACAGAAGGGCATTCCGCACACTTTCTATTTAGTGAGTCAGAGGCGCATTCCACAACCTTCACATCATACATACATCATTCCGGGTTAAGTCTTCTCAGTATCCGGGAGTGATACTGGCAACAACATCATCGATACTGTATAGATGGTCAGTCTTAAGAAAAGCAACAGCATCAACACAAGCATCAAAATTTTTAACAATGTGATGTTTTCTGGAGATTCGTAAATGCCACACGAATATCAGTAGCAACTGTATCATCGAGCTTTTTCTTCTTTACAAGGCATTTTAAGTCGTCAAGAAGAGCACGAATAACTCGGTGCTTTTGATTAGTATCCTCTCTCTCAGCTAAAATTTCAGCATCAGTTAAACCAAGGAAACTCAGGCAACTCATAATATATTTTTAAAAATTGTGCAACTGCAACAACACCATTTTGATTTGAAAATTCAAATCAAAAAGCAACATGTGTGGCCAACATGTCTGGAGTGTTGTTTGCCACACATGATAGTTTACATTCTGAATTTTCTTAGTTTAAACTAGATTCTCGACATTTCTCCAGAAGAAAAAATGTAATCCAGTCAGATCCGGACTCCTTGGAGTCCAAGAAATAGACCCTGCCCTTCTAATCCACGTTACCGAAACGAGTATCCAATGCTTTTCGTTCACGCAAACTGAAGTGAGGTGGTGCTCCATCTTCCTGAAAGTAGACAGGACCCTTCTCTGCTCAATATCAATGAACTGAGGGAAAACATACTCCTCTAATATTTCACAGTAGACATACCATTTAAGGAATTTTTTACAAAAATGGAAGAACCTATAACTTGGTTATGCATAAGGCCACACTAAACATTCACTTTCGTTGAGTAACTTTGATGTTCCAAGAACTCATGAGGCGGCTATGAACCCCAAATTCTACAATTTTGTTAGTTCACAGTACCGCTTATATAAGAAGTGACCTTATCAGTAAAAATCTCATATTTTTTATCGTTATTAATATCTGTTATGTCTAACGTAGTAACAGCCAACTCTATAATCATGTTTTTGTCTGTTGGTTTGATTTCGTGTTCAAGTTGCACCTTGTACACTCTTAGGTGGAGCCTTTTGTGAACCACCTTATGAACAGTTAATTTGGATATGCCAACTGAAGACAGCATCATCTCAACGATTTTTTCGGACTTCGTTGTCATGATGTACAGATTTTATTGACATTCTCTTCAGACACTCTTGGCCTACCACACGACATTTACTTGAACACACTTTCCGTCTCATAACCATAGACGAATGGCTTTGTCCGTAGGCGCATTAGCACCATACTTACGCCGAAAGCTCTGCTGTACAGTGGTAACAGATCCAGTTTCTATAAGCCAGCTAACAACACAGTCAGCGTTTTGTTGTGGCGTCGCCATCGCACTGCCTGAATGAGCCTCTGCGAAGTTGCTTCAAGGTCAATGACGCCCGACGTTAAATAAAATTTGATGTGCTATTGATTTCTTTAAAATTAACTGATCTGCCCAAACTCTTATCGTTATCTCGACATGATTTTTTAAAACCCCGGAGTTCTTTTGTCGGCACCCTGCATATTATCCAAAAATTATGGAAAAAAATGTTTTGTCGAAATGCAGATAAAAATAATTTGACGATAGATGACTTAGAATTAACTAATGAGACCGATTAATGTGAAAATTTCAATGCTTCGAATCCCAGGACAATTTCCGAGCATTAAAACGGATTTAAATCTTCTCTTCTATATGAGCGACGGATTATTTTACAGCCCCTAGATTTCATCTATGTTATTCTAATTAATACTATTATTCTAATTATTACTAATTAATTTTCAAAAAAATAAAATTAAAAAACTATACATATAATACCATTTTTAATTTTTTTCGAGAATTTTATTTAAAAAAAGTGGAAAACTGAAAACAAACTGACATAATTAGTACTAATTAGTTTTCAAAAAATAAAATTAAAAAACTATATATGTAAAACTTTTTAATTTTTTTTTAGAATTTTATTTTAAAAAAGTGGAAAACTAAAAACAACAAACTGACATAATTATTGCTAATTGATTTTCAAAAAATAAAATTAAAAAACTATACATGTAAAACTTTTTACAATTTTTTTTAGAGAATAGAAGGTTGTCATTCCATCATTCATTTTTTTGATAATTATGAAATCATCCGTATAAAAGAAGAAATGAAAAACTGTGCTTTTTTTTTGTATTCTATGTGATTTATTAAAAAAAAAATCTGAAGTAACTTGGTTTAAAACAGTTTTAAATTTCTGACTTATACCACCTCTTTCGAAAAAAAAGTCTAAAATTACCAGAAAAACATTCATGTAATTTAGAAAATTATTGTAATAAATATTCAGTTGGCCATTTTAATCCTGATTTACACATGTCATATTCTTTAAAATATAAAAAAAATGTATGATTAACTAAGTTTTTTTCATCATTTAGTAGTAATTTTCTGCATTTAATGCATTCATGAGAAGAGAAAAACTTTTTTGCTAAAAAACCTGATACATATGATAAAACATTTTCTTCCACTATATTTAAAGTACTTATTGTTTCTTTCCTTCATCCAAGTCCTCAGAATTTTCATTTATTAACTCATACAATTCTTTCTTGTTTAAAGAGGTAAAATCGATTAAAGAAGAAGCATAAACATCCTTACAGTTTTTATTTGTTGACTGTTTTAAAAAATTAGTAATTTTTACTTTGTGAATAGTATCTATGAATTAATAAGAATCTGGATTTTCTCGGAAGCATCTTGATTAAATCTATTGGTAAGGATAAATTTGACTTTAGTGAATAAATATTCCGAAATTCCAATGAAAGCATTTAGAGTTAAAATCGAACTATTTTTACATGGTACAACAATCCTGATATTGCTTTTTCTTGATCTAAAATGCCATAAATGCAATCCACTCTATCATTTCTTTCCGGAACGAAATATGGAAACTGTTCTTTGTTAATGCATATAATTCTTTCTTTTCATGATACAATGTTCTTGAATTAACAGAGTCGAATAGTTTGTCAAGGGAATTCTGCTGTTTCTATTCTTTTGCTCTCAATGTTATTAGTTGCAACATGTAAATTCAAAACAGCTGCAACAGAGTGACTAAGTACCTACAAAAATAAAACAAATGTTGTAGAAAACAATTCAAGCAACTTGTTTCTTTTTAATTGAAAACATTAATACACTGGTGTGCAAAACTTAAGCAACAGGTATGTTTTTTGCCATAACTTCACGAGAAATCATCTGAGAGACATGAAATTCAGAAATGAGATACAGCATTTTGCTCTGAAAGAATGACGAAAGCATAGTTGCGCAGAAATGAATACAATGCATACAGTATGGAATCAAACAAAAGAAGGCTTTATTGAACTCATAGTATCATTACAAATGATTGTCTGTCCCAGAGGAAGAACAGCAAGCAGATGTTCCTTAGTATAGGATAGGCCCTCCCCTTACTGCAATGGTTGCTTCGCACCCTCTCCCCATACTCAGCACCAGATTGTTCAACAGTTCTTGAAGTAAGAGTGCCCATTCCTCAATCAGCATCTGTTTAAGTTGTCGGGTGTTCCCAGAAGGATGTAATCGTGCCGCAAGGCGTTTCCCCAAAGCATCCCACACATGTTCTATCGCATTTAAATCAGGGGAGCACGCCGGCCAATCCAGTCGAGTGATATCTTCACTTTCCAGGAGCTCCTTAACAGCATGAGTCCTGTGTGGTCGATCATTGTTATCCATAGTCTGATCCAATGGCACCTTGGAACAGACGCACATGGGGAAGGATCACCTCCTGACAATAGCAATCTCCAGTTACAGAACCTCTGTCGAAAACGTGGAGCTCAGTCCGCCCGTTCATCATAATGTCTCCCCAGACGACAACTCCAGGACTACCGAAACGGTCTCTTTCCATGATGTTACAAGCGATTCCCAACGCCTGTTGATTTGGAGAGAGGTCGGGACACGGTTTCATCCCAGTAACATGGATTATCCTATGGAGAATATAACAGATTTAATCAATCAAATCGGACATGCTTACATCATAACGTGTCTAGTTGTGTTAAAATTATATTGGGAAATTCCTTTATAAGAAGAGAGTCGTGATTTTACTTCGATTAAAACTCATCGTGCTCAATACAGATAGAAAATGATGCCATTTGGGTTACGCAACGCCGTAACTTCGTTCCAGAAAGTGATGAATAGTGCTTTAAGTGAATATCGTGAGTTCTGCAAAGCATATCTGGATATTGCTATCTTTTCTTGTGACTGGGATACACATCTTAAACATTTAGATGTTCTGTTGTCGAAATTAAGAGAATTGTTCACTGTTAATATTAAGAAATGTGTCTTCGAAAAATCCCAAATAAAATATCTAGGTTATATTTTAGGAGCAGGAAGGCATGAGCCAGATCCTGAAAAATTCCGTGCTATTGAAACCATCGAGAGACCTAGAACTAAATCATCATTAAAAAGTGCACTAGGTCTTTTCAACTATTACCGGAATGACATTAAAAATTATGCGGACATAGCAAAACTGCTAACAGATCTTACAAAAAAGAATGTTCCAGAATGGATTCCTTGGACTGATGTGGAAGAACTGTCATTCCAAGAATTAAAAAACTTATTATGTGATGTTCCTAAACTCTACACATTTGATCCTAAAAAACCGTATGTTATTCAGTGTGACGCTAGCTCCTATGGTGTTGGTGCTTGTCTTCTCAAAGGGACGACAACGTTAATTTATACCCTATCAGTTTCGCTAGCTAAAGATTCAACAAAGTACAACATAACTGGGCTACTATTGAACGTGAAGCATATGCAGTTGCGTGGTCGATTAAAAAGTTCGAAATTTATGTGTTTGGTGCAAACATTGAAATAATAACTGATGTTCCTTTAAGATTTTTTTAAAACTCTGCACCTTAGTCGGCTAAATTACAATTACAATGATGGGCACTGGTTCTACAAAGATACAATATCAATATTTCACACTGCCCAGGTTCTCAATTAAAAAATGCCGATGGCCTAGCAAGGTTAATGTCTGATTAAATATTCATCAGTGGTTGTTTAAAATCTAGATGACTGTATCAAAGCTTCTTTTCTTCTGTATATATACACTGGTGTGCAAAACTTAAGCAAAAGGTATGTTTTTTGCCATAACTTCACGAGAAATCATCTGAGAGACATGAAATTCAGAAATGAGATACAGCATTTTGTTCTGAAAGAATGACGAAAGCATAGTTGCGCAGAAATGAATACAATGCATACAGTATGGAATCAAACAAAAAAAGGCTTTATTGAACTCATAGTATCGTTACACATGATTGTCTGTCCAAGAGGAAGAACAGCAAACAGATGTTCCTTAGTATGGGATATGCCCTCCCCTTACTGCAATGGTTGCTTCGTACCGTCTCCCCATACTCAGCACCAGATTGTCCAACAGTTCTTGAGGTAAGAGTACCCATTCCTCAATCAGCATCTGTTTAAGTTGTCGGGTGTTCCCAGCAGGATGTAATCGTGCCTCAAGGCGTCTCCCCAAAGCATCCCACTTATGTTCTATGGAATTTAAATCAAGAGAGAAGGCTAGCCAATCCATTTGAGTATATCTTCACTTTCTAGTAGACGCTGAAAGTCAGAAGTTCGGTGTGGCCTTGCATTGTTGTCCAGAAAAATGAAGTCTGATCCAATGGCACCTCGGAACAGACGCACATGGGGAAGGATCACCTCCTGACAATAGCAATCTCCAGTTACAGAACCTCTGTCGAAAACGTGGAGCTCAGTCCGCCCGTTCATCATAATGCCTCCCCAGACGACAACTCCAGGACCACCGAAACGGTCTCTTTCCGTGATGTTACAAGCCATTCCCAACGCCAGTTGATTTGGAGAGAGGTCGGGACACGTTTCATCCCAGTAACACATGACTCATGCTGTTGAGGAGCTCCTGGAAAGTGAAGATATCACTCGAATGGATTGGCCGGCGTGCTCCCCTGATTTAAATCCGATAGAACATGTATAGAATATTCAATAATTTAACAGACAAAACAATATTGCACAATCAATTTACATCACTTTTTCTTCTTTCACTTTTACACTCTCTTTTATTTAAGAACATCGTAGAAATGGTGAATTCATAATAAGAATATAAGCATTATATATATATATATATATATGTGTCACCAGCTGCGACTAAATTTAAGGTGCCAAGTATGTCCACACCGTACTACCTCCGAGCTTTGACTATTCCAAAACACCATATTTATTTTATGGTGTTTCCCTTTCGCTTTTCATTTCCTTCTTGGAATATTCCTCATTTTGTCTTTTTAAAATCATTTCATGGGTTTCAGAAACTGACAATGATTCCTGTTATTTTCCAAAAAAAATTATCAGTTCTCAAAGCTTTTATAAATCAACCTATTTGCTTATTTTCACAAATGGTTACAAGTCAAATGGCCAAGGTTATGTTTTTGATACCCAAATAATTAGTTGCCATGTGTTATTTTGTTTTATTTGCTTATGGCAATTTTCTTAGTGGCAATTTTCCATGCTCTATAGACAATTTCGGTCTCTACTAAATGCAAATTTTGTATTTATACTGGCAGTATGAGCTCCTTGGAAAAACTTTTCCATTTTTCCTAGTTGATTCATCCCATTGCCTTAGAAACCTTGGCTCCTTTAAGAACTCTAAAATACAAAGACTATCAAATATTATTCTGCTGAGTGCTGAATCATTTTAGATTGATTAGAAATGACCTTACGGATAACTCTACAAAAACAGCATCTTTATTTATGCAGTGTGAAATGCTATCTTGTAACGAGAAGAATTCTTTTGCCCATCGTCTTTACTGGCTACAGCAAAACTGATGGAATCAACAGATCAATAATAAGTAACATTGTATAAAACCAGCACTTATTTTCTGTACTTTTCTTCGAATCCATGAGCTCCATGTCAATTTGACTAGTTTCTGCATTGGTTATACTCCTAAAATACATAAATATCTTTTATTAGGCGATCAAGTTCCTTCCTGCTGGATATGCCAAGAGAATTTAACAGTTCTTTATCTTTTAATTGAATGTTCTGATTTTCGCTTCATTATCTACGTGTCTTTAACTCCTCATCGCTGAACATGCGAATTCTAGTGAGGGAAATCTTCACCACTTAACAGGGGTGTTTGTGCTCCGGGGAAACCCCGGAATTCCGGGGATTTTGAACTTCGATACCCGGAAATTCCGGGGATCGTCGTTCAAAAGGAAGTAGGAATAATAATGAATTATTTATTTTGATCTGGGTAATTTTGTTTGCTTTGAAAGCAGAAAACGCAAGGTCAGTGTGTGTGGTGAAAACTTTTCCTTTCTTTCTCCAAAGGCAGTGATAATGCGTGAAAAGGGGGAAAAAACTTCTTTTTTGTTCTCTCCTTATTGCGAGTTATGACTCATTCTCCCGGTTCTCGGACATTCTCTTCTGGATTCTTTTCGGCAAGTAGGCGCGGCAGAAAAAAAAAAAAAGGGAGAGACTTCTTTCGACCAGATGTGCGATCACGTGACTCTGGGTTCAAAGGTCTTATCTCTCCTGGTGTGGCACCAATAAGTAGAGAAGGGGGATTTTTCGCCGTATTAGCTATTTGTCATTGATTGCTTCGCAACTTTTTTTTTTCTCCGCTGTGTAAAATTTTCGTTTCATTTATTGATGCACGTGTAAATTTTTCGTTTCGTTTATTGAAATATTTTTTTATTTATGTACGCAAGAGAATTTCACTATGAAATTTCTCGATATAAATAGTGATATTATACAATTAGAAGAAGGTGTCCGGAATGCATTTAGGTGGAATTGGATTGAACGGAGAGATGGTAATGGGGATACCATCGGCACATGGAGCAAGAAAATAAATGTTGCTGGACAAGCATATTGTGTTTTTTGTAACTCACTGCTGAAGTATGGTGAGGAAGGATTCAAGGCTTTCACAAATCATTCTAAAACTGTGACGCACATAAAATATTCAAAGTGCATTAGACATTCAATGACTTTAAGTAATTATGCTAATTCAAAAAATACTGATGACTTACTGGAGACTGATGCTCGGCCATTGGATATAGTGACAAGAAAAGCACGCCAAGAGGTATTAATAACTTCGTTTATCGCCGAGAATTCTCTTTCTTTCAATGTAGCTCCCAATTTAATTGAACTCTGCAAACAGTTGAGCCGCGATCAGACGGCACTAAACTCGTTGGAAATGTCCAGTACTACTGCATGTTATAAGATGAAATATGGGCTCGCAAAAACTATTAAGGAAAATATCATTAAAACTTTAAAGGAGACTCCATTTTCTCTAAATTTGGATGAAAGTATTAGCAATGCTCAAGAAAGTATACTGGCAATATTGGTGCAGTTTTATGACAACAATCAAAATGAAGTTGTAGTTCATCATTTTGCATCTTTAAAGATGGAATCTTGCAATTCAGAAGCTGTTTTTAAAGCAGTTGTTAATACTATTGAAGATAGTAATATTCCATGGGCAAACTTAATTAGTGTATTAATGGACTCATGTAACACTATGCGTGGAAAACAAAGGGTGTTGAAACCAGACTACGATCAAACAAACCACCCCACTTATTAGATATTGATGGTGACACATGTCACACAGCTAATAACTGTGCAAAAAAATTTGCTTCATGTTTTGATAAATACTTAGAAGATTTGTTTGATGACATCTATTTTGATATGAAAAGCTGCAGTAAAAGAGAAAATTTTTTCAAAATCTATGAATCCCTTGCCATTAAAAAGCCCTTGAAGAGACCAGACCATAGGTGGGTGTACATTTTATGTGTTTTAGAAAGAATCAAAGATCTGTGGGATGCTCTTATTGCATTTTATTTTCACTACTTGGATAAAACTGATAAAGGGGATTATTTTTCTTATGTTGAAACTGTATACAATAAAAGAAATATTTCTGCAGCTCAGAAAAAAATTGTTGAAGGGGTGTATTCTTGCTTGCATTCCCAACAACTCACAAAGGATGCTTTAGCTCGGAAAAAAAGAATACTAAATGGGTTATTTGTTATGCAAAACAAAACTTTATTGCATATGGCATTATATTCAGCAGTATTACCAGAGTTCAACACATATATTAAATTATTTGAAACAAAAAAACCAATGCTTCATTTAATACATTCCAGTATTTATAACTTGATGGCAAAATATTTCTCTTTTTTTTATGATGCCAGAAAATATAGAGTGCACATCTTATAATGATTTATTAAAGGTTGATGTCACAAATCCAGAATTCCATCTACCTAGCAAAGTAATATTTACTGGTGCAGAAGCTTCCACTCTCCTGAAGAAATTATCAAAAAAATCATCCAATAGCAAAAGAATTCCAAATTTCTTTGATGAAAGCTTATACTAATACAGCACAGCATATGAAACAGAAATTACCCCTTAAAAATTCATATCTAATTAGTTTTACAGCATTAGATCCAGAGCTAAGAGGTAAAACCAGTACAATATTAGCTTTTGAAAAATTATCATCTTTTATGTCCCATATTTTTAGTGATAATGAAAAGTCAAAAGTAGAAGCTGAAATAAGGTTATACCAGAGTGATACTGATATCACCAAAGAAATGCTCTACACATCTGATGAAAGTGGAAATCAAGTCAAGTGTACAATTGATAAATATTGGTCTAAAGTTTTTAATTTAAAAGATGATTTCACAAATGATTATAAGTATCCTACATTGGCTAAATTGGTCAAAGCCTGCCTTAGCTGCTTCCATGGCCGTTTAGTGGAAAGTGCATTCAACTTAATGGATACACTTGTCACTGACTATAGAACCTCTCTTAAGATTAATTCCCTAGATGCAGTGCAGACTATTAAATATGATTTAATGGCTTCTAAAAAAACCTCATGTGAAAAATATGGCTCAAAAAATCCAACGACTGATCCAATTCACAAAGATCTCTTACTGAATATGAACAGAAGTTGGAAAACATATCAAGAGGACTTAAAAACATGTATTTCAGATGAGTCACCTATAAAAGTGTCTGAAAAACCTTCTACATTAGCAGAAAAGCAAACTGCTTCTACCTCTGCATGTGCAGTTCTCTAGGAAATTTCTTCAACTGTAAATGAGAAAAATAAAAGTCAACCTTCCTGCAATTATGAAGTTCACCACAAAAGAAAGACAAGCCCACAAACATCAGAAAATAAAAAAAAAAAAGCAGCAGAAATTAGATAATTTTTTTAAAGAATTAATTCAGGTAATTTAAAATATTTACATAAAATGTAGTAGTTTATATGTTTGAAAATTTATGGTTATTAATTTTTCAAAAAAAGTAATTCATTGAACTTTTATAATTAGGTCATTCAATACTTCATAATTGTAATTTTTCATTTCTCTCCCCCCCCCTTTCTCGAAACTCCAAAATGTCGGTAGTAAGTCAGTAAAAGTTTCAGGGGATTTTTTGGGGTCCCACAAACACCCCTGCACTTAAGTTTTGAAAAACTATTGAAATTCCTCCTATTTTATTTAAAGATTACTTTTTTGTCTTTTTAAAATTTGTAACGCGATTTTCCATTTCAATCATAAATGGCTTTGGATTTGACTGAATTTTTTCTAGATAATTATTTATTAACTTATAACCATAAATCTATCGCAGTACAGCTTTTACTTGCGCGAGCCATTAAACCGCGACCAACCAACCAACTTATGCATTGTTCATGATATCATTTCGGGATTATGAGGTTCGTATAATAAATCGTTTTAAATAAATTAGTATAGAATATAAGCTAAATCAGCGGATGGATTTCTGTTGATTAAAATTGAAATTTTTTTAATAAAACAAATTTTTATAGTGAACTTCATTTTGCACATTTCTTGAACCATTAGGTCTGCAATCCTCTTTTGACAAAACATGTGCAAAATGCATTTACCTCCACTTACAAACAATTTTGAAACCTCTATTCCAGAAACAATGTTCATGAAATCTGTTTGTTTCTTTCGTCCTAAACTTCTCAAAAATCGAATTCAGCATGATGAGTTGCGTAAGAAACTCATTCACCCTAAGGGCTCTTCTTATAAGGGGGTAAAAAGATGGAGATTTCCTAAGTAGTTATAGCTCTAACAGAAGAATTTATATTTACATTACATTAGTTTCCTCTGATTGCTCCATTCTTCTTATGCGAAAAATAAACATGATTTGGAATTGAAACTTCAACTGCATAAAACTCTTTTTATTCTTATTAAACCAGATGGAAGGTTCTACATCTAATAAAAAACTGGCTATAAAACTTTGAGTAGAAACCAGTCAATCGCAAATTCCTGGAAATTACTTCCTTTTCTATTTTCCTGCTTTATTTTCGAAAGAATCTTAAAATTTCGATTTTTGGGCGAAAAGTTTTATCAAATAAAATCCCTTCCAATTGCTATCGACAAGAGATAGAAGCTCCTCATTATTCTTTCTCCAAACAGCTTATCTTTCTTTAATATTTTGTGTTGAATTTATTGGAAAAATTCGAACTGAAGCACAGTAATAATTATTTACTTTGAAGTTCAAAAAAGTATTAAAAGTATTAAAAAACTTAGGTTAATAGTAATAAAATTTCTTGAATTTTTTTTTTTCCCAAATAGTAGAAAATCTTTAATGTCAAGACAGATTTTCTGACTTTCTTTCATTTGCATGCCAAGGACAAAAGTTTCATCTTTCATCATTTTTTTTTAAATCTAGAGGTTTTTGAATTTTCGCTTTTAGAGTTGACTACACGTTTGTTCCCACTGAATATTATTTCGTTAAAATTTGCACTCCAGTTAACTGATATGCAGAACAAAAAAGCGATTTTTTTTTCTGTGATTCTTTATTAATAATTTTTGGAAATACATGTCGAATGATCTTTCAACAAAATTGATTTGAACATTTGGAGACGAATGAATCTGAAGTGAATATTATAAATAACATAAACATAATATTGGCCAAACAACTAAGATCAGACTTGCGTCTAAATTATCTTAAGCTCCCCACTATATCTTGGTAATCAATAAAAAATTCTAGTGAATTTTTTATTCTTAATTTGCTCTTAAAAAAGTTATTTTTTCAACTGTGTGCACCTTTATCAAAATCACTAGTCAGAATTACTATACGAGTCTCATTTAGTGATTCATTTAATGAGAAGAAAAAATGTATTTTAGTAAGAAACCTAAAGAAAAGGCTTAGTAATTAATTTCTTCTAAAAAGGTTTAAAAAAATTATTATAAATATATGTTTATATTTATCCTCGAAATATTTTTATTGAATATGTTCTTGATCATTAAAAGTAAAAATCGTTATGGTAATTCATTTCTTAAAAGTTTGAACTCACTTTTACAGTCTTCCCCCTTCAATGTCTCGTTCGTCTTTATCTGATTCCATCCATATCTAAACCAATTTTTTTAAATTTAAATTTAACCAATCTGACGTCTCTTAAGAGCAAATGATAGTCAAAAACATTTTAGTGCAATATGTTTTAATAAGTAATTAATTGCAACATCACAGGTACACATATATAAAAGATTTCAGCATTAAATGGGCCGTTTGTTAACAGTTTTTTAAGGCCATATTCCACGAACACATCACACACACATCATTTTACCACATAACACCACTTATCCTCACGTCACTCCAACACAGCTCCTCTCATTCTGGTTTTTTTTTCTTTTTTATTTTCTTTTCTTTCTTTCATACTTACTTTTTTTTTGAGTTCGTACATAGAGGACGCTAGTCAGTACACCAATTGTCTTTTAAATAACTTTATATAAAAGAAATTATTTCCCTGATTACTTTTAGAGAACTGAGAACTAAGTATAAATACAAGTTTGCACTTGTTTACAATAACATGAAAAGCTTTATTAATATATGATTAAAACATAATCTTACATGTAATTATTTACTTCTGTATTTGCAATTTATGAATTTTGTTGAACAAACTGACTTAAGACCGAGCTTATTGAGATTCGTTAATTTTCATTTATTTGTATTTGATAAGAAATCTAATCATTTCGTCTGAAGCTTAATTAGATTCATTCGTCCATGGATGAATTAAAGCTATATTAATGGCACAATTCAGCATTACGTTGAAATCCTGCTTCGAAATCCTCTAATGAATTTAATCGACTTAAATGGGAGCTATAATTATTTGCTGCTCTAAAATTTGTACCCGATAGGAAGATCAATTCTTTAAATTGGAGATTGGGAAAAGGAAAAGAAAAATTATGATGGAATCCTTATATGTATGTACAAAATTATGTGCCTTTAACTACAATTAGTTGATAATTATACACCGTGTAGCCTTCTACGTTTAACTGATTATTGTAAAATCTTAATTCCTTATAAATATTGAAATATATTTCAGTTAGATACAATTACACAATTAGAAACCATTTTATAGATTTCAGATTGTGCAATATTGGATCATAATATTCAATAGTTAAACAAGAACATTATATTTTACACTGTTTTAATATTGTATCAATTTCTATATTATATATAATTCAATAATGTATTTCAATATTATATAAGATAGTGTATTACTTAGGAAATGGGAAAAATTCTTTGAAAATTTGAATCGATTGCACAATATATTACTCACGCCGCAACAATAGGGTTTGGAAATAATGCTTAATTAATGCTTTATGTATAGAATTGAAAGTGCTATTTTAAAAACGATTTTTCTTCTAGTCAAGACCATTTGCAAAACCCATTTATAAATGTGGTTCTTTTAATAATTATATCAAGTTAAGCATTCTGAACGAGCTATAAATTTCTTAAATGTCATAACAACAGAAGTCTGTACTTCTTCGCCCATTTTTCAACTTTCTTCAACCTTAGTTTTAATTAAAACAGAAAGTATTTTTAACTACCTAAAGTCAAAAAGCGAGAAATTTGACACTCTGTAAAAAGTTTAGATTAATTTCATAACTTCAGAAAATGCGTCCTAAGGGTTCACTTAAACACTTAACGCACTTTAACTGCTCGTTTGTCTTCTTTTTGATGCATCTTGCAGTAAAAGAAAGGAAAGACAGAACTTTCTTAAACTAGTTTAGAAAGGAAAGACGCTTTCGATAAACTTCCTTTTTGCTTTAGAACCTCTGTTATTTACTTGAATGAAACTACAGGAAATGAAAGGAAGAAATATAGTGCAGATGTTTCGCTCAAATGGTATGATATTTTATCTCACTCAGGTATTGATCTCATAAAAATATTGCTCAAATGACTTAATTCAAATATAAAATACCCATTGAGTTTTAGTTTTATAAAACATCCATTTATTTTATAATATTAGAAATTAAAAAGGATAATGACAATAATGTTTTTAAAATCAATCAGTAACTTATCAGGAATAATTGCGCTCTTCTATAATTATTTATTTTTTGTTTTAAAATTTTTATTCCGCTCGTTTAAACAACTGACATTTCGAAAGTTGTATCTTTACACGTTTCGTTAACTTGGCTTGTTACTTGCTTTTAAAAATGGAGTTTTTTCTCTTCCTGATGTTTTGAAATTTTTATATACTTTTGTATTCTGGATGTCTACATGATTTTAATATTAATTATCAATTGATCTATTAATTATATTAATTTTTAATTGCATACCAATGACACCATGTGGTAATGAAATTATCTCTGGTACAGGTAATGAATTAAAAAAATTAATTTCCATATATCCACTAATAAAGGTGAATGAGTTTGCGTGTGTCATTTCTTGGACATCGCATTAAGGGTAGTCATTTTCTCCGGGAGTGATTCACGTATAAGTTTCGGCTAAGATTAAGCTAAGCATCTAGGATAGGAATGCCTAAAGCGGATAGTTGCTTTCCCTTGTTTGGTTCTAGTGGATGGTGCCGTCGGGCTCAAATCTCTTTTCATATCGTATGGCTCTTGGTCATTTGGTCTCTTCAGTGAGCATCGCTCTATTCTTAGTGAATGTATCTGCAGCTATGGTTGTTGTTGTGTGATATTCATTGGCGCGGTGACCATATCTGGCCAAGCAGATGGTAAAACATAAAAGCAGAATATATTAGTCTATGGTAGTTTTAATAGATTTCATAAAATATGAAAGCACATAGAAATAAAAACATTTATAGTATAATAAGGCAATACTATAAGATAAAAGAATTTCAGAATGAATACTATATGAATGATATGAAACTAATGATCATAAAGATAAAACTAATGTTAACAATACTAAATGCAAATATAAAAGTTAAAAAATTTTAAAAATTTAAATATATTCGGATGGTATCTCTCACCTACAAAGTCCTGCAAGGTTCATGACGATGTTTTAAAAAACGATATAGATTAAAAGCAGGGCATTAAATTAAAATATGATTTACAGTAAAATCCACATGACATGGTGGGCACTTTGGCGCCGCCTCGCCAAAAATGAGATGCCGGTGTGTATAGCGCGTATGACCTACACGGAGACGAGTCAATTTTACGTCAGTCTCACTTGTAGGTTGAACAGACAACAGTCCAATAGTTGATTTGATAGAATTCAATTTATTTTGTGTCCGCAGATCTCGCGTTAATTGCCAAGTAAAGAAATTCGCCAAGACTTTTTTTGACATCGCAGTAAGGAAGTCCTTGACACAAAAAAATTCTTATCTTATTTTGCTGCTGATCAGCCAGTTCATTTCCAGAAATGCCGATGGGACTCGGTACCCAGTAACAATTGATTTGAAAATCCTTGTTTTGTAAGAGACGCTAAGTGAACAAAATTTGTACAGCTATCGGGCATTATGATAATGAGAAAGTGATTCCAACGCACTCATGCTGTCGGTATAAATAATGAATTTTCGCTTAGTGGAAGATGAAATTTTCTTTACAGCATAGAATATACCCTTCAATTCAGCTGTGAATACGGAGCAACAATTATGAAGACGGTAGCTTAGTTTATCAGATGGAAGTATGAATTCAGCCATCCGTGAAAATTGGTACAAATGAAGGGTACCGATTGCGATGGTAAAGATAAAGATGTTGGAAAACAATCGGAGCAATTGATGATTTATTAAATCCGAGAGAAGAATATGAAAAGGAAAAGTGCGGAATGTCCCAGGGCGGAAAGCATAACATATCAACTGATTTAAGAACGATAGATATTCTCAAGATTCGAGCCATGTACGAGAATTTTGGCTCGCTCACAGAATGGGGGATATGAGACGGACGGGCATCATTTAATCTTCGAAGGACAACTGGAAGTGTAATTTCAGATACAGGATAAAATACGGTTCGCCCGACAGAGATAAAGTTCGAAAATGATGTAAAGCGACAATTTTGTGCATCTTAAATTAAGGGGCAATTGGTGTCAAATAATGTATAAACTTCCAACTGGAGAAGTGCGAAATACTCCTGAGCAGATTCGCAAACCAGAGTGGTGCACAGTATCTAGTCGATGCAAAATGGAATCTCGAACAGAACCACACACCATACATCCATAATCTATGCGGGAAAGTATGATTGCTTCATATATACATGGTAAGGAGGTTCGATCGGCACCCCAAGATATTCTGGAGAGCACCTTCACGATAATCAAGTTTTTTTCACACTTCTTCTGAAGATGCATTATATGTGGAAGGAAAATGAGTTTGAGATCGAAGATCACTGCCAACAACCGTATTTCATCCACAACTGGAATAGGTATATTTTTTATGTGGATAACAGGATGTAAATGCATACTTCTCTTCCGGGATCTATTCTTTTGCGGAGAAATTGTGTGTTCATTATTGTTGCACCAAGCTACCACCTTATTAACCGCATTTAGTAGCTGTCTCTCAATGAAACTCATATTGCTACCTTGACATGATATCTGCAGGTCATCAACATGCAGGCTTCTATGAACAGATTGTGGTAAATGATTCAAAATTTGATTTAGATGAACGATAAAAAGCGTGGCACTTAGGACACTTCCATAAGGAACACCCTCAGCTTAGACAGAATAGAAATTGGCAACATGAATTCGAAATGTGCGATAGGATAAAAATTTAGATTAAAATATGGGTAAATGTCCTCTAAAACCAAATTTATGAAGAGTAGAAAGTATGCCATAGTGCCATGCATAGTCTTATACCTTTTCGATATCAAAGAAAATAGAGACTTTGTTGTATAGAATAAGGGGTTTCTCTTTACAAATGCGTTGTGTATTTGGGTTTCCAAAAAAAAAAAAAAAAAGAGGTTATCAAAAATAGAACGACCTTGGCGGAAACCACGTTGCTACGGGGAGATGCATCTTTGTTTCTCTAATTCATAGATGAGGCAGCATTAATCATGCCTTCTAGAGTTTAGCACACTCAACTGATCAAAGCAATTCACCTGTAGTTCAGAGGGTTGCGAGATTTTTTACCAGGTTTTAGGATTGAAATCACAATAGCCTCGTATGCCATTGTGAAGTGAACTTCTGCTCAATCCATATTCTGTTAAATAATATCAACAGATTGAAAAGAGAAATGTTATTCAAATGGCGAAGCATGTTATATGTGATTTCATTTGGACCTGGACTGGTATCATGGGCTTGAGAGGAGGCCGTTTCTAGCTCAAACATCCCATAAAACATAGTTATATGGGAAAGTATTCCTGTCATGGAAACGCAAAGGCAAACGTTCCACATGTTTGTTAGTTGCTAGAAAATCAGGATTGTAAGATTCAGTTGCGTAAATCTGTTCGAAAGCTTTGCTGAGAATATTAGCTATGTATAATGGGGCAGAATGCGTTACATTTCAAACCTTCAACACAGGAAAGTACGATTCCCGATAAATTCCATTTGCGGCATTCACTTTTTTCACTGGAAGTACAGGATGTGATAGAAGAAACAAAGGACTTCCAAGATTCCCTCTCACTACAGCAACGAATACGTCAAGCATGGGCTTTGGCACATTTAAAATCAAGAAGGGTTTCGGTCGTTGGGTACCTCCTGAAAATGTTCCAACACTTTTCCTGTTTTTTTATAACTGTAGCGACAAGCTTCATTCCACCACGGTCTACGAAACCTTAGATGTGGTGAACTTTTGGGGATACTCCTATTAGCAGCATTCATTATGACATCAGTGAAATTTTGAAGAGCTTCGGAAACGTCTACACCACTAACCATGTCTTCAGGATAATAATTGCCAATTGTGTGAATTCATTCCAATCTACCCGATTTAATAGGAAATGTGGAGCGTGAAGAACAGAATCTCCTTTATCAGTAGGGCAGACAATACTGGATCATTTTTACTCACAACAACGTACAGAACTAACAAATCAGTTGCATTAATCTGTCGCATAATAGATGGAATGGAGACGCCTATTCAACTGAACTCGGCAAAATTACTGACCTGACACCAACTTTGACTTTGTCACCGGACACAGATAAATCTCCGCCTCCCCTCAATAACATCAGCTCTGGTGATGATTCAATGTGCTGGATGCATCTCATGCCATGCCATGCCAATGCAATAGTAAACCTATTTTTATAATTTCTATCCATATTATGACACCTATTTAAAAAAAAATTCAAAATTGAGACCCACAAAATATCTTTGAAAAAGTTCCAAAAAATGTGTTTTTATAAAAATTAACGTATTTGCGGCACTTCAATATGTACTCCAATAATTTTCATATTTATGATTTATTTTATCTACACTAAAAGACTTTTCTGAGATATTAAAAATTGAACGATGATTTTTTTTCGTTCCATCCTAATATGCATCTGTTAATTCCTCTACATTCCGATTTCTTAATAGATACCTTCCTTTCTTGAAATTGTCACGGCATTCGGTTCAAACTTTTTGGCATTTAAACGAATCATAAATATCTTTCATTGCGTTTTGTTTTGGTGTTCAAGAAAACTTTTTGATGCTAAATTTGCCTTTAAAACTGTGAGTTTTTAATTCCGTTTGGAATGGTTATAAATACTAGACATCATAATTCCGGAAGCTTCTGTATCTTTTCCTGAAATCTTTATTTGAAAACACTTCTTACTTTACTTACATTTCTTTCAGGAAAAAAAAATTATTTCGGCCAAAAAAAAAAAACATATCAGAAAAAGAATGCACAAATCTAAAAAATTAATTTTCACTGATATAAAAATAAGATTTGATGCACAATAAATAGCACTTCCTAAATTCAGATCATTTATACATAGAATGGTATACTAATATCTTATTTACGAAAGAAAGAAAAGTACCTTTTACAGCTTCATTTGTCTTAAAGATTCATTTGAAAAAGAATTGTTTTAAAAAAAAGAGCAGAGTCTGTGAAGTCAGTTATTTCTTCCTTTTTAAATAATATTGAAATTCAGATCAAAATCAAACACATTTCCCTAAAACAAAACTTGTTAAGGAAGAATTATATTTTTATGGAAAAGATCTGATCAAAAAATTATTAAATGAAACAAATTTATCAAGAAGTACAGTTTTTAATAAACGAAATTTCAATTAACTGCAGAAATACTATTATAAATACTCTTTAAATTCACTTATAGCATGAAATGAATATATTAGAATTATTTGTTAATATTATCACAAATATTTATTATATTTATTTAACACTTTAATTTAAATAAACACAAATCCTCTTAATATTGACTACTTATTCTAATCAGGTCATTACGAACAACGAAATTTCTGGATTTTTCAATTAATAATATTGTATATTTGCAACAGAATTTTGAAACAAGTGCTCGTCTATTGTTGATAATTCAATAGAAGCATGAAACTGCTTATAAATTTTTTCTCTTAATAAAATATTAGTTTTATGTCCATTACAAAATGATAAATTTCATAATTATTACAATTGAAATTTTTAATATTTTAAATCACTGAAATTAATGAGTCTAATAATACATAAATCCAAATTTACAAATAATGTTTGACTTTTAAATTGATTTTAAAAATTAAATTACTGCTGAAAACTGGATACTATTTTAATTAGTTTTAGGACTGTTCACACTCGATTCACGCATTCGCATTTGTTGATAGGGGAACCAACACAATTTTGTACAATTTATAACAGTCCTGTGTCTGTTTTACACATTCTTGTAGAATGTTCACGATTTTCTTCACAGCGTCTTCTATTCTTTCAGAAATCTCACCCTGATTTGGGCAAGTTGCTTTCCAAAACTCCTCATGTTAACATTTGCAGGTTTTTTTTTATATTGGTTTTTATAATTGTATATTATGGCACGCTTTTTAGTACTGTTCCATACTTTATATCATTGTTGCGCTTTTTCATGTTTCATATTTTTACACTTTTTTGACACATGGATTTCGTAGACATACCATATTCTGATTATGGTATAAATTAATACAAATATTTTAATTCCATGAGTGTGGCGCAGCTTAGCCAAACAGGGCTTATGTGCCATAAAATACAAAAAAAATCTCAAAATTTTAATTGTTGTAAGATGTATTATAACTTATCAACATGCATACAGTTTGTGTAATGACTACCACTAATACAGAATTAAACAATATAAAACATTACTTTTTTTTTAATTTTTCGGAAGATAAAAACTTTTTAAAATTTTTATACAACTTGAATCTGCACCAAATTTATATTGTGAGTAATTTTAAGAGCATAATATTAACTAAACAATTTATACTAATTTTCCTATTCCATTAAATTTAAATCTCTAAAAAACATTTTTGTAGAGTTCTCATTTTGTGGGAATTTGCTGAAGGCACATAAACCATAAAATTTTAGAATAAAATATAAATATAATATAAAAATTTCGCAAGTCTTCATAAAGTAAAATTTTATCAATAGGTCATAGTATAGAATATAAAATGTATGTATAAAAACTCATTGAATATAAAAAAATGTCTTTTTTACATAGGAAAATATAACCAGTACCTAGTATTATTAAGTTTTGAAAGAGAAAAAAAATAATAACAATGAAAATAAAAATTCAATAGAGTTGCTGATAAATATATTATAATAAAGATGTCTTTTTTTCAATCATTTTAGTGTACGTGAAGGGCTAATGTCCACAATCCATGTTAGATGCACATATATTATTGAAATGATGAATGAAATATTTATGCATCATATTTCTTAGTTAGAGTTCTTAATGTAAATTATTCGTTCCATCGCTTCTATTGCTAATTCGGGGTTTTCCCATTTAAATGTTTTCCATGTTTCAGACTTAAAATATATCTGAATTCCTTGACACAAAATTGAGCACTGCTTTGTAAAGTTCTTCTTCATTGTGCGTATCTGCGAGCGAAAGAAGAACACAAATATTTGTTCTAGATATGTTTGACATAATGATACTGGAACATTGCTTTTTCAGTTCCAACAATTCATATTTATCAGCCGCTCTAAACAAATCTACACTTCGTCCCACTCAACTTCTGGCATCTTGTTCGTGCATATGTATGACAACAGATGCCGCAAGGTGACGGCATCCATGTCAGGCATGTCGATGCATTTGCTGGCCTTCTCCCGCATGTCGTTGGTAAACATTGCCTTGAAGACGGGTGAGAGACTACTCAGAATGACTTTATGAGCTGGAAATTTTTCAGAATCATCTCTAAGGCTAACATCACATAAAGTCCATCTTCGTAAAATTGGTGAATATTTTCCTTGAACGGGCAGCTGAAAGTAGCAGACTCGATGTTGTTGTTGATGTAGTTATTGTTGTAGTTGTAGTTGTTTATTGGCCCAAGAGCCATAGCAGACTCGATGCATTCTTTAACACACATCTCTTTCACATCTGTCTTAATCACTCGTTGTGCAGATATTTCGGATTCTGCACAGTTTTCTATTCGACTCCATAAAGGTCCATAACATATTTCGAATTCATATCGTAATGAGAGCATATCGTTTGGTACGAGAGCAGTTTTATCAATTAGCAGCTTTTGTTTCGCAAAGAAGAATGCACACAAAATAATACAGCTTTTATCTATAAATTTTATGATATTTTTGCGATTTACAACTGTACCACCAGAATTTAAGAGGGCTATTTCACATTTTACCGCATTATTTATACCCACTGCTCCAATATCAAAGTCAACATATGTATATACTTCGCCATTGCTGTTTTCTGCTAAATAAGAAATCAGAGAATGATCAGGAGATTCTTCTGAAGTTGATTTCAGCACTCGTGTAATTTTATGTCCCAGTGGAAGTGGACTGAAATCATTTATGGTCCAAACGAAACGATGGCGATCCATTCCAAAATGAGTGCAAGCGTAACACACAATGTGGTTCAGTGTTCCAATTACTTTCCTCCCCATACGGCATCGAATTGTGAGGATATCTCTTGGTAATAATTCTGCTTTCCTGCGAGTAAAAGCCTCCTTTTTTCTACGAATTCGGGAAATTCGCTGTGACCACCTCTTATGAATAATTTTGCGTCTGCTTTCATTATTAAAGGTACTCCATTCTGATCAAGGAATGAAAACTCGTAATATATTATAATGCGTTCCGGTCCATCACTGTCTTGCCTCCTGTAAACATAGAAATGTATATTTTTGCCACAGATTTTGAACACCACTGAGTCATCTGAATCGATTTCACAGTGAACACAGGGCTGATTAGTAACTTTTCGAAATTTAAATCAGAGGCATTTTCTATGGTCCAGATGTACGTGAAATCGGTTCTCGCAGCTATAAGAATGTTGCCTTCCATCTGATGTCGAACTAACCATCGTTTTATTTCTACAGTCTTCCATGTTTCTTCCTTCAATAACTATGCACACATAACCTACATTGAATGCCTTTTAAATAAAGATATGTTTTATTTTCTGAAATCTATCTTTATCATCCAGGTACTTTTGGCATATCTCTATGAACAAACTAATAGTTTGCTTACTTGCTTCTATCTAGGAATGATAACAGTTTCTCCTATCTAAAAGATAAATTCAGCAATCTTTCCTTGAATTGTGCGTCATTATCAATCGAGACAACTCTTTTCTGTTGTAGTTACATTCTGATAAGTATTTGAAAAAGAAAATAATCCACCTTAGTAAATTTAGTTTTCAATGCAAGGGTTGTAATTTCGTTGCATTGTGTTTCTGTTCTAATGATATCTAAAGGCCATTCATATCATTTTAAATTTCAAATTCATTGTATATCTTGAAATTGTTGCTTGCGGAGTTAAAAATATTAGGAAATCATTCGAAATAATTATTTATTTCAAATAATAATAATTCTCTTTTCTTAGATAAAATGCACTGTTTTAATTGTAGAATGACAATTTGAATAAAGTTCTTTTGCTGTTGCCTAGCACCTTGACAAATTTACTCAATTTAATTTTATTTACTATTTTCATTAGAATCATACGTGATAGATCTCTTTATTGAAGTAAGTCTAATCTAACTTAAAGGAAAGTTCCTTGAATTTATAATATACCTCAGGATTTCTTCAAACGTGGAATATTTACTAGAAATGATTCATCATTGTATTTTTAGTGATTCAAGTACAAAAGATTGAAACGATTGTATAAAGGTTTTTTTTATTAAAGTTTTGTTATAATCTTTGTTATTTAGATACCATTTTTTTCCGTTTGAGACTATCCTTAAAAATGATACTATTCTGGCATTCATCTGTTTTTGAATCATGTTTTCATGCACTGAAATTTTTAAATTTTTATCTTTCATTTTGGCACCATTATATTTTATACGTTTTTTGTTTTAGTTTTTATTATTTATTTTCATATTTTTGAAAAGTATCTATCATCTGCTCTTAGAATGTTACTTTTCGTGTGGGGAAACATAGCCGAGTAAGGCTTTTGTGCAAATAAACAGTATAAAATAACATAAACAACTTTCGAACACAGTACACTCCCGAGTATCCGGCCTAATGTGGCGGAAGGGAAGGCCGGATAACAAAAGGGCCAGATAGATCAGAATTCTATGAACTCATTTCTCGTCACTAATCATCCATCATTAACAGTAAAATCCTTCTATTTGTTGTTATTATTGTCCTTCTATTTGTCTCTTAAATTCCAAAGCCTTTTCCTCCAATATTAGCCCAGTTACAAGTACTTCTTTTCCTCTTAAGTGTTCATGCCACAAAAATAAAGCTTCTTTAACTTATTTATGCTCATCTTTCAGCATAGTTTTTCTTACTTTTATTCCAATTCCACTAGCTTGTGCAATACACCAATTTTCAATTTTTGATCGTTTTTTTCTTGTCCCCCACTGTATCTCTCCCAACCCCTTATTCCGAATATATATATATATATATATATATATATATATATATATATATATATATATATATATATATTACACCAGTGTCCGGTCGCTGTATAGCGTATAATTTCACTTCCATGGTCACTAAAATTTTTTCGTTTATCGCCCATTTTTAAATCTTCACTGTGGTACACTTAAAAAACATGAAGAAAGAATAGTTAACGAATACGGTACATACAGTGCAGTTATAATCAGGAACAGTGGCAACAACTGAGGTCCGTTCTACTCTGATGAAACATTGAACAACAGATAGAACGCTGCTCTGTTCCTATTACAACTTGTATTTTGCACACGACATGTAAGAGGATCGTAGTAGACGCCCTCTTCCAATGCCTTGGCAATTTTGCCAATGCAGTACCTTACATTTCTCATTAAATTACGATAAAAAGAAAACTAGGCCGGATAGTGTGGAAGACGGATAATCGGGAACCAGATACTCAGGAGTGTATTGTATATTCCATGACAACAATAAATTTTACATCATCTTAAAATTCAGAAAATTATCTTTTCAATGATGTCAATATTTTTTCATTTAATTCTTTTTTCCCTATTTTTGTTCATCTTTATTACATAAATATATAGAAAGAATCCCAATAATAGAAGATCACACATCATTTTTAACATTTTAAGCACATAACATTATTTTCAAGACTTGCGGCAGGACTGCTAAGGAATGAAAATAGCAGATAGTATAATCACAAAGATATTACAGATAAACAGTTCGCATGCTTTTTTATAACATATTTTTAAAAATATACTAAGAGTATCTTACAACAATATGTTTCAATTTTAAAGTGAAATTCAAATCGTTTTCATTGTTGCTACTAATATTTCATATTAACTGCTTTTGGTGACCAGCTGGTTTGCTGGGTTTAATGTTCGCTTAAATTTTCAAGGAAACATTTTTATTTAACTTCGTATCTAACTAGCATCTTCAGCAAAATATTAAAGCTTCAAATTTTAATAGTCATATAACTCATAATATTATGAAAGTCTTACGCTGTTCTGTTCATTGTACTGTGTATTACTCTAATTTCCTGTCAATTAAAACTTACAGAAAATTAGTTGTTGACTTTAAATTGTAGCTGAGGTGTTTAAACATCAATTAATACAAAAATCTTTTTGCCGGAACAAAACATGTCTTTTAAAAATATGAGCTCAGAAAACAGATTCATTCAACATTGATGTTTCATATGCACAGCAGAATATTTCTTATAATTTATGCAATGCCTCAAAAACTTATAAATAAGGTTTAGATCTGTGTCGTTCCCAAACTTTCAGAGTTTCTTCAGGTAGAACATATTCTATGAATGCGAATAACATTGATACATATTTGTCTGAAGTGATTCCCAATATTTCGAATGCTCTAAGAAAAACTGATTTTTATGGAAAAAGAATTTTTATAGGAAAATCGAAGTTAAATACTTTGGTTTAATTGTTGATACCTGATATTCAGATATTAAAAATTAACTTCATTTGATCATCTTTCTTATTGGTTGCAACTCATCACTCTCCCTCTTTTGCCCAATCTGAACAAATCTGGGATGTAGCAGCAATTCATCATAAAAAGACCAAAAACCTCAAAAAATTATCTATATCATGACGAATGCGCTATTGTATATGAGAAGTAATGTTGACTTTATCCAGACAATTCTTTGAATGAATAAAAATCTATTGAAAATCAATCCACTTACCAACTTTTCGCACATGAAAATGGAAAGAACAATACGTAAACTGAATCTAATCATCAAAGTACCATAATATTTCCCTGCGTAATTTATAATCATTTTTCAAATTTAATACTGAATACCTTCAAAATACTTAGGATTTCTTCTTTATTATTCTATCTCCAGCTTAATTTCTGATGTAGTTACATGCCATTCACTTCTTAATAATTTTTCTTCAAACATCTTAATTACGATTTTAATAAGCATTCAGGCTGAGAAAAAGTGCATTATCATTGGTACTCTATCAAAAATCTGTCAAACTGTCCATAGGTTTCTTAAGCTAAAACATTTTGCAATTTGAAAGAAAATTATAAGGACTTTCATTCACTTCTTAATATTTTTTTCTCAAAACGTCTAAATTATGATTTTCATAAGCATTATCATTGGTGCACGAACAAAAATCTGTCAAACTGTCCTTAGGTTTCGGAAGTTAAAACAGCTATTTGCAATGGGAAAGAAAATTATAAGGAATTTCATTTAATGGTACACGAACAAAAATCTGTCAAATTATCCATGAGTTTTGGAAGCTAAAACAGCTTTTTGCAATGGGAAGGAGAATTCTAAGAAATTACTTCTTTCGATTCAAAATAGTTCTTTCTGTTTTGTGCAGTAATAAGGCCTTCGCATTATTTCCATGTTGAAGACTCGTCTACAACTTTTTATCTATTTTTATAAAAATATATATCTGGTTCGCAATATTTTTTTTATTGATGACCCGTCTATAACTTTTTATTTATCTGTATAAAGATATATCTGGTATCTCTCTGTATAAAGACAAATCTAGTAACTAAACATTTCAAGAGTAATAAATTAGCAATTATTCTTGCAAAGTATAAGTTAGAGAAAAGATTATATTAAGAAATACAACTGTTTATTGAATCTACAATCACAAACAATCCAATTTTATAATAGTAAATAATTTGCATTGTAATTATTCCAATAAACCAAGCCTGGTAGTTAAATACGTCAATGATCTTCATTAAACCACTTTCCCTTGCCTTATATCAACTCAACCTTGACAGTCCCTTCACATAACATTTGCTATTACATTTCCGTCTATCATTTGTGAAATTGCACAGCACTTTGTTTGACAAACAAACATCTCAAATGCCAGTCCTTCACATTTAATTGGCAAATATCAACAGACCCGACAATAAATGTGACGACATTATTTCCCACCTGAGAATTGTAGTGACGATTTATGAACAGTTATTCTTCCTCTGAGACTGCACCACACAATTCAATTAAGATCAATTATTTCATTGCGCAAGAGAAATCTCCATGGATACACATCTGGTTCGTTGTTTCTGAAAATAAATGCTTAATGCAAATTGAGCTATTGAGAGTATTGTTACTTTGATTATTCAACCGACGGAGATTTATTTGATTCGTTCAGAACCGAGAAACATTTTTTCCCCATCATTATTGATAATAAACATCGATTCAAGAAATGGAAATTTTTGCATTTTTAGTAGTTATTTCGCACTATGCAAAATGTTGCTGTCTTAAAAAAAAAAAAAAAAAAAAAAAAAACGAGATTTTTTTAAAAAAGTGAAAAATTCTTATATTTTTTATCGTGACATCACTTCCGAAAATAAATGGTGTCATAGTTTTATTTTTCTCTTTTTTTCAATATTTTAAGTTGCGAAAGCTTTTTCAATGGATAAAAGTAAAGTATCTTTATTATTTCGGTTCTCTCGGATTATTACTCGACCAAGTGTTTATGCCATATTTATTAAAGAATCCAAGGAAGAATTCTGACTGTTGGTTTGGATTTGTAGAGTATTTTCGCTTTGATTGAGATTTAGTCACTTCTGATTCAAGTTTTAGTAATTCTAAACTTCTAATTAAAATTATTTTAGCATTTTCAATCTCAAGAAATCTCTCTTAGTTTTTCACGAGACTTTCTTCCGTTAAGCACATTATTAATGACAACTCTCATAAATTCCTTTAAATGACTTAGAATTTTCAATAAGATTTTTAAGTTTACTCACCTTGGCTTCTAAGTGGTACATCATCGGACAATTCAGCATCAGTGAACTTAAGCTCTTCCTTTGGGCAATTTTTAAACATTTTCTTCACAATTCACTATCACCATAAAATGAAAAATTGCACAGATTATTCACAATAATATTCAGTAATCCAATAAATGCTCTAATGATTGGTAATTTCTCCATCTACGGACCAATGAATGAGGCAACAGCTCACTTAAAAAAACACAAATTCTCTTCACATTTTTATTTTCACTTCTGAATGTTTCAATATCCTTTGCACTAAGCATGTAAATAATATTTTTAGGAGTTACAGCAGCTCAACGTTAAGCAGTTAAAATTTCAGAAATTATGATCTAATTTCTGTGCTTGAGATACGTGAGAAAAGCCAAAAGCTTGCACTATTCCAAAGTTAAAGTAAAAGCAGTTTTTAAGTTTGGATTTTAGCAAGAAAAAAATTTATTTTAAAAGGGGGAGTAACCATTCGGTTAACCAGCATAATTTGAAGTGTAACAATATCTCAACTTTAGAAAATTTAATTCTTACAGAAAAGTGAATAATTCACAACTGTCTTTGTTGTTGTTTCTGATCCGAGGTAGTATAGCTGCACTATACCACTTCCATGAAACCAAAGATCTCTAAGAAGTCTAAAAACAAAAGCGGATTCCTTAAAATCTCAAAAAATAAATAAATAAATAAACATTTAAGAATATGGTTAGGGAATGCTTGATCTTCCTTGCACTAAGGACATTCAGCAAAGATTTTCCAGCCATGTTGGAAGGTGAGGGATGACAACTGTCTTTTATTAATCAAAGAAAAACTATTGAAAAGGAAATATTTTGTATCTCAAATGGTCTCTAAAGATTATTTAATCCTTTCTTTCATCTCATTTATTTTTCCTTTTATTATCTTGGATTCTTCTGTAATTTACTTTTTAATGATAGATCGGAAACAAAGTCTTGTCCTCAGTCATAGAACACTTACCCCCCCCCCCCAAACTATTGAATGTTTTTGAAAAAAGATTACGACGACGCAGTATTTTTAGGAGTATCATAAACCGACCGCACCTCCAGCAACACGCTATCAGACTGCAGTCATAAAAATCAAAGTAAGCCGTTTTTCTTGATATGTTTTTATCCAACTTGTGGCAGGTTTTGGTAGTGAGCATACCAGGAAGATGGTGATTAGAGATTTATATTTATGATTTCAAATCCTTAGAACATTATTCTTTGGGACACAAAACTGCCATTTTAATGGATTTGGGAAGACATTAAAATTGCAACGATTGCTATATTGGGAAACATTAACTTCGCGACCGCACACGTTTCCCCCTCCCTCCTAGTTTTGAAACGGCAAAGAAAAACTTTTATAATTTTTCATTCCTTCTTTTTTTTGGGGTGGTGGGGGTGGAAGGGGTGCTGTTTTAAAGCTCGCAAACTTTTAAAATAATTATTGTTGGGAAAAACTACTTAAGTAAAGTAAAGAATTCCTGTGTAATTTTATACATGCATCAAATATATGAGAGTAATGTTATGATTCTTAATGAAAAGATTTTTCTGATTTTTTTATACATAATCGATCAAAAACCACTATATTTAATGGTCGAATTAAAAGTATTCGTATGCAGAAAAATGTAAGCATGAATTCAATAATTTCTCAAAATACGCACAAATATTTTATGCAGCGGATTGTCAGACAGATAATAAAAGCACTTACAGCAATCATATATTTTTTTAATGAAGCTTTTATATAGTAATTTTAAAAGCTAGATCAAATTGTAATATGAAAATAGTAAGAAAACGTTTCTTATATATTGTATAACAAATATTAAACCCTTTCTTTATTAATCTTGTTTTTGTTTTAATGTGATTAATATTTTTATAAATAGTTTTACATGTTACATATACCAAGTGCCTCAATACTTTTTTGATTAACGGTAATTACTTTTAACTGCGCGTCTAGTTTTTTTTATTTTTTTTTTTTTTTTTGTGTGTGTGTGTGTGTGTGTGTACTTGAATAGAGGCGAACAAAATAAAGAAAGATTTGAGCAAACTTATCTTTCTTATTTTTTATATTTCTTTTCTATTCTTTATATAAAGTTGTTTTTTTTCCATTTTTTATATTTAAGTTATATTTATGAAAAACTGCGGATTTGTATTGTTCCTCAGTACTTTTTCTAGTTACTGTATTTATTAAAATTACCAATCTTCTACTTGAAAAATTACTGCAGTGCAGTGGATAATAGTATTATTCATCAATAAGAGCTTTGCGATTATTTCAAGAATATGTAAATTTTTAGTTTCGGCAAAAATAATAACGACGCGTTAACATTTTCACAATTTTTTGGTATACATGTGTACGTCCTAATGCTTTTCTTCGCAATATATTTCAACAAAATCTCCAGTTATTTTGATGATTTTCATGCTTATTCTTGAACTCTAAATTATTTTCATCGTATTTTATTTGATTTAAATCAGATGCATATTTAGTCGTACGTTTCCCTAGTTGTAGAAAAATCGCCATCTGAATGTATATTAAAATATCCAACAAGCTTGATGTTAGAGTTTTGATTCCCTCCGGTGGAGAAAAGGGAAAATTCTGTTCCCCTAGCCAGATGTATTCGAGACGCCGACACGGCGACATGTACTTTCTCTCTCTCGTCTTGGTGTTGTGATGTGTTTGTGTGGTAGCTTAGAAATGTCCGTGTCCATATATATGTGAAAATAAAAACCTATGAAAGTTTCAACTCCTGCTTCGTCATTAATGGAATTGTCATGCACTGATCGAGCATCATGGTGTACCCTGGACGTGATATGTTGAAATTTGGAAATTGGAATTTTTTTGG
>JAPMOR010062530.1:1412108-1490644 GCA_026543865.1 Argiope aurantia | reverse complement strand
ATATGTTGAAATTTGGAAATTGGAATTTTTTTGGAAAGCACGACAATTTGGAGGAAGCGCAGTGAGGAGCTGAAACCAGAGGTGGGCACATTTATTATTTGTTCTAAGCTTTTTTGAATTATTTAGTTTAAAATGGATATTAATAGATTAAAGGAAAAAAGGAAAGGATTACGAACTATCTTCACGAAGCATTTAACTAAAATAAAAAATTCCTTAAGCAGAGAAATTTGTAATGAATATACGAAAGAAACAAAACTTAGCGAGCTTGTGGGTTTAAAAGCTCAGCTCACGGAAAAATTGAAGGATTTAATTAGCTTGGATGACAGTATTCAATTAATTATAGATTTAAGCGAAATGGAAGGAGAAATTGAGTTATGCGAAGATTACAAAGACAAAGCAATCGAACTAACATCTAAGCTAGAAAGACAAATAGAAAATTTGAGGGATATCCCACAAGTAAGGACAAACAGTCCAGTTGTAAATAATGCGGAAAATGTTATCCCCTTAAGAAATCAAAGTGTTAATTTACCGAAATTAAATATACAAACTTTTCAGGGCGATTGCAGTCAATTTATAGATTTTTGGAATTCCTTTGAAGTTGCGATTCATAAAAATGATTCATTAACAAAAATTGAGAAATTTACTTACCTAAAAACGTATCTTCGTGGAATTGCCTTAAATGCTGTATCGGGATTTTCATTAACTGAGCAAAATTATGATGCGTCGATACAGTTATTAAAAGAAAGATTTGGCCGAACAGATATAATCATATCTTCTCACATGCATAAACTTTTATTGATTGATCCAGTAAAAACTTGCTCAAATGTAACAGCCTTAAGAAAAATGTATGATGCAATAGAAACTCAAATTAGATCGTTGCAATCATTAAATGTAGCTACAGGTACTTATAGTAACCTATTATGCCCTGTAATATTACAAAAGCTACCCGAAGAATTAAATTTAAACTATAATCGTCACCGTAGGGCAGGTGAATTATTTGATATCGCTAATTTAGTAGAATTCTTAAGAACAGAAGTAGAGTGCAGGGAAGCTTCTTTATTATTGGCAAATCCTAAAATTTCTAATTTAAAGGAGTATTCTTTTAGAAGCAAACCTGATCAAGCTTACAAAAATAAATATTCTTCGCATACGAATGCCTTAACGACACACGCTGATTCATTTCACCATAAATCTGAATCGAATCGTAAATTTAATTCAAAAAGAAACTATTATCCTTCTTCTGATGACAGAATGAGTAATCAAAAATGTATCTTTTGTACTGAAAAACACATGAGCCATGATTGCTCAGTTAATATTGATGAAAAGAAAAAATCGTTAATGGCTAAGGGAAAATGCTTTATATGTTTTCAGAATCACATAAGAAAATTCTGCCATAGTAACTATCAATGTAAGCTCTGTGGTTCTTTTTCGCATAATTCCTTAATTTGCGAAGGACCGCAACCCGATACCGTAACTAAGAATATTCCCCCTCCAGTCGAAGAAGGGACTTTTATCCCCAAAGAAAATAATACCGCTTCTACCATGATATCTTTCAGTACCGAACGAAATAAAAGAAAAAATAGGGTCCCTTGATCGGTTTTACTACAAACATTTTCAGCTGTGGTGAACGGACGAAGGGGGAGTAAGAAGCACCTGCGTTGCATGTTGGATTGCGGGGCCAATAAATCCTTCATCTTGCGAGGGGTGGTCGAGAAATTGGGATTGAAAACAGTGGGCAGGGAAGTTCTAGCTATTCACACTTTCGGAAGTGAAACCGCTGAGCGTCGTGTTTACGATATAGTGGAGATTACGTTAAGGAATGTACAACACCCGACTCGGTGTGTTGAAATACAAGCGGTTGTTTTTGGCTCGATTACTTCGGCGAAAATTCATACTCCATCGCAGTTTGTTAGAAACATAGCGTTGGAAAAGGGAATTGAGTTAGCAGATGTTAGTACTTCTGAGAGGATTGATGTCTTAATTGGTTCGGATTATATTTCAGAGATTTTAGGCGAAAGGAATATAAGGATTAGTAAAAGATTGATTGCAGCCGATAGTATTTTCGGATATTTGCTTCTGGGAAAGGAGATGGGAATTGATTGTAAGGAGATATCTGCTAACCATTTGATCGTCGAGGGTAAGGAATCGAGCTTTGATAGGGTAAAAGATTTTTGGTTATTAGAAACGATTGGGATAAATGCGGATAAAGAAGTGTCTCTTTCAGATAAAGAAACTTTAAAATCGTTTCAACAAAATACGACGTATAAAGACAAAAGATACGAAACTCGTTTGTTATGGAAGGAGGATAATAAGGCATTACGCAGTAATTATGAGATTGCAAAACGTCGTTTATTCGGCTTAAACAAAACAGTAGATAAAAACAAAGAATTATTCGTTAAATACGATGGCATCATAAAGGAACACTTAAGAGAGGGTATTATAGAACGAGTAAATTTGAATTTAGACCAAAATATGAACACAGGTTATTTTCTTCCACATCATGCTGTAGTGCGAGAACGGAAGGATAGTACAAAGGTTAGGATTGTCTTTGACGCATCATCAAAGGGAAAAGGCGCGTTATCATTAAACGATTGTTTAGAGAGCGGACCGAACTTAAATCCTGATTTACTTGAAATCTTGCTACGGTTTAGGTTACACAAAATTGCTTTTAGTGCAGATATTCAGCGGGCATTTTTAGAAGTAGGGATCGCCGAGGAAGATAGGCAGTTTTTAAAATTCTTATGGATGAAAGGGGATTATCCTAATCTCGGTTTCAGCCCTCACAATATTGAAACATTCCAATATAAAAGAGTCACCTTTGGAGTAAAATGCAGCTCATTCTTACTTGCCGCAGTTATTAAACTGCATTTAGAAAAATTCGGAAGTGAATATGAAGAAGCATGTAAAATGTTGAGCTATTTGTACGTAGATGACCTAGCAGCTGGTACGTCAAGCGTTTCCGAAGCTATAAAATTGAGCAAAGAAATGATTTACATTCTAAGTCAGGCCAGCATGAATCTTCGAAGATGGGCTACGAACTCCCCAATTCTAAATGAAGCTTGGAAACAAGCTAATGTTGACCGTCGTGAAACATCCGAAGAATTAGGTGTGCCATTAAAAATTCTTGGACTCATTTGGGGCAATATCAACGATAAATTTACCATAGACATTCATCAAATTTCTAAGATGAAGGGCAGTAATATTTCGAAGCGATTGATTCTGAGCATCTGTGGGATGCTGTTTGATCCATTGGGGATGATAACCCCTTTTACTGTCAGAATAAAGTTGTTACTACAGAACACCTGGGAACGGGAGCTGAAATGGGATGAACCACTACCACCGGACATTCAAGAGACATTTCTGTCGTGGCTGGATGAGGTAAAAACTATCCCTCAGATTTCTTTGCCTCGTCCTTACTTCCTTGATGCAGAGACTCCAATGGTTGAAATTAGCATTTTCTCCGATGCAAGCCCAAAGGCTTATGGTTGTGTGGCCTACTTCAGGAAAGTGACAAACGGGAAGGTGAACTCCAGTTTCATAGTGGCGAAATGCCGCCTAGCTCCATTAAAAAAATTGAGTCTGCCCAGACTCGAACTCATGGGAGCCCTTGTTTCTGCCAGATTAGCAGAATACTTAAAACAAGCATTTCCCTGGATTACATCTGACCACATCTTCTTCTGGTCGGATTCGCAAATCAGCCTCCATTGGATAAAAGGAGACCCTCTACGATGGAAGGAGTTTGTGAGAAATCGCGTACGGGAGATCCAGGAGAAAACCAATCGAGAAAAGTGGAATTACTGCAGAGGAAAGACGAACCCCGCAGACAAGTTAACCCGAGGACTGTCTATCCGAGTGTTAGCAGAAGATGAGGTTTGGTGGCATGGTCCAGACTGGTTGTTTAACCCAGATCTATGCCTTGACAACACAGTGAACAGTGAATTCAACGAAGTTGAAGTAGCAAACGAATTAAGGAAAGACTATGTTCCATCGAGCAACCTAGTAATGACTGTAGCCGGAACTAATTGTGATGATTTTCTCGATAAACTTCTCAAAATCACAAATGACTATGTAAAACTTATTCGTATTATTTCATATATTTTTAGATTTTCAGCCAATTGCAGGTACCCTCAGTCAAGGACTGCAGGGCCCATTATGGCTAATGAAAGGATTCAGGCAGAAAACCAATTAATCCGAATAGTTCAATGCGGTAAGTTTAAGGAAGAAATTAGAGATTTGAAAAGAGGTAAGAATGTTTCAAGGAAAAGTAAACTGTCAACCTTAAATGTAATTTTTGGACGAAAATGATATTCTAAGAGTGGGAGGCAGGTAAAGAAATTCCAAATTAAATGTTTATTCAAAATATCCTATTGTGTTACCATCGAATCATATTTTAACTTACAATATTTTAGTGCATTATCATAAGAAATATTTACATTTCGGAGCACAAGGTTTGTTGTATCAAGTACGTCAGAAATTTTGGCCAATCAATGGTAAACATAATTGTAAAAAGGTGATATTTAATTGCATTACTTGTGTGAAAAACAAACCCGTTTTAACATCCCAATTAATGGGTGATTTACCAGTTGATCGCGTAACCCCTAATCATGTATTCAACATTACTGATATTGACTTTGCTGGCCCATTCTTCTTAAAATTCAAAAATCAGAGAAAAGGTATATTAAACAAAGTTTATGTTGTAATTTATGTGTGCTTATGTACTAAAGCCTTGCACCTTGATTTCGTAACAGATCAAACATCTGACTGTTTTATTGCAAGTTTAAAGCGTTTCTTTGGAAGGAGAGGTAAATGTGCAAAAATTCTCACTGACAATTCCAAAACATTTGTCGGTGCAAACAAAGAACTTAAAAGGCTGTATAATCTTGTCAACTCTCCTGATCAATGTTTAAGTGAATTTTTAATCTCAGAATCTATTGAATGGAAGTTCATTCCACCTAAATCACCGAATTTTGGAGGTATTTGGGAAGCCGGAGTAAAATCCTTTAAATTCCATTTAAGACGCGTACTAGGAAATCAAAAACTAACTCTGGAAGAATTTCTAACAATTTTGGCTGAAATTGAAGGCGTCCTAAACTCTAGACCCCTTACTCCGCTATCTCCAGAATTCTACGATTTTGAAACTTTGTCACCTGGTCATTTTTTGATTGGCAGACCAATAAATGGAATTGCCGAACCATTGTTAATTAACTTAAATGAAAATCGATTATCAAAATGGCAAAAAATTACAAAATTTTCTCAAAGCATATGGAAAATATGGACACGTGATTATCTTTGCACTTTACAACAACGTTACAAATGGAAATTCAATAAGAATGATATAGAACTAGGAACACTTGTTCTGATAAAAAATGAAAATTTACCTGGAACGAAGTGGTTATTAGGAAGAATTACTGAAGTTTTCCACGGTAATGACAACCAAATTAGAGTAGTCAATATTAAATTACCAAATGTAATATCCTAAAACGAAATGTTCGTGATATAGCTATTTTACCCCATGGGAATGAAGTGTATTAATGTTATTGTTACTTGTGTTAGTTATATAATATATATAATGGAATTTAATAATCAGAATTGTATTTGTATTTATACTTATTGTATAATTTGTATTATTGTGAACTTATTGTTCTATTGTAACTATAGTATGCAAATTTATGAAGGTCTTCATCCGGGGGGTGGATGTTAGAGTTTTGATTCCCTCCGGTGGAGAAAAGGGAAAATTCTGTTCCCCTAGCCAGATGTATTCGAGACGCCGACACGGCGACATGTACTTTCTCTCTCTCGTCTTGGTGTTGTGATGTGTTTGTGTGGTAGCTTAGAAATGTCCGTGTCCATATATATGTGAAAATAAAAACCTATGAAAGTTTCAACTCCTGCTTCGTCATTAATGGAATTGTCATGCACTGATCGAACACTTGATAATGGATAAAGATGCTTTATTACATAAGAAAGCACGAAATAAAGTAAGTAAAACATAGTCGGACCATATGCTAGATAGTATTTGCAAAGATTAACAACACCCAACAAATCATTAATTAAATTATAGCACAGCAAACATCATTCAGATTGCAGCTAGAAAACTCTTCCCGCGAAATATTTCAAACAGGAAATTCAATTGACTGTCTGACATACTTTTGCCTCTCACTTTATACAGTTTCTCAAACTGGGAACCTTCTAGAGCAATATTCGTATCTCGAGTCCTAATACCGATTTCGCATTAATTCTTGTACTTCCGTGGACCTTCAGTTTTGTTACCAAATTATCCTTCCCCAAGGTTGGAACTCATTGCCCTTACATCCTGGAATATCTATTACCTTTATTATGAGATTAATTGCTCGAGGAAGCAATATTATTACTAAAATCATTATAGTCTTAAAATAATTTTTAAAAATTTGATGATTAATTAATTAAATAAATTGCTTAATACATTTTTGACTAGGAAGCATTTTTTAAATCTATTTAAAAAATAGTTCTTAAATTAATTTTAAGACTTCTTAAAACTATGAAACTTTTTATAGTTTGGATCGTTTACAACCTTCGTTCGCATTCATGACGCTTTCAACCGATTTATAGGTAACAAAATCGCCTGGAATTTTTTCTTGAACTTCATCGTTGATTTATGGTGCCAAAATAACACGTTCGCAAAGCCATTTATGATTTTTATTATTGGTGTGAGTTTTCACACATGTCTCCAGGGATTAGATGCTTTAACGAACCATTGAGCTTTTCAGCTGGTGTTTATTTAGGAATCACTGGAAGAGTTTATCGAAAGTCGCCAGATAATACAATGAGAGTACCAGCGAATGGTTGTGCTGATCGTTAAAAATTCATTCAAGCGCCTCAAGCAATTTCTTATGAGCCATGGTGCATTAGTCCCAGACAATGACTTTGTAAATCTGTAGAACTTTAGCTATGCCAGATCCTTTTGAGATGTTACATATTGGAATTTCTGAGAAATGCATATCCAGTGGCAATTTGGGCGCTGAATGAGTTGTTCACCCCCCTCCCACATCTAATAATCTAGCCACAATACCTGAAGAAGCAAGAGCCAAAGCAATTCCATTTTGAGATCGAATTTGGGCCAGTAGCAAACTGATGAAAAACATTTTTCCAATGCCGCCAGGCACATCGAGGAAAAACAGATCACCTCTGCCATTTGACACAGCATTTGTAATTGTATTATAGGCCAATTTTTGTTTCGTAATCGAAAGGTTTTTTTTTTTGATTCAACAACTGCACCCAAATCATTAGCATTGTACTCCAGTTCTCTTTCTAAATCGCAATCACAAAGTCCAAATGCAGAACGCTGGGACGCAATCATGTCAAGTTGAAGGAGTTATTTATTTTTGATGGTTAATCATATGTCTTCGATTTTCGTCAGAGCTTGATTGAAAATATTGTCTGAAAACTCAATGAAATTTTCATTGCTAATGCTACAAACGTGATGCAAAATGTGTTTACTCAAATCGTCTCTGAATTTTTTTTCCACAAATCTTTCGGATTGGATGGCGAAGATGCGGTTAAAATGATGGCGAATAATATTTTCGATGACAGCTGGCACATACATCCGTCAATGTTGTTTACCAGTCATGGTCGTTTTCAGGCTAATGAAACTTTTGGCAAGCTTCTCTGTACATCCGGCAATCTGCGCCATTGATTTATTGCAAATAACGTAGGACCTTTGACATTAACCAACAGCATTCTCAAATAGTAATACTCGACATTATTTTGATGTACTGTATATATACGGCCCAATGCTTCCGATGAATACAGATTTTGATAGCCTTCAACAGGCATTCCTTGCTTACGTTGTTGGAATTTCTAATAGGTAACATTCCAAGTATAATATTTTGCAACGTCTGCGTACAATAATGGTTCGACAAAAACATTTTCTTCACAAAGCGTAAAACAGGCTGTGAGTGTCTTGTGCGCCTGTTCGGCAACAAATTTTCATGCAGTGTCTGCTGTGAAATAAGTTCTTTGCCCAATTTCAAGATGAACACTATGATGTACAACCTTAGGATGGCGACTGTGAATTGGGAAACTAAGAATATGCCAAACAGCTTCGTTGATATTGATATATCAACCTTTTGGAATTAACTCACTTCTCATTGGGCGCATCAGTTCTATCAATATTGACTAAGGCCATAATCGCTACTTTGTTGACATATTTGCACATATATTTGATGCAATGATAGTATTCAACGTTGATATGAACTTGGAATGTTTTAGATAACAAAGGAGAGCATGACACAACTCATCTGTTGTCGATTTTAACATCAACATTCGTATTGTTGCATGATCACCATTTACTGGTTTTCGGTGTTTGTATTGAGGATATCCGTCATCATCAATGTGGGTTTCATGAACTAAGTCTCTGGAAAATATTTTCGTGCATCTATCTACAATGCAAGGAGATAATGGATTCATTGCTCCACGTGGTTCATGCACAATGTTTTTCGTCATAATATCGAAGAGCAGTTGATCTTCAGAATTAGGAATTTCTCCAGAAATATTATCATCAATTAGAACTGCATGCACATTTGTTTTGAGCCAAATGAGAATGTAAGCACGTGGAAATTTCCTCTTCTGCTATTCAATCGCATACATACAGCAGCGCATACATAAATATGATACTTCACAATTTCCATTATTTTGGCTAGTGTTTGCTTGAATATTCCTGCAGTCAAATTGTGTCGATCGGATGGTAGTTGACCGTGCAATAGAAGCTCTTTTATCTCATCCCATAAGAATGTACTTATGGCATTCTGTGCATATGTCATGAGCTACCATTGAACGTTGCTGGAAGAACGTCACTCACCAATAGAAACACAACAAATAGCTTAGTCATCGATTCTGATCGTAAATCTCACATCTTTAAGGAAATAAATTAATGAGTATTATTTGTAATGGAAATAGAAAAAAATTACTATCAGTTAGAAAAGCCACAGAGAATGTTTTCAATATTAAAGAAAAATGCATGTAAAATTATGTTGAGTGACAAAGTGCTTTTAGAAAGGAAAAATAAATACTTCTATTCATGAAGTTAATTTTAGAAAATTCTGGAACTGTTCATTTGATTAATCTACTTTATCCACTCTCTTATTCCATGGTTTTTTAGTTAGTACAGAAGTAAATTGGTATTATTTGAAAAGATAATTAAGATAATAGATAATATTAATAATGATTAAACATAATGTTAAAATATTTTTGTTCAATGTTATTTTTAGAAGTTTTTAAGAAAAAAACTACAAATTTTTTTAATATTTAATTAATTAAAGGGAAGATTGCCATTATACAGATACACACAATCTCTTTTATTGTTGGTGGAGATTTATTCGAGTTTAAACTAGACTCATGTATGTTAGTTAAATTCTTAAATCAATCTTCAACAATTACATTGTCATTATCTTTATTTTGAATATCACTCTCACTCTCATTCTCTTCAAAGTCGGAATCCGAAATTTCTATATCCACAGTATTTGGATTCTTCTTTTCTTTATTTTTTGGTATAAGACATCTATTACTCCTAATTGAATTCCATGAGCATAGCACAATTGCTAATTTGCGCCAATCAACTTTCCAACTTTTTTCATTACTGTTACTCCATCAGTCGCTATGGATACAATATCTTCTTTCGGGTATAATCCATGTTTCGCTAATTGAGATTTAAGCACTTCCACACATTTTCCGACTGACATACTTCCCAAGACATGTGTAAGTCCTATATTTCAAAATTTTTCTTTCTGAATGAATAATTATATTTAAATAGCGTCTATTTCTTACATTCGTCCATTCATCAAATTTAAGACTAAATTTTTCACGATATACTTTTAATTGTATTAGCTCGTGTTTCAAAGAATTGAGAACACCGTTACTGTAGTTTATAACAGTTCTTATAATGGTGACAATTTTAAAAATTTCTAGTAAATACCGAAAAAACGGTATTTAAACTTGTGAATACCGGTATTACAAAATTGTACAAATGGCTCAAAATATTGGTATTTGGTATACCGGTATTGCACTTCCTAATCATATCTGGCATTGACATTTGAAGCACAAATCTTTGAAAAATTTTTTGATTAAAATTCAAAAGTAATTATATTATCATAATATACGCGAATTATGAGAGTAGGGTTTTATAAAATTAGACTCAAAAATGAAATTGGACTTAATATAAATCTTTCAGGAAGTTATATTTCTATTCACCGAGCATTCTTATCAATGCGCAAAAAGTTAAATCATGTTTTGAAATAGCTAATAGCTTCTTTAGAATTGCTATACACTAAATTGAATAAGAACAACCAGAAATAAATTTCATCAATAATAGAAGTCCTTAATATAGAAAGTATAAACAAGAAAATCCTTTGATGTAATGAAAGACGGAAAACATAAAATAACAAACTCTTTATTATTTTACTTCTTTCTTATACTGAGATGAATTTATTTCGTTGAAATTCGAATCAATCATTTTTTTTACCCATCCCGTTTAAAAATGAATACTTCATTGAGCTTACAACTCTATCACATTGATTATGTTGAGTTTATAAATCAAAAATCTTATAACATCTGCACAGTATTTTATACTGAATAATGAATCGAACAACTTTTCTACAATTACTTAATCTCATTGAACTCCAAAACAGATATATTTTTTTTTTAAAGTTCAAATATTTTCATGAACTTGTATCGATTTTTTTTTAATATGGCCTTCTAATCTCATAGTCTTCGTTTAATTTCAAAATAATATTTCTACATTTTTATTATTTATTTTGCTATTCATTGCAAGAAATAAATTTTTAATCAATTTACTCGCACTTTTTTTTTCAATGACTGCGGTATCATTTATTATTGAATTATTTTCTTAAATTCAGTTCAGTGGGGCGGGGGGTTCTAATTCTTGAACAACAACGCATCTCAAAAGTTCCTGTGAAAGCTAACCCTAAGTTTTTAAATAAATATTAAAAAAACAAAAAATGGCAAATAGTTTTGAAAAAATGATAATATTTTTCCCACATACAGTCAAACCTTGTTTAATGAGCACTTCGCATTACTAGTATGAGTGATGTGCAAAACGAGAAAAATAAAATGTGAAAAAGAGAACTCATTTAATGAGAAATGTACCGCAGAATGAATAGCGAGGAGACATCGTGAGGTCACATGCTAGAATGACTTATATCAATCTGTGTATAGTGCTTGTTTGAAGAGAACTCTTATAACTACATCATCCTACCTTATATCCTCATTACCTTCATATGACAGTCGCTATGAGCGTTGAAAATTCATTTAACGATAATGCTGTCTCATTTTCGACGAATTTTAAAGCGTGGCCAAAGACAAAGGTTGCTACCAATTTTCTTGTTTAAAAAATCATGCATTATAAATTCATTTGAGTATTTCTTCCTTTCTTTAATTTTATTTATTTATTTATTTGGAATAAAACGCATCATTATATTTTACACAGATTCCTATGGAAAAAGTTGTTTTGCTTATAGAGCTTTTCGCATTACGAGTAAGATTTGGGAACGAATTATGCTTGTATTTAACAGCTATTACATTTGAACCTAACTTCCATAATTTATTTTAATGGTAAATCTTAGTTACAAGCGAAATCGCTTCATTTTTGACTTCAAATGGTATTCGGAACTCGAAATTTTAAAATAGTTTCTAAATTAAAAGGACAATCCAAAATTAGTTGTAAAATTACAAGATCCCTTATAGGGACAAACACTCATTTATCATATTCGACATTTCTGTTTGAAGGTCTCCTTTGTTTAGTCGATAAGATATGCTCAATCACCAAACGGTTCTGGGTTGAAACCTGGAGCTCAATATTGATGAATACAATAAAGTCTTACAATTTCAATAATAATATCACATTATCCAATAATGTTATTCAAAAATTGCAAACTATTTTTGAATTTAAGAAAACAATTGATAGTAAAAAGAAATTCTAGGAGTTGAAAAGCATAGATATAAAAATGGTTTTAGTTTATCTCAAGTAGAATATATATATATTTTTTTTTCGAAAAGTATTATGTCTTTGTGTAATATTGTTAAAATTCCATTGTCGAAAGATGAGGATAAATATTTTGATTCGAGCAACAATTTTTTAAATATTACTGAATTTCAAATCTTAATAAGTGAATCATTTTACCTAACTAAGCTAACTCGTCCCGACATATCTTTTGCTGCTACTTATTTATAAAAATTTTGTCAAAAATCAGAGCACAGACTTTTAAATGAAGCTAAGAGAATGATCATGTACTTTATTGACACTATGGAGAAAATCACCTCATAGCAATGAATTTGCAAGTTTTAAACGTCAGTTCAGATGCTAATTAGGGAGATGGTGAAAATGGGAAATTATTTTTCTAGTTGTGTTTTAATGATAAGAAATTCATTACTTGGAAGTGCAATAAACAAAGATCTGTTTTTCAACTTGTGCAACAGAAATTTCTCAGAACGTGTTATAAGCACGAATATTTTGAATTAGTTTTTTTTAGATGTGTTATTTATTCTGATAGCAAGTCAGTTGAATTGCGCAAAAGCTTCATCCAAGACTAGACATGAATTTAAAATTTCATTCTGTTAAAGATTTAATTTCAAGTGGTGAGATGCATACAGTTTTTGTATCAAATAATTTCCGATTTTTTTTTTACCAAAGTCTGGTACTCACGACAAATTAAAGATTTGTTCTTATAAAATTCAGTTATTGTAATTTCTAAATTTGTATCGTCTGCGCGAGAGTTGATGAATGCAAGCAAAGACACAGTTATGGAAATACAGTATAGCTAATTGGCTCTATTGTTTCTCTCGCTTGTATTTAACCCTTTTTCTCGGCGAAACAATAGGTCATCTGCAGTTTGTAACTCAGTATATGTGAACTGAAACTATGTGTGGGCTTTTTCCTAAGTGGCACACTGTGTTTTTTATAAATGTTCTACAAAATAGAAAAATTACCTTTTATTAGATGATGGATGGCACATTTACAGGATATTCAGTGATAATAAATCCAGACATTGATGGCAAAAAGTAAGATGACAGACTTGAAATGGGAAAAATTGAACTTCTGAAAATTTGGATTTTGCCAAGCATAAATGCCGAAAGATGAAATATGTATGATTATTTCTCAAAGACATGAATAAAAAATTACTGAAAGTGCTTGAGATATATAAAAAATTGAAGAATTATTACATCAATAAAAATGAGATAGCATGAACGATTCATCTAGTTCAACTGCCTTCTTCGGCCGTCTACTAATAAGCTCGGAAAAAAGCAGAGGGTGAAAGTCCTTTTCCAAAGAAACTTTAACAACCATGTCCTCCTCAGAAATATATGCTCCACTAGCAAGGAATCTGGCTGCAACAATAATTTTCCCTAGCTAGAAAAGAAAATGAAAATACAAAATTGATCTAAAAAGAATAAAAGATTTAATAAATTATTATGTAATGAAGAAATTAGATATCCACCATAAATTTGTAATACCGGTGTAGCTGGGCGCGTGTGTGTTTAATCCAAAGAAAGAAGCTTCCTTGTCTTTTTCTTATTTATTTTCACATATAACAACACATATGGACGATGATCATACAAATATAAGAAAACACATAATATAAACATTTAAAAGTAGAAATTATCTCTAACAAAGAGCGAACGAATAATTCTTTTTGCCGCTAACAAAAGAGCGAGCGGTTCCTGCTTGCACCAGTTTCACACCAACTCTCATTTTGAACTGTTTACAGTAAAAAAGTTTAAGTGCGCTTCCCTCACATTCCAAACATACATATGGTTTAGAGCATACTGCGCCATCTATATTCAGTATTAATTTTTACTATGTGAATAAGTATACAAAGAATGAAAAATAACAAATAAAATAATAAAATTAAAACAAAAATTACAAATAATATAATCACATAAACAACTGGGATACCGAATCCCGATATTTTGAGCCATTTGTACAATTTTGTAATAATGTATTCACAAGTTTAAATACCGTTTTTTCGGTATTTACTAGAAATTTTTAAAATTGTCTCCACTATATGTTCAGGGATCGCCAACATAGCAAAATAGTATACGTTTTTGTTTTTATGTCTCCCTAACGGGCGAAATTAATCGTATAATCAAAAGAAGTGATAAAATACTGTTTGACAACGAATTATAAAACCCTCCGCGCTTAAATCTACAAATTAATTTTTCAGATAGTAAATTCGACTTAATATCCAGAACTGTATGAGCTCTACTTCCAATAAAACTGGCTGTTGAGGCATTATGTCAGAGAGAATCTAATTTATAAACAGCTAATGCAACAATAAAGTTCATGTTGCAGTCACTGAAAGAACAGCACACATTACTATCTAAAGAATTATATATTACATTGAAAACTCGCACAGGAGTAAGACATACCGAAATAGAAAATGTCTTACGGTATTTACATAATTAAAATGATTTAAAAATGAAAATAAAAAAGAAGAAAAGAGATTAACCAATTCAAATCTGATCAAGTTTATAATAATTTTTTTTTAATTTTTTATCCACAAACCTATCCACATTCAGAAGAATTCGGTACAGTTATCGAAGATTATGACGACACTAATGTCGATAGTGAAAAGAAATTGTCTCTTGAACAAAAATTAGAATTAGCGATAAATAAAAAAATGTGATAAATAAAAACTCCTGTGTTTTCTTTCTTTTCTCCTGTGTTTTCTAAAATTTCTAATACCGGTATTAAAACCGGTATCCCGGTATTAAGATCTAAAAAATACCGAATACCGGTATTGAACTTTTGGTCCGATATTGCAATCCCTAGTTTCATGTAATAATTACAATATTTTGATAAAAGTAATGGGGCATTGACAGAAAATCCAGTACCATTATTATTAAATACGGTAAATTCTTCTGCAAGAAGTTAAAGAAATTGCACTTTGAATGAAATCGCACAGCATAGCAAATTTATTTATAAAACAGATTCCTGTGTAGATAAATTTCCCATTATACCAGATTTTCTATAAGACTGATTCATTCAACTGTGACTTTTAAACCATATTGTACAAAAATCTACTGAAACTATATTAATCAGTAAAAATATTGCAACATTTTCATTTCAATGAAATGTAAAAGTAGTAAATTTTAAGAGCATAGAAGGAAGATTAAATGAGAAGCTACAAGTAAAATGCTGCTTCTTAGTAAGCAATGTAATAAACCGCACATAATCTGATATTTGTTTTCTTCTGGACATTCAATATGCTTTTGGCCAGTATTGATACCGCATTTTAGAGCATTGCCACTTCATAAGGCGAACCAGATATCTGGCATGTGCGATAGTCTGTTGTGCATTCACCTTAGTGAAGCATGTTCACGCAAATAATTTATATTTTAAAAAATATATCAGGTTTTTAAAACAGACTAAAAATAATAAAATAATTTTTCCTGGCTCCATACACATTGTCTTGAAAATTTATGAGTTAAAAAATTTTAAATCACTAATTTTCAGGACAATCTGTCCAAGACTAGAAGAAATTCTTTTTAACTTTTTAGCCCATTTTTAAAGTGAGTTATATTAATTTTTTGTTTAAATAATTATTTTTTGCTTTTTAGTCTTCTGTGTGTGAAATTACAATCGATTTTTAATTAACTTCCCGATGAGTTATCGATTTGGAATGGCGCCATTTGTCAATAATGAAAGTTTTTAATCTATTACAAAATTTGTACCGAACCGGCAGACAAGAAAACGAATTAATATTGCATTAAAAATCCAGTTCTGAACTATGTTTAAAATTTCAAATCTATAGCTCATCAGGAAGTTAGTTTAAAATCGATTGGAAAATTTGCACCGAACAGACAAATAGGCAAAGCAGAAAGCTAGGTAATAAAAACACGTTAAATTTTTTATTTTATTTAATATTTGTAGGCTCAGAGTTCCCACCATAAATGCTCGATACTTTTATAGCACACAGGCTTTCATCATTTATAAAGTTCATTTATTTCATTATCTTTGTACATTTCGAACGCGCAGTGGAAATTTTGTGCTTTGGAATAAAGAAATTGAAGCAAATCAACCTTTCGCTCTTAACATAATACTGCAAGGCTTTTCAATAAATGTGGATTTAAACAAGCAGCACAATTTTTGGACATGCATTCAAATATATTTTTTCCGATGTTCTTCACAATTATAAAACACTCTCTAAAGTGGTTTTTTTTTTTTTTTTGCAGTTTTAGTAGCTTCAGCAGTTTTTAAGTAGTTGTAGTCACTATTGCAATTCTATATAGTCTTGAATTCTATATTGCAATTCTATATAGTCTTAAGTAGTTGTAATCACTATTTCTATATAGTCTTGAAAATTGGGCTGATTTATGCAGATGAAATACGGAATGAGTAGAAAAGAGATCGGTTTCCTCGGTTTAATAGTATAGTCTCATTTATGGCAACGATCTTTTATTCTTGCAATGTTTAAAGAGAACAAGAATGTAGCATTTTTTAGATGAAGAAAAACTAATGAACTTAAATCTTGTACTTTCCCAATTTTTAAGAAAAATATCAAGATCTCTTGAATTTTATGTTTTATATAGGGTTTACAAATTCCATTTGTTTTCACGATTTTCCCGAAGCTGTGATAGCCCTGTTTATTCCGACACAAATTTTTACATTTCAATCTATAAAAATTACAGATATGCTTATTTTTAAATTCAGAGGGACTAATCACAAAGTTAGATGCATGCATTTATCTCACGAATGCAGATATATATAATAAAGAAAAATTATCATACGTCTATCATATTTGTCTATCTTCCAACCATCATGATTTCAAAGAAATTTGTCAATTTACTTGAATTTGAGAAGCTATCATCTCTTACAAGTCATATTCAAAGAAATTTAAGATTGCAGAATTACCATTTGGCGTAGAATGTTAGTCGTTCTGGTCAAATTTCAATAAAATTTACTACTAATTAACCTGTTTGTCAAAAAAAATTTATAAATGACTTTTTCGTCATTGTTTATAGTGGAAAATGCATCTAAAAATAATAAAAAAAACTATCAAAAATCTAATTTTTTAAAAATTTTATTCCCAACGTAGCCGGTCACTTTAAGCTATCCCACAGAAGTACTGAAATGTCAAGCGAGAAAATAAAATTCTTCATTCACACTTGCAGGCTTTTTGAAAGAATGACATATTTCAGTAACAAGGAACGTTTGAATATACTGACGATTTATTCTGTGTGTAATCGTAATGTTGGCCTAATTAGAGAAAATACAAACGTCGTTTTCTGAACAAAAAGGTGTAGTGATTATAAACATCAGGATCCTAAATTTAAAGGAAGCGGGTAAGATGAAGCGTTATACATGTAATGCAGAAATTGATATTTTGGTTTATTTTTTAAATTACCTTCATACTAGCATATCCGAAGTCAGTCCAGAACTCAACATGACAAAACTGACAGTACAAAGATAAGTTCAACGTCATAACTGGTATCCATACAGCATTTGTGGAGTTTGGATGATCTGGAAATTTACAACTGAGCCCTGCCTTAGCTAAAATCAAGCTTGTCTTTTCTCAGAAATGACATTCGCAAGCTAGAATGTTGCGGTAATCAAGATGGAAATATTAATCTTCAAAATCATCACATTTGAAGTGTAAAAATCTGTTCTTCGTACAAGAAGTTCATTACCAGAGGCAATTTTCTATAAATGTCTGGTGTGGAATTTTTTGAAATTCTTTAGTTGGATGCGTTTTGTACAACAGTATGCTGAATGGTGACATTATGTTTGAACTAACAGATGAATTTACTTTGGCAGTACATGCCTTTTATGATGGAACTGTTTAAATATCCTTGGGGATGGCGCAGCTTGTCCTAAATCGGACCTTGTGCCAGAAAACCTAAACTATACCATACCATTGGTATTACATGCTCTGTAGATTTTTTCCGGCAAATTAAAAAACAACAACAACAACCTGTCTTTATGTGACAAGTAATGAACTCGATAGTGTATACGCAAGGATTGTAGAAAGAATGCAGTTTTGTGTAAGAGTCGAAAATATTCATTTTGAACAAATTTTTAAGCACGTCAATTTTGTATTATATGAGCATTTTTTAAGGTATATGCCTGTCCTAAAATCTTCCCTTGACTTAAAATTTAAAAATTTTCTTTATTTGTTCCAATTATAGGGCACACATTTAAGTATTCGAAAATGCTTTATTTTCGTTTTCACGATTATTAAAAGCAAAATTATTCTGTAAATTATAAAACGAAAGTGAAATTTTTGAAACAGGATGTGTGGGTATTTATAAAGCAAACAATTTATTTGATTCACCATTTTCTTATTCTCAAGCAATATATTGCTGTAAAATGTAGACTTGAGTTTCCTTTATTTATTTTGTTTGTTCCCAGGAACAATTTTCTTGAAATGTATGTTTCGAGTTTAAAATAGAGAAGCTATATGTAACTAAATGGCTGTGTCCCAGTTATTTCCATTAATACTTTGTAAATGAAATAGATATTATAAGCAAACCTTTGTCGTCAAATTACAAAGAGTTGTTAGGGAAGCATGAAAATGTTTTAGCAGTATTTAGAGTTTTTGAAAGATCAGTGGCAGAGCGAACTCTTGAACGAAGAATATAGTATGGGAATTATGATTCTAAAGCTATTACGATAGTGGAAGATATTAGCAAGAAAACCGCAATCCTAAACTGAGAATGTATAATAGGGCATTACAAAATAAAAAAATACACATATTTCTTACAACATTAAATGAATACCTAAAGGAAAAATTAAACTGCACAATAAAATTATAGGCAAGAAATTACTATGCGGTTTTTATTCGCAATATTATGCTGAACGCCTTGGAAGGAGGCAATATATTGTAAATGTAGCTTTTTTTTTTTTCCTTTGTTGCTGCTGCGATCAAACTCCATATACCAAAACAAGATAACTGCTGTAAAAACAGTGTAACATAATAACATTTTTCAAAACAATTCATAGGGCCTTTCCATTCAGCTATAAAAACAAAAACCAATTTATTCACCATCTTCCAAAAAAAATTATTTAGGAAGGCTTATATGATCGTACAGAACAATAATGAAAACTTTAACAACCTTTAATAGATTTTTACCCAAAAAAGATTTAGCTTAACAGAAAAAAAAAAATTAGGGAGTATATATTCGAGCATTATTATTTATTTAATGATGTAAGGATGTGTAATCTATTCTCAAGTACTCAGAAATATCGATTGATCCACTGATGTTTTGAAATTACTTGCGAATTCTCCAAGAGCGGATTTAGATATACGGAACTATCAATTAATGCCTATTACAATATAATACAAAAATAATGTATAAATTAAAAGAAAAGAAAATGAGTTTAATTTTTTAAAAACGTGTTTAATAATATTTCCTGATATGTTTCTAATCTCTGAAAATTACAAGCCCAGCAAATTTTACAGATAGTAACTTTGTGTCCGTATAGATGAGCATAAGAAAAATAATTTTCTTAATAACACTTTTAGTTAAGAAAGGCCGTAAAAAAATTAATTTACCTAACTTTTTATTACCCCCACCACATACAAAATACAAAATATTTTTGATATATCTGAGTACCTTATTTCGTGCCAATTTCCAACTGGAAGTATGTCTAATTCGCATGGTTAAGAAAATAAATGTTTTCTCCCCTTTTAGGGTTCAATATGTATATATATAAATTTTAAAATTGTGTTTTTAAAAATTCTGTACTTTCACGACGTTTTTTTAGAGTGAAATAAATGATATCTTCTTAATTTGCGAAAAAATAAAAATGACACTGTAAGTTGTCATTACCAAAAAAATTAAGAGAACTTTTAAAGACTAACGGCAAAAATCTGTGAGACCATTTATTGCCGCATTAGGTATATTTTCACAGTTTCCAAACTATGTAAAGCAACAGTAAAGTAAAGCTTTAATGGGAGTTTCATTATCAATTTCGGCATCAGAACTGCTATTCACTGATTTCGGTAAATCAACAATTACATTAACATTAACTGCACAGATACAGTTACATGTGACATCATCATTAAAGTCTATCCCAGAAGCGATTTCTTTTCATATGACTTCTTCTGCCGGTTCAAAGGAAAAGATGATTTCATCATTTTCAACTTGTGGACTTTGAAAATCCCACTTTCTAAAAGCATTTTTCAACAGTAAGTTTTCTTTTTCTTTTGTAATTTAGGCCGTCTAATGACTGTTTTCTTGACAAAAATCATGTTGATTTAGCAATATATCACAGTTGATATATTATACAACAAAATCAGATTCAAGAACAGAAAAAGGAGTGTTTTTCAATTACTTTATTTTTCAAGATTTTTTGCTACATTTTACAGAAGCATTTTCAATTTCTGCTTAATCTTTTACAATTGTGGAGATTTCAAGGCATTCTGCTAAAGTGTTTTGTGGTTCAATAATATTAGTGCGCATTAAGTAGGAAACACCTCTTTCTTTTTCTTAGAGTCATATTAATAATATATCATAAAAATGTTTAAAAAAAGTTTTAAAATCGTTTCAAATGTTTTTCAACTCGCCCAGGGAATCTTTGATAAATTTATATGTACTTTAAATCATTATAAAATGGCATAATTTAAAAACTTAAATTATTATAAAAATATAAAACGTATATGCATTAGATTGATGTCGTCAGGAGCGGTATAAGTTTATTGGGCACCCCTGGACTTCTGAAATGATACACATAATGTATATTTCGATTTATCAGTCATTATTTTCTAAAATGCAATGGAAGCTTGCTCAACGAGCGCAATATGTTCCTCAGTCTTTCTCGAAGTTACGTTAAACGAAACAGTTTTTCCCATAGGATCAATATAAAATAAGATAGTATATTCCATTCCGTAAAAAATTACATTACATTAATTATTTTTAAACAAATTTATAATTTAATAATTTATTATTTATAATAGATGGTTTCTTTTACTAGGACGGTATCTAAAATTATTTGTTTTGCATGTGCTTCAAAATTTGGCGAAAATAAATCACAGCATTATCGTTAAACACATTTGAAACGCCAATATCTACTGCCTTATTGGGGGTGACATACGATACTGCAGTTTCTCTATTATGTCTTTTATTTCAGTGGAAAATTAATGCTGTTCTGAAGCAGTTACATCCCCTACCCCCAATTTTCCGCACAACTTTTTGCAGTGACACAGAAGGCAGCGCTCAGCTACGTCCAGCTCTACTACTACTACTATTTGTGCTCTCATGTTATTGAAATATTTCTTCTTGTTATCGCAATGAAAAAACTCTGATACCAAAGTATCTGGCATTTTTTTAAAAGTTTCATTTAATTCTGTTAGCACAAGATTAGTACGATATCTGTTTCCCGATGTTCTGAATACCGGTCAATATCTTGAATAGATTGTAATAATGTTCTTGGTCATTTTGTGCAAATAGAGAACTGTATATTTTACAGTTCTGTTTTTAATTATAAAAAAAAAACTCTCAACAATCAAGTGTTAAATGCGGTTTGATATCCGATATACAGGCAGGATTCTGCATTTAATGTTAAGATGTCTTCTCGGTAGTCGTTGTGCGAAATCTGTTAAGAGAACCTATTTTTTTTAACATTTTGTTTTTCTGGTTATGCGAATCACTCATTATTAAATATGTTCATTCAGCAAGATTTGATTATTTAAGTTCAAACGTTTTTTAACATTTTAACTATATTTTTATTAATTATTGCTATATTAACTAATTTGTATAAACCGCTTGATTAATCTGTTTGAATAATTAAGATACATCTATCGCATGCTAGGCAATATTAGTTCAAAAATATTTTTTGTAATAATTATTTAGGATTAGCTTCAACTTTCCCGACATCTTTGTTGGATATTTGGTTGAGTCTTAGTACCAGAGACTTCTACTTAGATAGAGAGCAAAAAAATCATTAAGGTCAAGAACTTTTTATTCCGACACCAGTGTGAAAAAAGTAGTGAGATGCAAAAAAGTTTTGTGGTTATTTGATGATGGTTAAAGAGAATCAGATAAAGTGAAACATAAGTAGTGAGAATATTTCTACAGTGGTTTTGAGGGATAACTCCATTTATTTAGACATTTCCTATCCATAGTAGCATTTGGATAGGAATGTTTACCGGATGCATATGGATAGGAATGTGAGTAAATTGGATTTGATTTTTGATAGCGGTGCCTTTTACTGTTGCTTAGTGGACTGAAAAATTTCCTGAAAAATTCTCTAATATGATCTTTGATATTTTTGAATCCTTATGTAGAACATCGTTGCGTATGAACCAGGGTTTGTTAGTGATGATTCTGAATAATTTGTTTTGCATAATTTGAACTTACTAAAGATGCGTGCATTTCAGCAACAAGGCCCCAGATAGAACAAGCATAAGTGAAGATGAGACGCAGGATTTATTTGAAAAAAATAATTTTGTAATTTAGCGAAAGTGGTAAATTGCGTTCTATTAATGGAATTGCTAGATGTTCTTTTGCCCATAATTTATCGGTGTTATATTTGATCTGATTTTTTAAAGTAGATCAAGAAGCAAGCCAAGATATTTTGTATCTAGGGAAAGTTTGTCTTCAGAGAAAATAAGGGTATGCAATTCTTTTTTAAAATGTCCTTTGAGGAATATAACTGCTCGGCCTTTTTAGTATTAATGGCAACCGCCAAAGTGTACATCATTTTTTGATTTCAATAAGTTCTTGTTGGAGCGTTATTGTGATATATTCAATCGTACTTCTATTAACTAAGGTGGCTGTGTTATTAGCAAAGAAGAAGCAGTTGAAGATATTTTCCGTTTTTAGGAAGTTTTCAATGAACAGCGTATAGAGTAACGTGCAAAATATACTTCGCTAAGGCGTTCTGGCCTTCATGAGAACATCTTCAGAGAGAGTATGGTTTATTTTGACTTTAAATCGTCTTTTAAAAAATGATAAGAATGTCTATGAGGTAATGGGATAAATTGTTGGAAATAAGTTTGTAGAGCAAACAGTTGTACCACATACGATCAAAGGTTTTGTTAACATTAAGAAAAACTCCATCTGTTTAAGACTTATTGTTATAGACGTGGGTAATGCAGTTTAGTAACTTGGAAGATTTGATGAATTCAGTCGTACCTTGGTCTAAAATCGTATTGTTTATCTTTTATGATTTGTTGTTAATTGGAATGGTCCTTTAATCTGCTAATGAGAACTTTTTCGTAAACTTTGTCAAAGTTGTTTACTAAGCTTATGGGGCGATAACTGCCAAAAAGTCCTGGTTTTCAAAGATGAGGGACTGCATTTTTCCTTGAATAGCTGCAGCTTGAATGCTCCAAGAATAGAGGAAGTAGTGTCATTTTTCATTAATTGGTGAAGTAATGCTTCTGCAGGCATTTATTGAATATTTTGATGACATAAATGATCACATTTATGGATAATATTTTGAATACTTTATCCGTTTGGATAACTATTATCTAAATAATGTAGTCTCATTTGCTTACATTAGGACAACAAGTGAACAATAGCAAAGAAAAAAAGTTACTGCTTGCAGTAGTTGATGTCGCGTATACCCTGCTTTTTTTGTAAGCGATATCATGTTTGTGCATAACTGAAAAGATCCAAAGACATCACTTTGTGTAATTTAGGAAATAATAACACGTATACAGCATTTCGCAGTTGAAACAAGATGTGCATTTGAATTCCAGATATATCTATATTTTCTATTAAGCATTACAATTTAGAATTTTTTCTTTTTTTTTGAAGATATTGTTGTGACAAATCAGCTCTTTGGAAAAAGGGAAGAAAAGCAATGCACATGATTCGGACGATTTCATTGGTTGAAATTGTCGCAAAACTTTGACTGGATAGGAACTTTTCATTCGTTGAGGGAATTTTGAAAATGCATTTTTGAATTTTAGCACGTGTTTCTGTAAATTATCTATGTTGTACCCTTTCGCGCTATCGCGTATTTTGCCCGCGTGTATTTTATCAGTGAAATTGCCGCGAAAATGGCCATGTTTAGTTCAGGTAAGTAATGGGTAATATTAATATAAAATAATAATATATGTTCAAAGCAAATAGTGTATTTAAATAATAATTTAAAATTCCAGGTAAAAATAATGAAAATTGAATCAAGTGTATTCTAGGATAGATAGATGTATAGCTAAATTATATCGCTTAGATATATTCATGAATTTAATTATACTTGATTGATGTATTTCGTGAATATGAATCAATTGAAATAATTTGCATTGTATGCACAGATAAACAGAGCACATTATACTTTGTTAAAAGCTTGTAAGCTTGTATATACTCACTAAATTGTATGATTTCTAATAATATCAGTTTCACTATTTTATAATTTTAAATTGTCTTTTCCTTGAAAATGATAACTTTAATTTCTTTTCATCAGTGTATATTTTTTGAACCAGCAAATCTTTTACCTAATTTGTAATTAATTGTGCAAGCATTAATCTGCAATGATTTTTTTAATATTCTTTTTTAGATATAATTATGGTGCTTCCAATCTAGCATTCTGTTTCCTTAAAGCATCATCATAATCTTAAGCAATAAATTAAAAGCACTTATGAACGTAAAGAATTGTTAGATTATAATATTCAAATATGTATGCAATAGCTACTTATATATTAGAATTTATATATATTTTTAAAGTGGGTTGTTTTACTACATTATTTAAAGTAATAATTGATAACTATCTAACAAACCAGTATTCTAGTATAGATTGTCTTGCAGAGCTACAGTAATATTTTTTTTTAGTTATCCTTTTATTTTATACTTAAATATTTATTCCTGATCAAATGGCTAGAAAAATTAGAATAATTTCAATAAATAAACTGGTGGAAATTACTGAATCTGTTGAGTCATGATTTTTTATTAGCACGTTCAGTTTTTTGTTTAAAAAAAAATCTGTTACTGTAAATACAAAAAATTTGATCATAGTAAGATAATAGATGGTAAAGTTTTAAGAACCAATCAATTTTCAGAAAAATTTTTATATTTTGAAGTTAGTATAAAAATTTTAAAAGAAATAAAATATGCATTACATTTTTTCTAAATTTGAAACATTAATGAAAAAGGTACTAATTATTTGGAGCATTCTCTGCAAAAGGATGAATATTTTATTTCAATCCATTGTTTAGCTTATCAACAAAAGAATATGCAACGAAACTTATTATAAAGTTTGTGGAACATTTTCTCCAATCGCATCAATTCATTAACTTTTTTAATGTTATTTTATAGAAATGTTTCATATCAGAACCAGATGGACTAGAACATTCTTCAGTCTCTAAGCCAATCACTTCTAGCAAAGTCTTAAGGCTAGTGCACACGAGGTCAACAGTTGAGACAATGTGGATGGGATAATGTCAAATGGTTGTCCTGACGGGACAACCATTGCCACCACCTGTCCTGTTGCAGTCACATGGTTTTCATGAAGTAGGTGTGACCTTCTATTGTATGCAATAGTTGGCCTCGTGTGAACCCACCTTTATTTCAATATCAGCCACTACAGGAGATAGCTTCCAAATGAAATCAGAGCTCCTTAAACACAACAAGAAATGTTTCATAAAATGGAATGATTAAATGTTTAAGCCTTAGTGAGAATTAAATGCATACTATCTAGTGTTACTAAGGGATAACATAACATTTTTTTATATATATATAATGCTGAATTATTAAATTCTTAGTTATTTTCGAAACTAATAGGAAATTGTTTTCTAATGTTTTGATCCTTATCACTATTTGGTTTGAAAACCATTGTAAATAAAAAAATTTATTTTGCTCAAAATATGCATTCTATTATTGTTATCTATTATTCTATTTCATCTCATTCCATTAATCAGTTCAGGAATTGTGTTTGATGAGAAAATAAGCAAAAAGAGGAATTGAATTCTGAGGAACTGAAAGATATTTTATTCCATGGAATAAATTCATATAGTCACATGATCATTCTATGCCATTTTTCAAATCCAATAAATATTTTGTAAGACAAGACAAGTAAAAAGTAGCAGCTGTAAAGATAATTTGCTGTTAATTAGATCACATTTCATTTAAAGGTTCTATGCTATAAATTTGTGTTCTAAAAGAACTATTTGAAATTTTTATTTTGATTATCTGATGAGCACTGTTTAATTTAGAAATTATCACAAATCCTATTGCATAATATCATTTATAAGACATTCCATATAAATATGAATGTTCTTTTTTATTTCATGCTTAAGTTTGTTAGTTTGTTTTTTTTAAAAAAATTCCCCTACTATAAAAATAAAGGTTAAATCTTGTAATAAAATCTTTAATTGTAAAGACAGAAAAAGAAAATAATCAAGAATGCAAAATTTTTAAATTGAGTAATCATCATATATATATATATATATATATATATATAGTGTTCTGGTAAAAGGTATATGTAAGCAATTTATTTCTAAGAGAACCTTTTATGATTAAACTTCTTTTTACTTTTCCAACACCATTGCAAAGATATTAAATGCAGAGTTCAAAAATGCAGACAAGACTTTTTGTGAGATCATAATACTTGTTTTGATTACTCAGAGTAATTGTGTCGCTTTTTAAGGAATTTGTAAATTAAACCAGTAGCCAACTGACTTGCATTGTACTTCAACATGCTTTTTTGATTTGATATGACATTTGATGTAACACATAATAAGCATGTAATTAATTTCTGAAGGGGAAATGGTAGATTATTAAGTATTATATTGTTAATGTTTAGAGTTATATATATGTAATATGAATGCAAATGTATTTCTTTTCACTGCAGTCACATATTTGCTGACAATTAGTATATAATCATTAGAACTTGGCCCTTAGAATCTTGCAGATATAATGCTGTTAAAAACTTTGTGATATATTGAAATAATTATTTACAATTTGAATTGATTTAAATTCTTATCTCTTTAATTACTGATTTTATTAAAACTAAAATGAGTTGTTCAACTTATGTTAAAACATTGAACATCCACCAAGATATAGTACATATAATGTTTACAATGAACTGGCAGTCTTTAAGACAAATAAAGATTATGGAAGATGGTTGTTCCAGGCTAAATCAACTTAAATTTAAAACTAAATTTACTTTGCCATTTCAGTTTTTCATAAAAATTTCACACAGATATATAGACTTGGGAAAACACCAATTTTCATCATCATTATATGTCAACGAGATTTTGAATTTTAGCTATGTAGGTGGTCAAAAATTTGTCCAAAAAAATCATTTACTCTCCTAAATAAGCTAGAGAGCTGAGGAGGATGTCATTTAAAAAAGATTTGTGTGGCATATAACATACTGTAGGCCAGGGATGGCAAACTAATGGTACACAACACAATATTTTAGGCACACAACCAATCAAAATGGTTTGCATGTGACTTCATTTGATAAACTGAACTTGTCACAATTCGATTGGTTGGAAAATGAAGAATTTTAAATGCAACTGATTGATTTCCAGTCTAGTTCGATATGGATTCAAAAGTTTATTGAAACAAGGAAAAGTTAGAATTGATTGAAACAGAAAGATTAAAAAGCACTGTAAGTAAAAATCCCAGTAAGAAAATTTTGGAAAAATGGAATTAGATTCCAGTCACATTTATCTGTTTGAAGAAGCTGGCTCGTGCTATTTTAACCATATTTTCATCTACCTATATCTGCAAGACATTTTCAGAGATAAATAATTTTAAAGACTCGCTTAGAAACCGTTTGGCAGATGACTCCAATTCAGCAGGCGTTCTGCTAAAAGCAACACCTTACAATCCTAATATAAGATATTTGTTGTTTTATCTGCAACAACAGAAGCCACACTAATGTAACTTTAATTTGAATTACATGTATAATTAAAACATTTACTACTATACAGTATAAAATATGTTTTTTTTTGTGGTAAATAAAGAGTTTTGAGTTGTTAATAAAGTGTTTGATAGAGTGATTTGAGTTGTATAAAGAGTTTGCATTTAGTTTTATTATTTTCCCAATAATCAAAAGTCAAAACTTTTGATCGCATGTTTATACCTCGTTAAACATTTCTTTAGAAAAAAATGGCACAGCTGATCCATAGCGGTTCACCACCCATGCTGTAGGCTAACATGAAAAAAAAGTTAATTTAAATAAAAATTTTAGATTTTTTTTCAAAAAAATTTGATTTTTAAAAATGTGGAAATAAATGTTAATTTGAACTTTTCAACTTAAAAATATTACTGACTATTCATGGAATTAATCGCCTGTTAAAATATAAATTTTGAATTTAATGAGTTATTGTTAAAATAATTAAAAAATGAGGGTTTTTTTTTATTTCTGGTTTTTACCTGAATAATACAAAAAAAGGCTAATATTTATAATTCCATAAAAAATATATGAATGCTAACCTGAAGAATGTATATAGTAAGGATTCTAAGATAATTAAATCATATAGACTAGTAATCAATTGGTAGTACTTGTTAACGCACCTTTTAAAAATGTTTATTTAGAGTTTAAACATTTATACCTTTTAACTTTTATAAAAGTTATTTAAATAATATTAATAAAAAATTTAATGATTAAAAATGAGGTCTATAAAAAGTATATGCAAAATGGTGCAACAATATTTCTGACATTCAAAAATATACAATTTTTTTTTTTTTTAAATGTGCATCTCAGTGCTATACAACTCAATCCAAAATTTTTACATTTTAAAACTCTTCTGCTTCATGAGGAAAATTTTAAAATGAGAATGGTAATTTTTGAACCCCAACATATGGAAGAGGCTCCTGCAATGGAATAGGAATAAAAAAAGTTCCTGCTTATCTGAAAAGACTATAAACATCATTCAGATTCTATGAAAACTTTTTGAATGGATAATTGAATATATATTAAAGTATACCGCACATACTCGACTCAAGAAGAATTTGCTGGATCGCACTTGTTCTTGAAAAATCACTTTGATCTAGGACTATTCTACGAACACATAATACCATACATTCATTTCCAAAACTACATAAAAATTATTGGTGAAATATTTTTCAGATGATTTGCTCAGATGAAAGGTAACATCAAAATCTTAAGATAAATTTTAATTAGAAGACACATCAGGTTATGAGCTATCTATAAAGGAATCTAATAGTTCGAGTGTATTTTAGGAAAAGATTTTGATAAAGTAAAATTTACTTTTCTTCATCCCTATAGGGCATTTATATCATTCTCATAACCAAGAAATGCTGATGTTCTAACAACTGTAAATCCTACAATTGTCAAATTGGAAGAAATTATGTTGTATTTGAAAGTGATTTAAAATTACTTTTTAAAAAATTTATTGCATATTCTTTATATGGCTATAAATTCATAAAACTTCCTTCCTTTCCATTTTTTGTGCTCGTATTTTTCTAGTTGGTAAATGTTTTAAAGCAATTTAACTTCATTGAAATTTTCTCCTCATAAAATAAAATGAGCTAATAAATAAAATAAAGCTTCACTTTGTTTATAAAACTTCTTCATCCCCCTCCATCTTTTCAGAGCTTAATAAATACATAGCGAAAAATCGGTTTCATCCAAAATTGAGAGCTTTTCAAACAGTGTAGATATCAATATACAAAATTCTATCTCAATACAATGAAGTTTAGAAATAAAAACAATTAAATTTGCATTGAATTCAGTAGACTGCAGGATTTATTTATTTATTCAAAATATCTGGTTGTTAGATGCCCATGCAATTAAAGATGGTATTTTTTTAAAAATATTTTCAAAAATAATTTTAGTATTATTGCCAATTTAGAAATGAAACCATATCATGACTTAATAAAAAAAAATATTAAGCTCTAACTTTCGAAATTATAGTAAATAAAAGGGAGTAATTGTTTGATAGAAAAAAAGATCATTCTCTTGCTACTTTACATAAAACTTAACCTAGTAAAATAATTTAAGATACTCGGGGACGTTAATTGCTTCCCACACATTTTTCAAAACATTTCCTGGACTGGACAAAGAAAAGCTATAAGTGAATTAGCTTTTCTAGAAAAATGATTATGATCATAGTTCCCAAGGTAAAAAACTCATTAATGATTAAAAATATCTATGGATAATATTGAGTTTTTTATATAATCATGTTTAATTTTAGTTTGTAATCTCTATAACCATAAATTAAAGAATTGTGAAGAATTGATCTAAATATGCTTTAATAGTTTTGAAAAAAAGTTTAAAAAAATTTTCAAAACTTTATACTAACATAAAAGCACAAAGGTATATTTTCTATACTGTTATTGGATAATCAATCTGGATCATGTAGTGAGGAAGGGGGAAAGTTGTTTTAAGATATTAGGCAAGTGGATTGCATATATGATGGATGATAACTTTTTTAATAAAACTTCTACACTTAAAAGGAAATCATACGAGAAGTGCTGGCTTGTGAATTAGCCCAATTTATTTAGGTCTTACTTTATTCAACTTAATATATCATCATGTAGTTAAATATACTGTTTTTATTGGCCTAATTTGATTTGCTCATATTTCATTCATTCATTAATATTTAAATTTCATCATTTAATTTACATTTGATGTAGATTTCAAGTGATGTATATATTACTCTTTAGAATTAAATTGATTTATTGCATGAATTTTATTGAGACTTTTTCAATCTGGTTTGAGCACTGCATATCTGTTATTATTGAAAATTGCTATATATCTATTGTTATTAAAATTTTATTTTCCTTTTATTTTGTAAATAGATCCAATTTTACAAACACAATGCCATTCAGAATTTACACCATAAAATTATCCTGAAATTCTATAATATCATTTATTTGTAATAAAATCTGTTCAACAAAATAATCGTTGAAAGAATGATTTTACTTCCATATTTGCAAAACTTCCTTTTAAAACTCTTTTAATAACTTTAAAACCTTTTAATAACCCTTTGAAATTGATTTGTATTCTCTTCATGTTATTTTCTACAAAAGTGTTTATAATGTTTTATTGTATTATTTTCTATAAAACTTAATAGTGAAACTGATTACATAATCCATTGACTAAATTTTAATATTTGTTTTCAATAGGGTCATTTACAACTAGTACTCCATTTCATCAACAATATGACAGTGGCTTTTATGGTAACTCTCCACAATCTAGAAGTTCATCTCAGTTTTCTATTGGGGAAAATATAGAATTAGAAATAGGCTGTTTTTTTCCATTAAGAAAGAATTTATTTGGAAAAAGGAACAATTCTGAAAATAAACCAGTTGATCCGTTTTCACTTGGACGCAAGTTACTTCTTTCAAGGAGTTTGGCAATTTCACGTAGAGATGCCAGTTCAAATACAGAAACTCCAAGAACAGCGAGAAGCTGTGCAGGTTCAGATAAACCTGTAAAAATTGAAAGACTTCGTCAAAATCGTCGCTTTTTTTTAAACGGTAAGACTGAGAGATTAAAATGGCTTTGTGGTAATGATAGTGGGTTTCATGCTGAAACTCCTGAAAGTTCAGAATGTGTTAAATCTGAAGGTTGTAGAATTCCATTATTGGAGATTGTAAAAAATTTGAATCCAGAAAATTCAAAAGAAGAAAGTCTAGCATATTTTAAACGTTTTTTGGATGTTTCTGGAGCTAAAAGTTTTGCTGATCTTTCAATGTCTGATATACAAGACCTCTATTACATTCACCGTTTTCAGAGAACCGGTTTAAAACCGTCTGTAACAGATATCGACTTCAATGAAGAGCGTCCACTGATAAAGGATTTGAATGAGGGAAATGAAGTGTTTCTGTCGTCATGGAAAGAGAGGCTAGAATGCATCTCGGCAGATATCAAAATGCCACCAAAGATTGATATCCTAAGCCAGCTTCACAATATCAATGCACTTTTGCTTATATCCCGTATCTTATCCTATCTCTCTGGCCATGATTTGCAGACTGTAAGCAGTGTAAGTCGATTGTGGCGAAAATTAGTTCTTGAGGATGAAGTTGCAAACAGAGCAAGGCTGGCTTGTTTGGAAAAAAGGCAAAAGTTTATAAAGGTGATATTCAGTGCTCTTTCAGTATAAAATTATTATAACAGAATAGTTAGTGTTTTAAATGTTTTCATATTCATTAACTTATATGACAAAATTATATAAGAGTAAACTTATATTATTTGTAATTATCTAAATGCATTTATTGTAATTTTAAATTTTTATTATTTCTTGTTTTATGAAGCTTTGCTGATACAAAGTGCATCTTTTAACCCTTTGCATGCTTTAGATTTATCAGAACGTCATACAATTAAATCTGAATGATCAAACTACTGTGACAGCATTTGCAGGAACTGGGATTAGCTCCTAAGAGCCATCTCTGGCCATGATGCAAAATTTCCCTTTATTCTTGTGCCGTAGTCAATGTATTATTATTAAAACAACATGCATTCTTTTCTTTTTTTTGTAATACTTATTGTTATAATTTATGTCAATATATTATTGGAATATATATCATCTATAATATAAAATTAATGAATTCTGGCATAAAATTTACTTCTACACACACACAAAAAAAAAATGTGCTCCAAATGCCAAAAATAAATAATAATACCCAAAGGGTTATAAATATGCTATATTCTTAGTAGTTTTAAAATAATTGATGTCATTATAGTCTGTGTATTTTCTGTAGGCAGTTCAAGGTCACATTTTCTACATCGTTGTTGGTTGTCTGGTACCAATAACGCGGTAGAAAAATGTGACCTTGAACTGCCTACAGAAAATACATTGACTATAGTAACTACACATATATATTAGTGGTGACATAACTAGGGTGGAAAGGGCATGTACCCTGGAAGGCATTACCAGCCCGTACAAGCATCAAATTGGCGATATACTGTATTATTATATTTAATTTTTGAAAATAAATTCAAAAAGATTTCACTAAGCTCAAAGTTATTTAAATCCTCAGAATCTTGAAATTATCTTAGTAGAAAGACACAAATCAAATGGAGAATTTGAATAATTATTATAATTATAATCATTGCACAATTAGAAGTAGAAATGCTGAACTCATTATTCTTAGATTAAAAGTCTGAAGAATAATGAGTTCAAAATTTTAAAAAATTGTCTTCATTTCATTTTTTTAAAATTTGTATACATAATTGACATCAATTAATATAATCATATGAGGTAATTTATCTAATTTACATAAAAATAATAGTATAATTAATTATAATTATTTCATAATTTTTATGAAAGGTTGTCTGTATTCTAATATAAGTAAAATGTTCATTATTAAATACAGGAAACCTTATCAAAATTTATATTTTCTCTGAAGTATATATATATATATATATTCCTGAACAGATTTTTTTTTATAAATATAAATTTGATTTATAACTTATTTTCAATATGCACAAGCTTTTTAAAATAATTTACTTCATAAAATTTAAAATTCATAAAATTGAATTATTTAAAATATTCAGAATTTTAAAATAATTCAAATTTTCATTCATGTGCATGCCAGAAGTCCCAGACTTAAAGGGAAATCCAAATAGTCTTAAACAATTTGTTTTATTTAATATAATTTAAAAAATTTATTTTATTTGAGCATTGCTTTTTTATTATCTTTTTGAAAAAAAGATGTAAAAGTTTGTTTTAAGGTATATTCCGGATAACCATATATTCATTTTCCCTGGCTTGAAAAAGAAATCTTTCAAAAAAAGCATGTCCTCATGAACTCTCATTTTGAATTGTAGGGTGAAAAATCTTTTCTTTTTGGTGAATATCAGTAGCCATTAGCAATGTAGAAGTAAAGGATTCTTATACTCTTGCTTCTATTTTATTATTTTAGGTTTGAAAATTCTTCACTCTCAATATCCTTCAGTTTCTCCTTCACATTTTTATTCAAAGTCCATTTGATAATATCCATCAGCTTTGTAAACTATCATTTTACTATCAGAATCGGGGCACCTGTGTAGAAAATATATTGTTAAATATTCTGATTCTTCTAGTTCACATTAACACAAGTAGTTTTTAGTTTTCTGGAATTGCAACTGAGATCACATCTAAAGCTATTCAAAAGGGAAAACAAATCTAAACATAAGTTTTTTTTTTTAATGGAATAAAAAAAAGTGTAATGTTCTTTCTACAATGTAATGAAATCTTCATTATAGTATTGGATAATATTTAGCAGTAAATAGAATTACTGCTTTACAATTTAATTCTAGATAAGAAACAAAGTTGTACTAACTTCTAAATATTTTTACACAACATAATAATATCATTATTTTTAATGATTATTTATATTATTTAACACTAAATCTACCGGCATTTCACCGATACATTGGAATTGCCATTGGAAGCGGTCATTTGACCCGCTCGTGGTAGCTTTAGTGTTAACAATAATAATATCATTATTTTTAATCACCAAAATAATTTTTCCCCCTTTTAAATACATAAGTTTAATTTCTTATAATTATTATTTGACATTAAGAGCAAAAACTAAATCAGTGGGCTTTTCTTTCTCTCTCTCTCTCTCTTTTTTTTACAATGATTAAGATAAAAGATAACTGAATTTTAATGGAACTAATTCATTAATTTGAATGAAAATAAAGCATTGAATTTGTAAAATATATTTCCTTTAAAAATAATTTAATTCAAAGTTTTCTACAAGAATTTACTTTAACTAAAATCTTCAATACAATTTTCAAATAAAAAGAATGCAAAATTAGTAATCAGTTTAATTTTTTGATAGCTGGGTGTAATTTGCTTTAAAACTTTCAAATGATTATTTTTTAAAAAATAACTTATTAATGGCGACCAAAAAGCACCTATTAAAAATTTAGCCAAATTATAAAAATATACATGGGTGCATTATTAATTATGAGAAATTTTGAACTTGTGAAGCACATGTTATATGCTTTGACGATCAAATTGATGAAATTTTTTCTTGGTGCTTTTTAGTCATCATTAATACTGACAAGTACATAAAAATATGTTCTTGAAATGGTTTTCTGTATTTATCAATTCCATATATTAATCAATTCACATGGTGATCTATAATATCTTATTTAATCTGTTAAAAAGCTAACTAATTTTTGGTTTTTAACAAATATTTCATTAAATTTCAGTTTATGGTATTAAATAAAAGCTTTCTATGTTGAAAAAGGCTATAAAAGGTGTATTAAAATTATAATTATAAAAGATCTTTAAAGAATAGGTCCTGAATTTTTGTTGAAAATTGTGTTAAAAATGCTTTTATAATTATTTTTTTAAAAAAAGCAAAATAGCATTTTCTGAATATAAAGGAAACAAACAGTTGAATTTTGTAATCTAATATATATTTTAATTTATTATAAAATCAATGACACTTTAGAAACAAATTAATCTTGTAACAGTTTGTCTGATGATGTTGTTGTTATTTAATCCCTTTTCATAGCTTGTGGAAGAGGAACCTTCAAAGAATTCGCTGCAGCTTTCTTGAAGCAAAACACCTCAATAATATCCAGAATTTTAAGGGCTTGCGATTTTAAAGTCTCCCCTTTCTTGAATTGAAAGGATGTTGAAATTTGAAGTTAAAATATTTGTACATTATTTTTCTGTAATTTTTACAAGCTTTTAAATATTTTCAGTTTTTAATCCTGATATTTAATTAAAATTTTGTTCTTTCATAAAATTTCTAAATTGATAGTCTTTGTTTTATTAATTAAGATAAATTATATTGGATAACTTTTTTAGTGAAGAATTTTACTTTAGTTTTGAGTTATGAAAAGATAGCGATTGATTTTATTAATTAATATATATTTGAAGAACAACACTCACAAGTTTTAAATGTTTTGGCAATTTTGTTTTTATTTTAGGAAATGGCAATCAAAAAATCAGTCAACCCATTCCAGAGGCAACCGAATGATAGAATACTGAGCTGTATTGAAAATACTCAGAAGGAGGAACTTCAATTTAAAAAAACTATCAAAGAAATTAATTTTGATGCATTTATAGAGGTAACTATTATTTAAAATTACCATTTAACTATCAGTTTTAAAACTCAAATTGAAAACAGCATATCTATACTCCTGTAAAGGATGCATTTCAAGAGAAGTTACAGTTCATTGCTAGACAGAACAACAGTATAAGTATGGAAGTAAATGTGAAAATGGACAAACATATTGAAATTGACTTAATATATTGACTTAAATAACCTCATCTTGAGAGTTTGCTGGAATAATAAATTTAATATGATTATTTCTATTATAATTTCCTTTCTGCAATAAAGAGAAAATTATTTTTGTATACTTAACAATTGTGATATAATTAGATAAAATACCTATAACTAATGATATAAAATACATAAGATATTTTTCAATTTAGTTTTTTAAAACTGAAACCACAAAGAAATGGCAACTTTTAGATATATATTACATAATGTTCATTAAGAAATTGATTTAATTAATCAATTCCAAAACTTATCTCTGCTATATAATTCATTTTACCATTTGGGTTATCAGGTATATTAAAAATTGCCTTTCTCCCTTTGTATTGATCCATAATATGAAGTTTTAAGAATTATTCTATGCTATTTAATACTTAAATGTTTGGTTCAATTATATTGTATAGTAACATTGCTTATTGGCAAAGAATCATTATGGTTAATTTTGTCTGGACCTTGTATACAATAAATCTGCCATTGTAAGTTTAGCACTCAAGGAAATTTACAGAAAGAACTGAAAAATTATCTTTATATAGTTTCAAAACAAGATATAAATATTGAAGTTTTAATTTTAAAGTAAAAAACAGGTTTATAAAAGACACGGCATAATTATTATCAACATGTTTTCTTTAATCGGAATGTTTTGTTATACACCAAGAAGTTTTTCAATATACAGAACAACTATTCTTATTGTGACCCAATTACTAACTTCTAAACTGTTAGGGATAGTTCTGGTATGAAAAATGCTCTAAACTATGGAAGAATTGCAGGTCAAAGTATTTCTGCAAAATGAATTCTAATTTTGTATATAATCCTCCGGTCCTATCTGTTTTATTTTAGTAAAGTATGTCAATATATACCGTGCAATAGTTTTTATAACTGAATAACAATCAATATGAGAAGATCCCAAGCATCCATTCAAATGAGCTACAGTGCAACTCTTCTCTTGCCTTTTTGTGCAATTGACTGACTACCCAATGAACGTAGTTTGCTCATTACAGATGCTCCTCGAGATAAGTCTGGATGAGGGAGGGAAGCATGTGATTCATTTACTTAAAATCACAGAGATTTGTTTTAGTTTTAGGGAGCTGTTAATTTTCCTCAAATATATATTTTTAATTTTCTTTCTTAAATTATAACCAGATTAAGGTTCAAAATAGGATTCATACTAATAAGCTTATTTTACTATGGAATTTGATGCAGTTATCCTTCCAAGATACATTAGTCCTGGAGAACTCTGCTGCGCATGTATACTAAATATATTGAAATATGTCTTAGTGTGCAATCCATCTCAACATGTGATATTTCACATTTGCAGGATGAAATGTATATGTACACTATGCACTTATATTAATTTTCTAATTACAAATATTAACGATTTTCAATAACAAAAGAAAATGTTTTCTGAATTAAAAAAAGAAGCTATTAACCTCTTATATTAGATGTGAATATATATTTATAACATTGTACTTACAATGATGTTTGATTTAGCGATCCTTCTATTACATAGAACGATAATCGAGAATACTGGATAAATCCAAATATATATTTCCGAATATATTTATATCAACTATACTTCAAATTCATTTAAACTTAAAATGCTACTGTTACAAGATCTGATAAAGAAAAATGCTTTCAGTTCGTGGAAAAGTTGTACATAGCTTTGAAGAAGAATCAAATTAAGTGCAATTTTGCAATAATTTTGTTTGGAATACGATTGCATACTTTTGGGAAGTTAACAAAATTTCTTCAGTTTGCCATTCTATTTAGTTTATCATTTTGCAACTATAAAAAATATTTTTTTCATTGTTACTAATGTTTAGAATTTGCACCATCCCAACATAAATTCCAAAAAATTAAACAATCATCTAACTATGTGCTCTTTTATTGAGATAAATTGAAAGACCAGATAACAAAGAACCTTTCAAATTATTTTCTGCTTAACAAATTCTTCTTACAGCTATCAGCTAGTCAGTATCCTATGTATATCAAGAACATGATCTGCCGTTTTGGTTTTTCGGAAAAGTAGAGTATTTTGAAATGCGTGAACTTGAATGGCCGTTGGAACCAGCGAGTTAATTAGCTATTGGGATATGATAAGAATGGACACCTTCTATAACAAACTTTCTGTTTAATTATATTCATCATTTGCAATATATATATAATATGCAATATATTTTGGTTTTCAGGTTGGAAAAAATGGCGAGAAATATAGACCTATGAAATGTCCTTCCTGCTGTAATCTTTCACTCCAAGACAAGCACATCATTACCAAGTACAATTGTTTATTTTGTGGTCATGAATTCTGTTGTAACTGCTTAAAACCTTATTCGAATTGGCATTACTGTGCCCCAATCAATTTTCCTACTAAAAAACCACCTGCTAATGGTAAAAAATATTTGAGGCGCTTATAAGATATTTTGATTATTATTATTTTTTTAATGAATGATTTTTTAATGTTTTTTTTTATAATGCTGGAATCTCATTTATGTGGCAGCTCTGTATCTGAATGAAATACTGTGATTTCTTTTTGAATCCATACTAGTCTTTTACTAGTCTAGGCATTACTTTTTGTACCTGATGTATTGTGATTTTATAAGAAAGCTTAGCATGGTTATCATTTAACATTTTTAAATTAAAATATATCTGTGATATATATCTTTCTACTGTAGTGATCTTTATAAATTTTTTATAAAATTGTAATTTTTAAACAATAATTTACATCAGCTTTTTAGCTGAACTGTAGTTACTTAATTCATTCCCTTTTTAAGGTGCTATATACTTGGTACTCATTTTAAGGTGATTTTAAATTGAATATTTTAAATGTATTGACTTTACAAATCATTTTTATAAGATGCGAGACTTATTTTTTTAAATCATCAAAATGTCTACCATACAATGCTGTGAATTATATTTTATTATAATGTGTCAAAGATAATTGTGATATCATTTTGAGTAGTATTTTTCCTTTGTTAACCAAACAAACTACAGAACCTTGCCATTTTATCTTTGAGAATTTTTGTAGTTTCTGTTTTAAAATAAAGATACTTTTACAAATGATTGTTTGTCAAATAAGAGTTTTTCACATAAGAAAGAATATATAGTAGGAAAAGTTAAAACTCTGCAAATTGTAATGAAATCTTTAATATTATCCTAAGTTATCTCTACTAATAATTAAAAATGAGTTGATGCTTTACAAGCGAGACCATTTGATCCAGAACTAACAAACTTGGCACATATATTGTATATTAGGAATATGATCTTAATTTCTAAAAATTAAGTGAAACTTTGGTGCTATTTTTTTTTCTCTCATTTAATTTCATAGTAGAAGTGAAACTCAAACTATTTGCTTTATTACTATTAATATTTCATCTTAACTGTTTCCTATTATTTTGATCAAGAACTAAAGATTCGTCTCATTTTTCCTTGAGTAGGATAAGGTATAAGGTAGGCATAGGTTAGGTATAAGGCAAGCTTTTAATAAATTTTATTGTACTTAAAATTAAGGTTAGAGTTAGAATCAAACAATAATGGGGAAAATTTTAAGTTTCTTCATTTTAAAATACAACTGCTTTTTCCTATGATATAATGGGATGAATAAAGATATTGAAAAATAATTATATTTTGCTTATGTTGAATATTTATATAAAAGAATAATTCTTTTAGTTTTATACTATTGCTGAATGTTGTTACAAAGACATTATATTTAATAGGTAATACAATTTTTGCAGCTTTAAGGGAAAAATTTCTTCATATCTACTAAAATGTCTTATTATTTTTAAAGAAATATAAAGAAAAAAATGTTAAAATTATGTAAAAAAAAATAGCATATTTAAATCTCATTATATGAATCAAATAATGTTTGACATCTCTTGTTAAGTTTATTCACCACATATTTTATGGAAAAAGAATGTCAACATTTTATTCTCATTAAACTGGATTAGTAAAAACATTCAGTATTATAACAAAATGATCTACTAATCTATAAAAAGGCTTTTATTAAATTTATAAGAGTGTTTATTACAATGCTGATTTATTTAAATAAAAATTGAACAGTGCTTCTATACAGAATTGAAATTTAATCTTGCATTCAATTTGATTGAAACTGATTTTAAATTCATAGTTTCAAATCTATTTGAAAATATTAAATCATTACAATAATTAAGTAATGTATAGTGCATTATTATTAGGACAGTTATATTTAATTTCCGAGGCATACCATTATTTCTTTTTGCTTCATCTTGAAAATCAGTGTTCTCCTAAACAAAAAAATTCACTAACCACATCTTAAAATAGGAAAAATTAATCATTTTTTGATGTATTATACATTTTAAAAATCAACTTTTTTTATATATAGATATGTATGCCAACATTTAAAAAGTACTTATATATCATAATTTTTTTCAACATCAGATTTACATATATTATTAGTAATTGTTAAAAAGTGACTAAAAGAGAAATTTAGCATATTTTTATTTTAAAATACCATCTATAACAGAAAATATCAATAAATTATTGGTATATCATAATTTTTACACTAGTATACAACAAAATACATTACATGTTTTTTCACAATCCTGAAAAGTTGTTTTTCATTTATTTAATGAAAGCATAATTATCTTTTCCACGGGTGGGCCTTTTATACCAATATAAAAAATTGCATGTATTTCTCAGACATACTATTAAAAAATGTTTTTTATGAGGTTAATTAAGTAAAGAAATAGATTAGAATTAGGTAAAGGTTTACACATACAATTATTTTAAATAATTTTTACGGAACTAAACACTGTAATTGTAAAACAATATAACATGTCCAAAAAAAAATAGCTGATTGGTCTAAATTAAATGAAATGGACAATATTCTAACTGAAATATCTACATCTGCAATACAAAATCAGATAAACAATCAGGAAATTTTTTTGAAAATAAAATTTAGATATAAAATGTGAGTAATCATTTCACATTCACATCATTGCAATCCTATCACGTATGCTTAGAATGTTCTAAAAAGATAAATTTCTGGTATTTTTATAGCTTTAAATTGCTTTATATAGCTTTAATTTCTAGTGTGCTTATATTTTTGGTATGTTTCTAACTTTTCTATCTCGGATACATCATTCACTTCTCCAAATCCTAGTTTTCAACACTTTTAATTTAAGTTTGGTATGCAAAGAGGTTGATGTTCTTTGCTTATTGTATTCTTTCATAAAAGTATTCACTATCAGTTATAGATTTTTCCTTCTTGTTTGTCCAATGAATAATATAATTATTGATAGCAGCTACATTTTTTTTTAAACCACAAAGAAAAGTTACAGTAAAAACTTGCGAATGCATATACCTCTGAAATATGAATAGAAAATTCAAAAAGTTCTATTAATGTTTTGAATTCCAAATTTTAACAAAAAGTTCAGCAGCAAGAATAGCCAAAATAATGCTTTCATAGCACTCTTTGGTAAAAAGATATAAAATGAAATTATTTTCTAATATATCTCATATATGCTAACCTGCTAGAAGGTTACACAAAGTCATTTTTACATGAATATAAAATTTTACAATTCACAATAAGGTTAAATTATATTAACTTAATTATTCCTTAACTTGAAACTTCACACTTAATACATATTATATGGCTCAAAAACTATGAACATTTTTTGTTTGAAACCTATGGAAATAAGGTAAAAATCACTAGAATTATAATATCACTCATCAATAAGAATTTCTAAAAATTGATTTTTATATGCTTAAAAATAAAAGCAAAGAAAATGCATGTGTGATTAGTTAACATATCAAAGTCAGCCAAATATTCTTTTAGGAATGTTTATATTAAACATAAGTAGGAGGGTATTAATATAATATTGTATTTGTAATATAATTTATATATTTTTCAAACTGTCACTATACAAATAGAGGCTTCACTAAGATTTTCTTTATGAATCAAATTCAAACAATAAACTAATTACAATTACTACTTAAGAAAGTAGCCTTACTTAAATACTAAAAATCACCAAACGTTAACAGTCAAGTACAATAAAAATCATTAATTATATATTTCAAATAGAATTCCATTTTACTATAGAATTTATTTAGAAATTATATAATGAATTTGAACTAAAAAGATAAGTTTTTCTATCTCTATATCCAATGAAGAAACAAAGCTGTTATTTATCAGTTTACAACGTAGATTGATAACCTTAAATAGCAGCATTAATTAAAATTGTATTATTTTGATACACATTTATATGAATAGTTCATTGATTGATTTTTAATCAATTCATATGTAACAATCATGCATACAGTTCTTTAACTAATGAAATTGCTTTAAAAAAAAATAATGTCATTGTACACTGGTGTGCAAAACTTAAGCAACAGGTATGTTTTTTGCCATAACTTCACGAGAAATCATCTGAGAGACATGAAATTCAGAAATGGTATACAGCATTTTGTTCCGAAAGAATGACGAAAGCATAGTTGCGCAGAAATGAATACAATGCATACAGTATGGAATAAAACAAAAAAAAGCTTTATTGAACTCATAGTATCGTTACACATGATTGTCTGTCCAAGAGGAAGAACAGCAAGCAGATGTTCCATAGTATGGGATATGTCCTCCCCTTACTGCAATGGTTGCTTCGCACCGTCTCCCCATACTCAGCACAAGATTGTCCGACAGTTCTTGAGGTAAGAGTGCCCATTCCTCAATCTGCATCTGTTTAAGTTGTCGCGTGTTCCCAGGAGGATGTAATCATGCCGCAAGGCGTCTCCCTAAAGCATTCTACACATGTTCTATCGGATTTAAATCAGGGGAGCACAAGCGATTCCCAACGCGAGTTGATTAGGAGAGAGGTCGGGACACGGTTTCATCCCAGTAACATCACGGAAAGAGACCGTTTCGGTGGTCCTGGAGTTGTCTGGGGAGGCATTATGATGAACGGGCAGACTGAGCTCCGCGTTTTCGACAGAGGTTCTGTAACTGGAGATCGCTATTGTCAGGAGGTGATCCTTCCCCATGTGCGTCTGTTCCGAGGTGTCATTGGATCAGACTTCGTTTTTATGGATGACAATGCACGGCCACACAGGACTCATGCTGTTGAGGAGCTCCTGGAAAGTGAAGATATCACTCGAATGAATTGGCCGGCGTGCTCCCCTGATTTAAATCCGATAGAACATGTGTGGGATGCTTTAGGGAGACGCCTTGCGGCACGATTACATCCTCTTGGGTACACCCGACAACTTAAACAGATGCTGATTGAGGAATGGGCACTCTTACCTCAAGAACTGTCGGACAATCTGGTGCTGAGTATGGGAAGATGGTGCGAAGAAACCATTGCAGTAAGGGGAGGGCCTATCCTATACTAAGGAACATCTGCTTGCTGTTCTTCCTCTGGGACAGACAATCATTTGTAATGATACTATGAGTTCAATACAGTCTTTTTTTTTTTATTCCATACTGTATGCATTGTATTCATTTCTGCGCAACTATGCTTTCGTCATTCTTTCAGAACAAAATGCTGTATCTCATTTCTGAATTTCATGTCTCTCAGATGATTTCTCGTGAAGTTATGGCAAAAAACATACCTGTTGCTTAAGTTTTGCACACCAGTGTATAATTGTAATTATCACATTAATATAGATATTAAAAATATGTTTTTATTTCCTTTACACTAGCTCATGATCTGTCATTTCTTTCTTCAGTATGCTTACATCATTATTCCTAATTTGCTGAATTTTGAAGTTATTCTAATTTATTTTGTTCAGGAATGGAACATCTTTAAAAAAATAAAAATCTGTTATTAAAAATTGTCTTGAATCTTTATTTAGTTCCATATAAATTTTATGATTTGCAGCCAAACAGTTATGTAGTTCTTGAAATTTTAAGCTTCTTTCTATGTTGGGATTATTCATAAAAAAAAAATACAGTTCTTCAATCAAAACCAGTCCTTTATCTAAAATGCTTAAAGTGAGCTGTGGGATCTTTCATTATTATCTATTTCCTGTTTGCAAGTCTGAGAATTGATAACTATTTCTACCAATTCAGTTGTATGCATTTCTCTTTCCACAATTGATTTTTCACGTTCATTTGAAGTGATATCATCAAATTCTTCTCTAACTTGATGTTGTAATCTGAATATTCATTCTCTAATGTTAGTATACATTCTCTATAGTTGGAATCTTGTGTTTAGTCAGAATGATGCCACAACCATTTAAGGATTGATCAATAAGCATGTTTCATCAGACACTCACTTAAGGAAGTGTTGCATAAAATATTGAGTTCTTTAGTTATCAGCTTCCAACAGATATTTCATATTTTTTTCCAAAACCAGACCTGCTTTATCTGTTCAACATTTGATTATCATTTTCTTCTGCTACTTTGAGTAATTGTTTAGAACATTCTTTATCTGCCGTTTCACAGTTCAAATTACTTCTCTTCTTATTTTAATATTATTTAACCCTTTCAGGGGCAGGTCATTAAATTTTTTGCAATATGATTGTTAAAAAACCCAATTATTGTGATTAACAGATTGTGTAGACATAGATTTTGCAATCATTTTTTTTTTAACATTTCTCCTTCTACAGGAAGTAGTGTCCATTTGAGGACACTACCTGTCTAGTGCAATCTCTGTGTAAGAAAATCTTTCAAAACAATTGTGCAAATTTTTTATGATAATAGCAGTAATTATGGATATTTTAGGTCAATAAACATTTTTATTTATGTTTTAGGTAATTTAAAACATTTAAAATATTAAAAATACAATTTATGATATAATTATTAGAAATTTCTAAATTATATCTTATATATATATAAATAATAAAAAATAGAAACCATTGCAATTTAATATAAAATATCAATTAAGAATAAGAACTTTCTAACTAAAATGCTAAAAATATATGTTCCTAATTAAATTTAAAATGATAAACATCAAATAGAAAAAAAAATTAAGAATAATTCATTTGGCATGAAATCTTTCGAAACATGTAGGCGTGCCTTTTAGTCTAACACACAATGGCACATTGTTCCATGTTTTATTCACATTTTTTTGAAACTGCACAAAGAACCTTTGATATCTTTTCGGGATTTTTTTCAAAATTTTCAAATGCAGAATGCAATAATAATAATTATTACGAAAAAAATTAAAGCTATATAAACATAGAAATTTACAAGAAAAAAATGGCAAAATTTAAGAGCATGAGCGTTAAAACTAAGAAACTATCAGGAATGAAAGACAAATGTGAAATGTTTTCGGCTTTCAAATACGTTTAGTCTTCCTCCGAAAGCAATAACTCCAAAGACACGAACACTAAATCCACATCGCATCCTTCTCTGAAAAATATCAAGTTATAGATTTCCTATGGATATGAGAGACGGCAAAACAGAAGATAAGTGAACGAAGAAACTGATATCCAAGACAGGTGGCATCCCCAAATGAGACCACCCAGAAATAAACCACTTTGGTTCATTTTTAAATTAATTAGAACCTTCAAAAGAATTATCATTTAAAATCTCATGGATATTGTAAGAAAGTGAGTAATAAATTTTGATAAAATTTCAATTCTTAGGAATTAAAAAAAATTCCCACATTTCAGATGAAAAATTGAGGCATTTCTACATAAAATTGCACTTTTCCTACAATTTTTTGAGTTTTAAATCTAATAGTTTCTTTTACAGAAATTTTTAAAATTGGTGTTCTCTTGGTCGTCACTGTCCCTGAAAGGGTTAAGGAAATTCTCTTTTTATGCTTCTTAAACCATCCTTTGTTTCCTGAAAACTCAATAGTTTTTGTTGAACAAAATGATTGTTTAGCTTTGATGTTATTAAAAATGTTAACTACTTTATGTCTTATAGCATTACTGTCTATAGAATCTTCTTTTGTACATTGTCTTTTAACCAAAGAATTAGTGCTTTTTCCATTAACTACATTGCAATATCTCAGGCATAAGATGTTCAATTCATACTTAATGGAGATCGAGCTGCCATACATGCTATTATTTTTTCTTTATTCTTTTTTATAGTTCTGATTGTTGCTTCATTTAAATCAAAATGATTTGCAACAGAACTTGAGCCTCCTCCAGATATTAAGCTGTCAAATATATTTTATTTTTTATTTTTAAAGAAATCACTTTTCCTTAAAATTTATCCATTATAAAGAAAACCAAAATAATTTTTAAAATATTGTAAAAATAAAGAATTATAATTTATATACTATTAAAAAGAATTCAAAATATTTACAAAAACTTATGTCTTTCTTTTCTTATTTGAAGCCTGTTTTTTTTTTTAATTTCAATTCTACAAGTGTTCAATTCACTTCCTCAAACTTTGCTTCATATAAATATGTATGTGTGCTTGTTCAACAATTTCTATCTCCATAACTTAAAGATGTTTTTGAACTCGCTTCCATTTTTATTATCTGGTCAAATTATAAGCAAGGTTTATGCATAATTTTACATAAGTATGGTCTAAAATTATCGAAATTAATTAGGAATCCAGAATTTTACACAATTGTGCATTTTTCTGCATTCTAGTGATTTCTTATTCTTATGTTAGAACAGATACTGAAATCCAAATGGCATATAATTTAACTTCTTATACATTAGTTCTTTATAAAAAGAAAAATTCTGAAATGCTATTAATATATATAATTTATTACAAAACTAAGAGGTCATTAAGATGGCTTTCATACCATGCTACTAGATAACACATAGTTGCTTAATTACTACAAAATTATTTTGCGATTTTAATGTACATTTTATTTATTTTGTTAATTAAAAAAGACAGTATTTTCATACGTTAATTACAAAGCATAATTAAAAATGAAATTTCCAACATAATTATTAACATTTTTTTAAAAAATGACTTTATTCCTCATATTTTAGTTTTTACTACACAATACACAGTTAAAATTCGGTAAGATATCGATTGTAAACACATATCAAATTTTTAGTTGATACCATTGCTGTATATGCATCTGAGCACAGTCGGTTTGATTATTTTTCCCCCCCGCTAAAGCAGTTACTGAAAAGCTGTAAGATATTTTTGCCACTGCCTTAGCTTCATCTCAAATTGAACACCGAAGTTTCGGTAATGGTCAGTTTCAGTTTCTTGTTTAAATGTTTTGACTCACTTCACTTTAAGCAAAATGTTAATTACATATAAAAATCTGGAAGATAAAAGAGTTCCAAGCGATATGAATAATTGTGGAATGTATTTAGTTTTTAAGCTATGTAAGATTTTTAAAACGCATGATATATTTTCTAATATCCTTTTTATTTGAAAAAAAGACAGAGCCAATTATTCTAAATGCATCAACAAACAAATTATTCTAAATTCGTCTTTAAATAAATACTTCCATTCTTTAAATAATTCATCATAAAAATTAAATAAATTTGATAAATTTTCCCGAAAGAATGATTTTTCTGATATTTTCTCAACAGTTTGATATATCTTGTCTTGGTTTGTGCTTTCTAAATTGGCAACGGAATTGATTGGTTCTCTTTTATGAAAAGTAATAATTTTTTTTTTATTGAAGCAATTATGTGATGAAATTTTTATCGGTATTTTATGCTTAGAAAGCTTTAAACCATATTTTACTTGCAGTCCGCTTTTTTATGTGTGACTTGTTTCTAATTTAATTGGTTCAAAATAAAATTTAAGATATCTTAAGCCTAATTTTGTAGTGTTGCTTTTATTTTTAAATTGTTTACAAACATTGTATTATTAATTATACTTTAGAAAAAAAAAATCGTTTAGAAATTGACAAAATGCCGTGTGTCCGTTTGTGTAGAATTTTCTGCTATGCTTAAAATTTGATACTTGCCGGTGGTAGCTTTTCCTTTCATTCGGACATTCATAACATTGCGACTTAGATCCACCAACACCCAAAAATTTATATAACTAGCAGTAAATCATATAGAAATAATGAATGATTTTCGAAATGTAATCGCAATTAAAAATATTTATATTATTATTCATACGAAACTTATATTAAAGCGCTCACTTTTTCAGGTGAATGAAATATTTATATGGCTACTTCGATTTTTATTGAGACGCTGATATTTCTGAAATGCTGTTAAATTGTTTAATAGTGTTTGTTGATTGGTAAAATAAAAGTAAATATTTCACAAAAAAATTTAATATTGGGAAATGGAAGTAGTTTCCCCCGGCGTTCTTGATTTTGTACAAAAAGTTCCTAATTGAATGTGATCAAATGTGTCAGTTAAGAAAAAAAAATCTAAACAGTTCTATTTTATAAACCGTATACTCTAGTCTGCATTACATTTTCACTGCTTATTTCTATAATCACCTAAACACTTTTTATGATATAGGATTATATTTCTTTTGATCGATAAGTTATTACACAACATCAAAATAAATTTGAGAAAAAAAAAAAGAAGCACATCTTTAAGTATTTATTAATTATATATTTTTGTCTTCTTTATTCACGAGTGAAGCCTTATTTAAATTAATCTGAATTGTAATTGTATTTAACAGTTTTCTCTTTTATCGATTCTGTCAGTTTTCCCGTTCTTAATTATTAAGATATGATCATCGTGCTATAGTTATGTATATTGGTACTCTGGATTAGGATAAGCATAAATGCTCATTTTAACATTATTTATTCATTTCTTGAAAAAGGTCTTTTAATATCTTGAACTATTTATCAAAAAATGATAACACTAATGTGAAAAGAAGTGGGACCAATATATATTGTTCATACAAGAATTATAAAAATCACCTCTTTGCAATGTTATGGAAAAGTAAATTATTCTTCCTTTTATTAAGGAGAATTATTTCGTTTAATTATCAAATTGAAATTGAATTATCAAAAAATTATCAAAATCAAATTGAAAGTCCACTGTAATAAGAAAATAAAATATTAATTGTAATTAAATAAATTTAATTGTCCAAAAATTTGAATGGAATTATATAAATCTTATTAGTTAATTTTGCTTAAATATGTTTTAGGGACCAAATGAAAAAAAAAAAACACTTAAGTGAAATTTTACACTTTATTATTGTACTAAGCGACTTAAGTTTGTGTTCCATCTCAATTAAGAAATCCTGATTATAAAAATTATTAAATTATATGCAACTGCTGAAAATCTGTTAGAAGAGATGACATAAGCATTATTATTTGAAAAGGTTCTAATTGTCATTATATTCCTACGTATATTTAGACTCCTCACTCCCCCATTTCTGCAGTTATTTTGGTATGTCAGCTAAAAGTGCTTATTCTAATTAAGTTCTTTTTTCCTTTCCTTATTCTGTCAAGTTATAAGTAATGAAATAAATATTTAATATTCTTCTTAGATTTATAACATTTTGGAAAGGATCTCTGATCACTGTTGAAATATGCCTGGCTTATTGAAAAATGTAAGTTTTTTAAAAAAATATTACTTTAAATTAAATATTACTTTATTAATTTGCTGTATTATCATGATGCTTTGAGCAATTTTTTAAAGAAATGTATTGTTTTATTCCTTATTTTACAAAACTTCTGCCTGTGTTTGTGTTGTTCACAATTTTCTAAAATGTTGAACCATTTAATAATGTGGCATATATTTTGTATTAATATTAAATATTTGTTAATACTAATGCTTAATTTAATTTAGAGCATATATTTTAACGAAATGCTTTCAAATTATGCTTTAAAAAAACAAGAATAAAATAATTGTTAGGTGAAAGAAAAAAAAATTATAAAAATATTTTTAACTGACATAATCTTTTTTTTAAAAAAATCTATACATTTTTTTCTTCATTACTTCAAAAATAAGTTAAAGCAAAAAATATAAAATAATGATTCTTTAACTGCAATATCTAGTTAATAGAAAGTATATGTTGGATGAGAATTGGATTTCATTAGAAATTTTAAAATATATGTATTGACTTCTTAGTTCCCCCTTCCCATTGTTTGACATTCTTTTGGTTTATTCATAAGAGTGAAGTTTAACTGCAATGTAAAATTAGAAATTGGATGTTACCTGTCCAATTTAAATCTTGAATATCTATATATATGTATAATTGTTATTCTAAGTAAATAATATATATTGTAGTGAAATCTTATGTTCACTGCACTCTCTTTAAATTTTTTCTGTTATATTTAAGCTATTAAATGTAATTGATGTTGTCTTTACTTGTAGAAAACTGTAGCCGTTCCAAAACTCATTAAAAAATTTTGCCCCAATCTATACATAATACTTAATAAAAATGGTTTTTGAAATAGAAATTCTAGATCATTACCTAGTTTATAGGTGCTGTATAGAAAGTGTGGATAAATTGAAGAATATAAAATTATAGACAGGTCACATCAAATTCTTGATAGAAACTTCCTGAAATAGGATATATCATAAAGAAAAATGCAATGTGAAGGAAATCGACTGGTTAAGTGTACTGAAGAGGTTTCTGAAATTTTTATTGAACCGATAACCTAGCTTAAATAATGGAAGTTAATTGTTATATTTTGGAAAGTGTAAAGAAAATTGATTTAGCATTTAAATGCATAAATTATGTGTTGAAATTTTCATCAGTTTATGAAATGAAAATTTTATATTGTTTTCAATAAAAAAATTTAAAAATATTTTTATTTGCATTGTTGCTAATACCAGTAGGAAATATCTTAATAAATATCATATATATTTATGACATGATTTTTCCTTTATTCTGTTGAATTATTTTGCTTTATTTCCATGTATCTGAAATCATAATATTTTGTCTTTTTAATAAAAGGATTTTAAAATAGAATCTTTTTAAAGTTTTTATTTATTTGTAATTATGCTTTATTTGCTGATATGTATTACTATTTTATTCTAATCAAAATATAAAATTTGGTAAGATATATTTTAATTTTTATATTTGTGAAAATTATTTTCTAGAGTGAAAGAGAACCATTTGAAGTACATGTCTATGGTAATCGAATCATCAAGTACTTTACAGATAACAATAAAAATATGATTTCTTTTGCTGAATTTTGCGATGGCAAAGAACATTGGGAAACATGCAGATACTTTTTTGCCTGTTTGCACCTGGTGAGTTACATGCAATCTTTGTATTTTTACGCTATTAGATTAAGGATATTCAAATTAATTAATTTCAAAAATATGATTCATTTTTAAAAATTAAAATTTTAAACATTTAGTTAGTTTTTTTTAATGATTAGTTTATTTTCTTATTTTGAAGCTATTTTGAAATTTTATTTTAGAAATTAATAAATTTGAACTAGGATTAGGTAACAATATAATCAAGTAAATATAATCTCTCTTGAAACTTCCATCTTTTAATGAGAAATTTTTAACCTTGTCAAAAATGTCTTAAAACATAGTGTATGTTCAGTGGCACCAACAATCTTTATCGCAAAACAAAACTGTTAGTAGATTACAATGCCTATTTTAAAAGCACAGCCAACACCTTTGGTATTCATGATAGTAATCCAAATGTTGTTAAAACTCCAGATTTATTATTTTTCTCGATTTTAGTTTTAGAGCAAATAAATAATCATTCAAAGAATAATTCTGTAATTAATGTTACACTAGAGAGAAAATTTGAAGATAATACAAATTTTGCAATTTTACTTTTGCTTATCAAACAAATATACCTGGCAAGATTTTAGATCAGAAAACTTGAAATAAGTTTATTACTTCATTACTTGAAATAAGTTTTTATCTAAAGTAATTATTTTAATAATAACTCACTGCATTGCTGGTTTTCTTAACCCGTTAATGCCCAACTTAATTTAAAATTGAAATTTTGTTAAAAACTTTTAAAATTATGTTCTAAACACTTAAATATAATATGCAATTAAACTCCACATCATTAATTTAGGATCCAAAATAATTACTGTCCTATAAATAGGACACTGGGCGGATATGGAAGTTTTTGAACACTTAGTACTTCTCCTTTCTTTTTAGTTACTTGATTATGTTTCTGTTCCCAAACAATTGAATTTTAATATTTAATGCAAAATAAAATGAAACACAAATAAATTTGACATTTTTTATTAAGTTCAAACATATTCACATTATTTATGGTAATTTGGAAAACATTTTGTACATAGGGTTTACAATATATTTCATTTAAAATAAAGAGGTTTTCCCGAACAATTTTGTATTTGACATTGTCTTTGTTTTTCTCTTTTACCAATTATATGGCCAACTCCATCATGTCTAACAGTGTCTATTTCCTTCACTCGAGATGAAATTTTATAACTTGGTCTACCGATTTGTTTTTGTCCTGTATTGCCTTTTTTTAGATAGGCTAGTGCAATATGTCTCCTTATTTCTTTGATACTCTTTTTCTCTGCATTACCATGTTGTAAATAACACAGGTATTTACAACAGCCATGTCTACAATTCAGGTAAAAATTGGCCAATACCATTTTTTTCCCACAGATTTTTATGGTATGTTTCTGTAAAAGCCAATCATGAGAATCTACACCACCCATGTTTTTGTTATAATTGTTTAAGAGACATGGCTGTACGATTTTATTTTTTTCAGCTTTTCCTTTTACACGCCTTGAAACAGATATTAGTGGCTCAATTATGTCAAAATTTGTTGAAAGTGTAATGCATTTGTTATTCCATTTTACCGCAGTAATTTTATTTTTCACATCATAGTAGAAATCATGTGAAGCACGGCTAGTCTTTTTGAAAGTAGAATCAATTTCAAGGGGACAATGCTGTATTTTGTCACTTCTTATTGTTCCTGTTGCTCGGAATCCACTCTTTCTTAGGTGAACTAACAAATTATAGGAATTAAAAAAATTATCAAAATAAACTATATTACTCTTGGGATCAGTAACTGGCTGAAGAATTTTTTTTACAACTCGAGTTCCCAAGGGCTCTTTTGAAAGAACCACGGTAGAAGCAGCATCGACAACTTCCTTGCCGTAATACAAATCAAAATTATAGCAGTAGCCATTGTTCCCATATAATGCCCACATCTTATATCCGAGTTTCAGTGTCATCAAAACCTTCTTCCTCTGTTAATTCATCTACTTCAGGTGGCAAAGTAATCATTTCGGACTCTTAATTCCTCTGAAAATAGATATTCTACAGCTTCCTCGGCAGTTTTAAAAACTTTTTCCACAACATCTTGAGTACCTATGAAATTAACTAAATATCAGAAAATTTAATGAATCTGCCCAGCGTCCTTTTCTTAGGACAGTAGTTTAAATTTGTAATTAAAACTAATAAAATAAAAATAATTTTAAAACGTTATAAGATATCTGTTAATAGAATATCTGAAATACAAATTCTGGAAAAATATTTAAACTTACCTTTAAAATCTTTTCGTACAATTACAATGAGATTCAGCAAGAAAAATCATGAAAATGGCGAAGTTTACGTGTCTGCAGCTGGCTGAAAAATGCTTCCATCCGGTCCAAACCGGTTTAAGTAAGTAGGGTGAAACCATTACTCTTCAGGGAGTAGAAAAAGAATAGGCAAAACATTGAATATTTTTATTTATAATGATGAAAATAAACTGTCCTATAAATATGACGCTGGGCGGAAACGGGTTAATGTAATTCTTTACATTCAATGAGCCATTATCATTTTACTAGCAATTCTTCATTGATGTCATAACCTATGAGCATGCTTCATTTGCATATTTAAAAATAGAAAAGTAAACTGTAAAGTTGTTATCTACATCAAAATGTGTTGTTGAACATTTTGAATTTCCATTTAGTAGAAGCCAGTGAAAATAATTGTAATAATAATCATTAAAAAAAACCTGATTACTTTGTTTATTTACCTTTTTTAAACAAAACAATTAAAATTTTAAAAAATTTTAAAGGGAAAGAAAAAAGTAGTTACATTTTTTTCACTGGATATTTGAAAATATGATTCTGCATGAATATCACATTTATATTTAAAATCATTTTTGATAATATTTTGGAGTTTGACTTGTGGTAGTTTTCTAGATTTTTGAAATAGGATTTCAGTTAACCCCTACTTAAACATAAATTGAAAAAAATTTTCTAACTTCTTCAAATTTGTAATGTAATAGATGTTATCATAGGAAGCTGATTAAAAAAAGAAAGAATGTAAATTATTTATAAAAAATTCATAACCTAATTTTCAAAATAGCTTTACAGACATAACTTAATGTCAGTCTCATTAACACTTGAAAATTAAAAAAAAATAATTAAAGAAGTCTTTTTCTTTTTAAAAGGATGATAATCATGAAGATGTAAGAAATATTCATCATCATTTATATATATATATATATAATATGTGTGTGTGTGCGCACACACATGTGTGTTTTTTACAGCTGGAAAACATTATTTGAAAACATTTTCCACCATTCCATGCAGTTTGTTGGAAGAGCAAAATTCTTGAATTAAAAATTTTATTATTATATAAATAAGAATAATATTTTATTATTCTTATTTAATAAGTCTTTCTTTATTTGTGTTCTTATATAATAATTTATATAAGATCATATATTAAATGAGAGTTTCATTTCTGGATCTAGTTACTTTTGCATGATTTTACTTCTCAAATGAGTGATATAAAATAAGATTAGTACATTTCAAGAAATGTTTCTCAAGTCAGGTCCTTGACTTCTGTTAGATGCATTTTCTTTCATCTAATCCCTATTTTGGTAAAACAAACGTGCATGCATAAAAGCACAGATGGTTTCCATGTCTGAGGGACAGTACTTATATTTATTTGTTTGTTCATTCACTAATTAACATTCTTAAAAAATTGTTTACCATTTCTGTAGGGTAGTAATATTTGTGTAGAGTATTTTATTTTTCATTTAACTTTTATACGCAACAATGATCTATTTGATCATTATTAATTGCTGTTAATATATGAGCTACATGAATGACATTTATACTGTGTGAAAGAAACTAAAAAATATTTCATTGCTATGCCCCCTGTATTGCAATTTTTAAATATTTATATTATCTTATTTATAAGTAATTTTTTCCTTGCATATTTGCTGAAAGATTAATCATATATCCAAACAAATTTTCAAGATTTTGCTATCGATTTATGCTGTATTTTAAATTTTTCAATAGGAAAGTGTATATTGTGAAACTCTTACCTGCTTATGTCAATCTTCAATATTCCTCTGATTTTCATCAGATGTCATTTCAAAAATTCCCAAACATTTGAAAATTTTCTGATACTTTTTTTTTCTTCTTTTTTTATGTCTTCAAGTTGGCAACCAGCATAACCACTCCTGAACAGTCTAGATAATTGCATTGTTGTTCATAAATTGTATACCTTCAACACATGTGATTTTGAGAAACATGGTTTCTCAGATTGTTTTCTCAGTCTTGGTGAATCTCTGAGAACAGAATGTTTTTTCCCATGAAAAATTCGATCATAATTCCTCAAAAGAAAGACTATGGCCAAATTAAAAATGTATGTCAACTCAGATTGATTATAAAAATTCATTAATAGTATCAGTATTGTAACTTCAACAGAAGAATTTAGCTGGCTGTACGCTCCTTGTCATGGTTATAAATGCTATTGAAAATTTTTGAACAATTATATTTTCTACAAATACGCAATTTTCATGTAATATTAAATTTCTGTTCCTAATAATTTTCCCAAATGGTGTAGCTTTAGTTTTATAGTAAAAGAAAATATAAAATGCTTTGTTAGTAATTTTCAGTAGTAATAATTACTAATTAATTAAAGTATAATAATTTAAAACACTTGTAAATTCCAATTTGAAATCTCATTATTAATGACAAGTATTTAATCAATATTTTCATCTTTTCAGTATTTGTATATATGTATATATTTAAATACTCTGATAGTTTCCTCATTACTTGGAATATCCATTATATATATATATATATCCATGAAGATTTGACAATTTTGAGGAAATATTAATGGGAATATTTTGAGGAATAATTAATATCTTGAGGAAATATAATCTTAGTCGTAGTATGAATACCTAAAATTATCTGTTGCTATTATTTTGAAATTAGTTTGATCTGTTTTTCTATAGAGTACATTTTAACCTTTTCATTAAAAAAATGGCTAAGATGATTTTACAGCACTTTATTCTTTATTATATAAAGAATTGGTAAAAGTGTTTTCCTAGCATTTCTTTTAATTCCCCACAGACTGTATATGTAAGATTCTCTAATCATTCTATATATCAATTTAGTCCCTTAATTTTTACCCCATCTCCACATGTATAATGGGTAGATTGATTATTACGTCTTTTTAAATACCTCCGTAACATAGTGACAGTATCTATATATTAAGGATTATCTGTATTCCAATGGCTTACAAAATCAAGAAATCATTTACATTTTTTGCCAGTAAAATCTTCATTTTAAGACTAAAATAGCAATTCCTTTTCCTCATAATTTTAAAGGTAACTGCATTTTGAATTTCTAACCATTCTTTTATAAAAGAAATATATATATATATATATATATATATATATATAGCATTTCAAACAAATATGGAATATTACAATAAATTGGAGTTTTAATACTACTATAATATATGTTAAATGTGTGCAAATGTAAATGTATACAACTAAAGTATAAAGCAGATTTTGTGGGCATTATTCTTAAAAATCTGAAGCAGCTCTCAAATATTAATAAACTAACAAGAAGTAATGTGATAATTTATAATGAAAGCATTCACATTTGCTTCTATTCACCATTTTATAATAAATTTGATACAAATTTTGAGTGTACTGATTCCTATTGCAATATTTTGTTGTAATTTTTCATGATATTTGTAATAAATTCAGAACTTTATATAATCTTTTCATTTTTTCTGCATTTGCATGTTTGTATGTTTGTTTATAATGATAATGTTTTATTTCAATTTTATCACCTTAGGAATTGAAATTTTTTGATTGAAGCTTATATAATGTAAATTGTAATTAATTTGACCTTGTTGAAATTTATTTTTTCTTCAAATCTGTATTTTGCTTCTAAGGAGCTGTTTAATTTTATCTAATAGAATTAATAATAGTGGCATGTTTAGAATCATTTCTATACTTCTCATTATTAATTTTCAATTTTTATTGAGAGGAGGAAAAATTGCCTTTATTAATGATTTCCATTTAGAGCAAGTCAGCTAGGCTGTATGAAAACCTCTTATTTATATTTCTAGTAATTCTAGAATGTCAGTAAATTAATTGACTTATTTAGGTTGTTTGGTTATAAATATTCAGGGATATTACCAGTGAAATAATAAATTAAAACTAGTGCTGCAATTTTGTGTGAATTCTGGGCATAGAATGCATTCAGATTGATTTGCTCAATTAATAATGCTAATTATTGCAACAAATCCTTTATTATTCTCTGAAATTTTGATTAAACTATATTTGTATATTTACATAAATTGACAGTCTCACATATTTGTTCAACTATATAAATTATTTTTAGGGCAGGAATTTATATAATATGATTAAAAAAAATACTTTTATGAGAATGTTAAAATGAAATTTTACATTCGTATTTGTTGCTGAAATATGCATTTTCCATTTAAATTTCAGTAAATGAAAATTTATATCAAACTTAGTAGTAATATCAAAAATTAAATTTTCTGTTTCTGTTTTCAGTACATTTTCTTAGGTAAAATACAAATTATTTTATGTTTGCTTAGTTAAATTTTCATGGGAGTCTTTGAATTTATGCATTTCTATTAGTGAATTAAAGTGTTTTCAAATTTAGTTGTTTAAGTAATATAATTCATTCTCAAATCTATTTAATTTCCTTTTCAGGCGGCTAGTGACAAAGTTGGTATATCAACAATTAAAAAGGCTGATGGCTCAGATGTCTTATTGTTGACACTGCTTTCTAAAGATTAAAATTTGGTTAACTTCTTGAGTTTTTTTTCTCTTGTTGGAACTTTTTTTTTTTTTGTATATATATATTTATTTTCTGTGGGCCCTTACAATTTTCTAAATGAATCCCATTTTGTAACTTATGCGTTAGAAAAATGCTGGTAAACATTACCAATTTTTAAAGAGAGTTTTAAAATTTCTTTTTCTCTCTCTTCATTATATTATTTTGAATAAGCATAAATCTTGAATTTATTTCCAAGTTCATTTTATAAGTATTAAAAATATTCTTTAATTTTGAAATTCTTTTTTCCCATGTGTATTAAGAATACTTTTTTCCCATGTGCCTCTGAAATGTCTTATTTCAATAATACAATGTATGCATATTCAATTGGTCAATATAATTATTATTGATAAATATTGAAATTTCCATAAATGATTTTTATTTAAATGTTGTTTTTTTTTCTACAAAATTTGTTTTGCTGCATTCACTTTAGATTTTATAATTTTGCAAAACCTCTTAAAATATTTAATAAATTGCACTTTTTGTTCATATTTGTAAAGTATGATCCGTGAGTAAATTTTTCAATTTTTTGTAATGAAATTCTACTGCATTATTTCCCCTTTAACATCAGTTGGTGCTATTCATGTGTGTGTGTCAGCATTACACATTTTTCAGCATGAATCCACAATATTTTTTTCCCCCTTTGAATTTGTCATTTTTATATTTTTACACTATTTTCATGCACTGCCAGTTTCATTCCTGATTTTTTTTTTTACTTCAATGAAATTTTATTTCATTCAGTTAAAAATGTATAGCAGTTCTACATTTTCACTGCTTTTGACATCGACTTTTGTCTATATTCATATCTTATTATATATGGAAAGAGCAGGCTCATTTGTGGTATAGTTGTTAAATTAAACAAGTGTTCAATTTTTATTCTTTAAATTTATTCATGTAACTATTTATAAATTGATATATTTATAAGATTCAGTGATACAAAAATATTTATTTCTTCTAAATAAATTGAATTTTTTTTTATTTTGCTTTTACATTTCTGTACTTATTTACAAATTCTCTTTTATTTAAAAGGCAAATTTTTTTAATAGTTCATCGGTATTTAATTAAATTTGATTTTTTCCCTCCTTTTTTATTAAAGAAGGCTATTACTGTTATGAAACCATTGTCTCGCACTTCTTTTGGTTTTTAAATATTTAGCTTATTTACAGATAAATAGAATAAAGACAATATTCTTGGCACTTGAATTTCTTAAGAAATATTTTTCTTATCGGGCTATTATTTAAGAATAAATTTAAAAGAATTTCAAAATGTTATTATTGAAAAATCCTATTTTGTACATTGGTTAATTGTTAAGTGGTTGTCAGATGGTGCTTAATTTTAGTTTTTAAAAGAGGAAAGTCATTCCAAAAAAAAAAATCCTTGTTGTTAATGATTTTGAAATTTTTATTTATATATGTAAAAAGGTGTAAATTCTTTTTCTGCACAATCTGACATTTTTTTCCTTTTAAAAATAAGAAAAGGAATTGAAAAATTACATGTACATATATAATTAAAATTGTATACATTTATGAATGTTTATTTGTCTTATAAACTGTTGCATTTATATTTCATAAAGCATTCCTAAATTTTGGATTTGTTATTTACTGATAAAAACAATCCTTTATTATTATTATTAATATCAAACTTTATTAAAGTGCTTCATAAGGTCTGCAGTTTTTGTATGTGTGTGTGTGTGCATATCAATACTTGAGCAATAATATCTGTTAATGCTGATGAGTTTTATTTAAAAAAACATTTGAAAGTTATAACACAAACTTTGAAATGAGTGATTAACATTTTATAATGTATATTTGTCATTTCCAAAATTTCTTAACTTAGAAATTCTCTTTGTAGCATTGTGTAGGAAATATTCCTCATTGTGATTATACAACTATCTACCCATCAGACAGTTTTGATGGATTTTAAATTTTATTTCAGTTATTTTAATAGAACTGTAAGCATTGCAGATACTACATTGATAACTTGATTGTGAAATTTTTACAGTTATAGTTGTGTGTTTGTCCTGTGGTAAATATTGTAATCATAGAGATAAAAACAAGTCCTGTTTCCATATTTAAACTATGTATAACTTCTTTAAAATATGAAGTCGTATTTGAATTTCATTAAATTTGTAGGGAAATTTAATGTGTTCAAACTAAAAGTATTTAATTTCTTCTTTATGTGTATATGATTTTTTGAAATGGAATTTGCAATAAATGTTTTGTCAACCTTGTAAAAAAAAGACAGTGTTTTTTATTAGAAGCAACATAAATTACTTATCACAATAGACTTTAATATTTATATTTACTTTTCCTTCATTGCTGTAGGAAAAGTCATTTTACATACTTTTAAAGATTATTAAATTTAAAAAAGAATATAAATAAAATAAACTAGCTACTTAGTAAAATAGAGGAAAATATTAATTTGCATTCCTTTTAGGAAAAACCCAGGCATATGGTATAGTAGATTTTTTTTCAAGTATTGCTTTTAATTAATTGTGTTGTAATATAGTAATTTAATGCTTGGTATAATAGTTTGTTTCAAAATAAATTTTTCTCTTGGTGATATATAATTAGAATCTCATTATTGAATAGTGAGAAATATTGATGTTGAAGTTGAAATTTCTTTCATTTGAAACAATGAATCTTGACTTTCTTTTTGGCATTTTTTTTTTGTCTTTTATTTATAAATGAATCATTTTTATCTTAAACAGGTTAATTATTTAATAGCTCTACTAATAAAATCAATATAGTTGATATTGATAATTATTATTTTTCGACTGTGCAAATCTAACCATGAATGGTCTAAAAAATATAACACTATGTGGTCCTTTCAGGCATTTTGAGAAAAATATGTAATAAATTCAGTTTTTTTTTTCTTTCTTCTTATAATTGTTTTCTAATCATCCGAATTCAATTTTTAAAAGCATTTTAACTTTTATTTTAAAATTATGCAGGCATAAGGCTTTTCCATATTTTCTCAAAGTCTTGTTTCTTTAACAATTCACTGTTAACTTACAATAAAATATGAAAATCATGTGATTAAAATAAATGCTTATCTTGTTGGATTTTAGAAAAATTTGTTCTTGAATGAGCATTTGAAGTTCTTGAATAAGCTCTGAGTGCATTCTCGCATTTCTTTTTCCTGTTGTTTTATTGAACCTGTAACTCCTTGTCATTGACTTAACAGAACTTTAGTAATTGCTAAAAATATACTTTAGCTTAATCATGAAGAAGAAGGATAAAGTTGCAATTTGAAAATTAAGTATATATATGTGTGTGTGTGTGTGTGTGTGTGTGAGTGTGTAAAACTATAACATTGTTATGTAACATTACATAACAATCTTATTTAAAATTTTGACTTTCTGTAATATTTCTGATTAATGAATTAAGATACTATGTATCATTTATAGAATCATTTAATATCATATAAAATATCTTACCATTGGTACAAAATATATTTAGTATAATAAAGGAGCTAAATATTTTTATACAAAAAAAAGGCATAAATTCATGTAAAATCATTTTGAAAAAAAAAGAAAAAAAAAAACTATAGTTTTTATTAATTTTATCCACAAACAAAAAAAAATCATATTTTCATTTATTTGAGCTTTTTTGTTATATAAACCAAATCTGACTCAAAAGGCTAAATTAAATAATATGAAATCGCATTGTAAGTCTTAAGAAAAATGGCGAGTTCAAAGAAATTTTAGAATAATGTTTTACGAAAAAATTGTCGAGTACTATATTTTATTTTCAAAACAATTTTTTTTTTTTTTTACAAACCACAAGTTTAAATGACATAAATGCTAAATTTGTATTACCTTAATTGTGCATTTCTTTGGCGATGTCTTGGTATTACATAACGAATAAAGGATCTAAGCACTTGTTTTATTGGAGATATAAAATTTTCAGGCTTTTAGTTGGGTGGTTATTTGTGAACTCTACTGAGACTTGACCCTTTCATTTATTTTTTGACAGTTTTAGTCCTAAGGATAATTTGAAGAACTAAATTAAAATTTCGCCAAAATTTGTGTAATGAGATTCATTGCAGTAGGTAAATTTCCTATTAGAATGTAGTACAGCATTGCAAACTTCTTCTCCCATCCAGGCTACATTTTAAAATTCTAACTGAAATGGTGTTATTATTAAGGCCTCTGTTTATACTTAAGTATAAAAAAGCTTTATTACACACAATTACATTCAAAACATCCAATAGAGATATGAAGTCTGATTAAAATGATTTCGCTTGAATTATTTGTATTGGTATAGTCGCTGCAGTTTCGTCTAATAAATACTTGACCTCCTTTGGTTCAGTATAATTTGTACCTTCTATTGCAAATTCAGTTATTGGAATTTCTTGAATATAAAATTCTTCGGATATTGTTCTTGAAGTATGTATTGGATCTATTTCTTGATTACAATTTCTGTAATCATACATATCTAGTAAGAGAAAAAAGTAAAAAAAGATAAATAATAAGAATTTGAAAACAAAAGTGAACGTGTGTTTTAAAGTTTGAATGAGCAAATTTGTATATATATTAAACACTAGCTGTCTTTGGTGACCAGTTGATTTTATGAGATTAATTAAAAGGTGCTGAAAACCTCAATTAAATATTTTGTATAACTTGGTCTTATAAATATTTTTAAACAGCAAATATATCCTGAGTAAAATATTTTCAAACTTGACATTAGGTAGATTATATAATTCATATAATTTTAGAAGCCTTACAATTCTGTTCTGTTCAAAAAGTAGCAAAGCTTTAAAAAAAAAAATTTGTAAAATTTAGAACCATTGCTTAGTTCTTTACAGGGTGCGGCAAAAAAATTAGGACAGAGTTATTAGAACCTAGAATAGAAGTTAATTTCTTTTTTTGTTCACTTCTTTTTGTCTACCACTTCAATTATAACATATTATATAATGTATCTTAATTTACGTATTTTTTTTTCTTTTTTTACAATGCTAGACAAAAGATATGCTATTTTAGAGTTGTTTAATTAAGGAAAGAAAACGACAGTATGAAGTCGTTCATTTACTTAATATGCCTCGGCAAACAGTGTCTGCTGCAATCTATCGTTTCAAAGAGCTTGGCAATGTTGGTCAAAGTCCAGGAAGTAAATGAAAACGTATAGTGAACATTTTCAGTAACCGTAAGATTATCAAAAAGCGAGTTCAATGAAATTCGAGGGTTTCCATGACAAAGATCGCCCATGAACTGGGAATAAGGGACCGATCAGCGCAACGAATGGCAAAAACAGAGCTTGTACTAAAGCATTACAAGTTCCAAAAAGTTCAGCTTCTCACAAGAAAACCGACGCGTGCATCTGTCGCCGAAACTTTTGAGACGGGTCGCAAGTCATCGCTGAGAGAATTCTTTGCTCTAATGAGAAGCTCTTTAACGGCCAAAAGCTCATAAGACTACAGGACCTAGTCTGTAGACGCTCCAACCATGTCAGAAATTGTTGGACATCTCAAAAATCCAAAGTCGGTCGCAGTTTGGACGGAATTTGCTCAAGCGGCAAAACATCTCTGGTTTTTGTGGATGAAAGAGTTAAAATAAATCAAAAAGTGTATCAACGGGACTTTCTAGAAGCTGTTGTATTTCCATGGGCTAAAACGCACTTCGGCAATGTAAAATGGAAATTTCAACAAGACTCCGCAACAAATCACAAGGTACAGGAAAGTGGTGCAAGGCACATTTCTCTGACGTGGTATCGTCTGGAGAATGAGCACAATACCCGCCGAATCTCAATCCCATGATTAAAGTGTATGCTCCATTTTGGAGACTAGGGCTTGCACTAAACGGCATAAAAGTTTGGACTCTCAAAAGCAATGGCTTCTGCGGGAATGGGATAGATTAAAGGAAGAAGACTTGCGACCCATTGCTGAAGATTTCAATAAGCGTTTGCGCCTCTGCATCACTGCGAAAGGTGGCCACTTTGAAACCAATTAAACTTACTTGTCAGTAAAAGTCTACTCTTATCATTATTTGTTATATTTTATTAATTAATTTATTTTTAAGCAAGTTATATTAAAAATTGTTTGTCCTAGTTTTTCTGCCGCACCCTGTAGTTAGACCTTAGTTTTAAATATAATTTTTTTAAAAATGCATATATTGTACTGAAGCTTATTCAGTATAGAAAAATATGCCGAATTTTCATATCTTAGTCGTCAACAATGAAATATATAGTAAAATATTTTTAAAATTTAATTGAAAATAGAAGGAATTTTGATAATATAGAGAAAACATTTCTTTTAATTGTAACATAATATAAAAATTATTTTTCTGCTGTAATATTTTTGGAAGTTATTTCAGGAAAACGATAACATTTAACATAATTTTTAAAAATAATTTCTAGGGAAACATTTTTACCCTCCGAAGTATAGAAGTAAAGAAAGTAAAGTTCAAGTTTTGACACTGTAAGTCTATTGATAAAGCCAGTAAAGTACCAAAGCACATAGATTCACATACTTACATCTTTAATGTTAGTAAATATTTATAATTCAGTTCCTAACACAACAGGATTATTTCCAGATTTATTGACTGACTAATTACATAATTGTTGATTATAATCCAATAATTAAATATATGGTATATTCAGTTTTTAGCATTAAAATCCCAAAATGCTGCTGGAAAAAAAAAGGAATGTTTTTTTCTTAACTTTTTTTAGTTATATGGAATAAACGATAACGATTGTTTTCATTTATATTCATTTTTATTTTCTCGTGTACGAAATACTTAAAGAAAAAGTACTGTTATCGGGAGAAAAAAAAATGAGATTTTACCGAATATTCACGTTTAAGACACCCCTAAAACTAAAAAACATATTTTTGGAAGATTGCCTAAGAACATAAAAACCCTTTGAGCTGGACAGTGAAATTTGGTATATGATCTTCACATCAAATTTGTAAATTTCTAAAATCCATTCTCCAGAGAGTCTGGCTGCTCGGGTACAAACTAATGCAATAATTACAAAGCATAAAAATCTGCATAAGTAGAATTTGGTACACAAAGTTTACATCGGAATGTGCAAATTCATATCCAGTTTCTAGCCAAATCCTCGAGAGTTGGCTGTATGTCGGTCTATATTTTTGTATACATGTAAATGCGATATTTTAAAAGCGCATAAATTAAATAAATGAAAATTGGTGTGTTATCTTTTGACTATAATTGAAGTTCTGTGTCAAATTTTGGTTTGGTCAAATATTCATTTTTGTCATTCTTGTTTACTTACCGCAAGGCAGCGATTAATTACCAATATATATGTGTGTGTGCATAGATCTAAGATTGCAGGCTCTTTCTTCATTATTATTTGCAAATGCTTAATTATTGTTAATGCACAAGTACCTGTTTTCTGCACTATATTACGAACCGCGCAATTCTGATGTATGCGAATCTGAAAATAAAAATCTGAGCACTCGTGGCTTTTACGATCTTGTCGAATGCCTACAGTTTGAAACGGGGGAGAGTAGGATAACTTCTCTATTGGAGGGTTTGCAAAAAAGTTTCGATGTGACCACTTCTTATTTCTTAAATTTTGTATTGTTTACAAAATTAATTGAGGTATTGAAAAATAAATTAGAATGTGACATTTTTAGTTACGGAACTTGATAATATCCTATCTTATGATTGTGATTTTGGGGAACTATGGATTTTATCGGACAGTCGCAGTGTACTACAACATCTTAGTGGCTGGTACTCTGCAGGTGATGAAACCACCGTATCTATTACGCTCAAACTGAGGAAGATCTCTCAGAACCACAACATCCACTTTCAATGGATTTCATCACATAAACATTAATGGTAATGAGGTCGCTGACAGATTGGCCAAAGAGGGTTGTGAGAAGGAAACGGCCACTGGCTCTTCACTTACTTATCAAAAACTGTACTCAATTGAAAGATCTAAATTCAATTTAATATAGCGCATTCCTCCTGCTCACCAATAGCACACGGGAACATCCCCTGGCACTCTGTTGGAAATCAAATGTGATCGTGGCTCCCAGACTGCTCTGGCTAGATTAAAAAGTGTCCACCTTAAGTGTCTTTCCTTTGAAAGTGGTAGAAAAATCCACCCCACTTGTAAAAAATACTGTGACCATCCAGCTTCACCGGATCACATTCTGGGTTGCATCGGACTTTCTAAGGAAGACAATATCCGATCTCCTTATTGTTATAGATTTTTTGATAGTCAACAAATTACTGGAGCTGATCTGACATATGTCAGATCTTTTGAGGATAAACAAACAAACAAAAAAAGAATAGAATAAAGTAAATATTCGCATACGGTATACATTTAATAATTTGAATAGGAAAAGATATATATACCAAATTGTAGAGTTTTTGTGTGTATGTGTGAAACCAATTTCAAGATTATAAGGACGTTCTGATTTGCTGAATTTTGATAGTTTATAATGATTGGTATTGTGCTTGAAAGAATGGAATTTTGATTCAAAAGAATGAGAAAGATGATCATATATTCCAGATTAATTAAAACTATTCTGAATTTTAATTACTCGACCATATTATTACGAATTTTCAAAATGAATTAGCTAGATTCTTAACAAGTTAAAGATTCAAACTTTTGTTCTGCATATAAAATATTCAGTTGTTTCAACGTACCCACGGCAGTCCCGATTTTCGTCTATTTGACCCAGACTGAAACAATGCCCCAAAAATTGAATTTAGTGTTCCAGATTGTCGCTTTTTTTTTACACATTAATTAGTAGTTTTATATTAAAAAGAGAGATTAATTAGATTTGCACATCTGTACATAATATAAAATGAAGTCTCTTGAAAGCGTCTGTATGTTTGAAAGAGAAAAACTCGAGAAATACTTAACTGATATTGGATATATTTGTACCATTTTGTAGGACATTTATTGGCGAAGGTTTTAGTATATTGAAGTAATATTAAAATTTAAAAAAGGAGTTTTATAAGTGCGATTTTAAATATTTAAGAACTGCGGATGGAATTACAATACATTTCAAGCTGCATGCAGAGCCATAGTATTGTTCCAAAGCGATTCTCACTGGGAAAATACTTTTTCAGAAGCTGCAATAAGCAGTTTGCCAACTTTACTTAGGTATTTGTTTGCTGTTATTATTGTTTTCTGTCATGTTATAGATTTGTTGACGTTTTGGAATAATCAGCAAGAAAGCATGTCTGTAAATATACTGAGCAAAAAACGAATGCAACTGGCATTAGAAGAAATGTAGTACAATCAAAGCATATTTGATGAAGCTTTGATCGAAATCAACAAAATACTAATATCTTGCAAACAAATCTATAGGAGACTTTGGTCTTCCTTTGCCTGATAACTTTCATCTAAAGCCAAGCAGTAATGAATATTCAAGAGAGTTATATGATCAATCTCGGATGTTAGAAACCATTGCACTAACGACTCAACATGGATCAGAAAAAGGCTTATGGCACAATAACATCTAAAATAAGAAACAGAGATGGCAAACTGTTTTTCCTGGATGCTCCTGGCAGCACGGGCAAAACATTGGGATTAATTTGCTACTGGTATTCTATAAACAGATTTAATCCCAGTGCTATCCATTCATATGATCGACCGGGGAATCCGAAAAAGCAATACAGTTGTTTTATGTATGTATTTAGGGTTATTTTAAAAGAAAATCGACCAAAAATTCCTGTTAGAAAAATGTACTCCATACCATAATAAAAATGCAGGAAAAAGTTTAATGGATTTAGCCGAGATAATTGGGAATTTTCCTTGACTTAAAAAAAGAGGCTCATCTAAAATTGAAAAATCTGTTATCCGGTATTATCATTGAGTTTTACGAGTAAAATTTAAATAGCAAAGAAAGTAAAATAATAATTATATAAAAAAAAATCTGAAATTTGCATTTTTTTTTTGGGGGGGGGGAGGATTTGTGGATACATTTTTCATTTTTAAGACGAACCCTTTTAGGTGACACGTTACTTCTCTGGCTATACGAGACTCCGTTTTGAATTTAAAAGGCTTAAAAGAACTCTTAGCCTGATTTTTGTTTGTTTGTTTGTGTTTCTTTTATCCGACTTACCTGAATTAGTTATTATCCAGTGTTCTACACTGCACTTTTGCTGATAATTATTTTCATCATGTTCCTTTGCTGCTGATATAAAATGACCATGAGCATGGTTTATGTTTACTTCATCCATTCCATATAATTTCTTCTTGCTACAGTTTTGCTTTTCTTGTTTAAGTTTTCTTGAATTCGGAAGTTCTGTAGTCATAAGATTCTGCATTTAAAATAAATAGAAAGCAAATTATTTGAAATGGTAAGCGAATACAAAATAAGAGGTAAATTAAATTCTCCAATAGTAATCTGCTGTTAGTTGATTCTTTTGTAAAATCAGCTGACAGCATATTTTATAATAGAACCTTACTTTTTTTGAGAGTATAATTATAGGATAATGCTTTTATTCTATAATAATCCCATTCAAAATGAAAAGCAACAGGTGTGCTTTTTTGAATGGACCTCTTCATTTCAGACCAGGAGGGAAAACCGGAGAGGCAGATTTCTCTTTCTCTTCTCTTTTCAGATTCCCGTAACATACTTTCAGATCTTTTGGCCTTCAATATCAGGTTTAAAGTCCCATTTCGTCGACCCGTTCTAGTCTTGAGACAGGTATAATTAGCCCTATTTTCTCTCGTGATTTTTCGGGTTTCTTTGATATCTGTTCATTTAACCGACAGTTTGCGGGAAAATCCCGATCATCATTCACAGGCGGGGATGGTTTTACTACGGGTTAGATGGCAGATTTACGACCATATCCGTAAAAGAACGGACGGACATTCGCACTAGACTGACATTCACGGCATGACGGTATTTAAAGTCCCGCTCCAACGACCTATGCGCTTCTGGAGATTTCAACACTCTCCCCTCTCGTGGTTTTTCGAGGTTCTTGGATTGCTGTTCAGTTTGCCGACAATTTGCTGGAAGCTCCGAATCCACAGGCGGGGTTGGTCCAACAATGGGCCAGTTGGCAGATTTAAGTCCATTCCTGTAAAGGTCACAAGCCGTCGGAACGCGGCTTAAGGTGGGTTTACACTCAGCGAGTTATAAGATTCTAGTAAGTCGCGCCTGTGCTGAAGGAAGATTGCGCATGTGCTGAAGAGCGGACATTGGCTAGTGCTTGTCTTTATGAGCTAAGTACTTGCTACTGTACAGTTTCCACACGGTCTTACTGGATGGATTATAGTTGACTGAGTGTAAATTCTACTTTAGTTGGAATTGGATATCAGTGTTACCAAATAACTAACTTTTATGGCTGAAACTTTCCCTGGTATAATTTAAATGAAGAGTGCAAAAGAAATAATGCTAGGAAGCGTGTAGCATCCGATCATTGTATCTCTTTATCAGGAATTTTTTTCCCACGCTAAAGCTGACGAACTACCAGAATTAAAGCGCATGGCGCTTTTTTGCTTCATTGACACCATTTCATTGTAATACCATGCCTTTCATTTATGGACCAGTTTCGCGATTTATTTACTGTGTATAATATTAAAAAAACTAAAAATAACTATCCATAATATAAATAATATTGAGATAAAATACTTTGAAAAATGTCTGTCTATTCAGTGATAAAACATTTTCTTTATTGTTTATTAGTTATTTTGTGTTAGTCTATATGTAGTATAAAATGAAATCTCCTGAAAGCGTCTGTATATTTGAAAGATAAAAACTCGAGAAATGCTTAACTGATAATGAAGATATTTGTACCATTTTGTAGGGCATTTATTGAGGAACGTTTCAGTATATTGAAGTTATATCAAAATAAAAAAAGGAGTTTTATAATTGCGATTTTAATTATTTTGCTACTATGATTCGCGCCTGCATAAAATAGCAGTATCTGTGCTTTGTACTTACCCGCGCATGTGCGAAAACCTCAAAAACCTCGCATACGCAAATAGCAAGAGCTGTGATACGTATATGCGATACATTTCTTTGTTTACGTCTGATTTTAAACAGCAATTCAAAACTCATTATGCCCAAAAAATTAACAGATATTGGAGATATTAGTACTATTTTTAGGGCATTTATTGCCATGAACATATTGTTACAAACCTATAATTTTGCTTCCCAGCGTTAATAGTGTCATCATAAGAAAGATCGTTTTACAGTCATCTGTATTGGATGCTGCCGGATGTCGAGCCAGTGATCCCAGAGCCTGGCTACAAACTTGGCGATCCATTAGGAACCGAGATACGCCTAATTGATCTAGAAGACTCTAACCGTCTGCCTCCCGGAACTATAAAAGCCCGGCACTCTCACGCTGTGTGTGTCGTGGGGTAGTCGGAATCGTCGACAAGTAACGAGCCGTCCCAAGAATAGTGAAGCAACGGCGAATTACCAACGTTGTGTGGAGCGAGTACTGAATTGCTGTGTGCCGAATCCTGTTGTCTACTGTGGAGGCAGCGTCGTATATTGTGTGTAGCCAATTGTAAGAAGTAGGGAGTCGACAGCTAAAGCGAGAGAAGACAGCGATAAGTTCAGACGCTGGAGAGACGGTAGAGCGAAGCTCCCAGGATTACCTCTCCTGCTGGATTCTGTCTAGCCGCTTCGTGTGCTGTGGACGATTACTATTTGTGGGCTACTGTCTGCTGTAGTGTGCTGTCCCGTGTTCGTCTCTGCTGTAAATATTTGTCGCCTTTGTGTACTCGTGTTCTTCGTGTAACTAAACGTCGTCGTTGTTTTCTATTGTCGCTTGCTGATAAAAATCTGTAACAATATCATATTTTTACCTTTTAAAAGTCTAAATATTTCTGAATGTGTGCTGTAAAAAATGTTTTGCAGTTATTTTTCATGATTTCTAAATATAATTTTATGTTTGTTTGATGTTGCGTGACATGGCCATGGTATATCGGGTGGAGGGTAGACTTAAGTTTAAAGATAATTTTTCCTCCTGGATGTTATGCCACGGGCAACGCTGTTCAGGTACTGCTAGTGCTTTATAATCAGAAAAATATTTTAGTGTGGTCCAATATATTTCGACTCTTGATGCTAGGAATTGCACAAATTTTCTTGAAGATTCAATCTTACCTCTGAAGGAAAGGACTGAAGATTGGACTTTCCGATATTGTTCCTAGGTGCTCTGTTTAGATACCACAAATGACATTTGCCGCAGGGAGACTTCTTTTTTTGAAAAACAGGATTGACCGTCAGTGTGTGACGAACAGCATTCTGGAAAGGGAAGATGAAAATTTCTTACCAAATCACTCATAAATAATAATAATAATAATGAACATCACCTTTCATAACATTGCTTTATCAATCATTCACTTTGTTAGCATTTTTCATCTTCTCCAAATAAGAAGTTAACATTTACTTTAATGTACCCATTGAGCCTGTTATTATTATGGTAACCTGAATAAACAAGGGGAGTAGTACTGCTAGCAATCTTATTCATGATATTTTTGCCTTGTCAGCCATCTTGATTTTTGACTTCGACATCCTCAACCATGTTGGGCACATTAATTACATTTCAATTGTAACTTTTGGAATTCTCTTTGTTGAAAACGCAAGAAGCTAGAATGATGAAATTCGATACGAGTTCTTTACTCTAAAATTATATATTTCCATCATATTTTTGACGATATCTTCTATCTTTTTATTCGCATGCGTGAGATATCATAGATCCAAGTTATATTGAAATAAAAGAACGAACATTTAACATAGGATTTTGATAGTTAGACTTAAGATTAATGTTCGTTTTTTTGCTAAGCACATCAAAAATTGTTTCAATCATCCAGGAATTCTCCATCTTGGATGGCAATCAGAAAAGATAACAAAAGGTTTTTAAGGTTGCAATAAAAAAATCCTCTCGATTACATTTGGCGAGATATCGACCCGAAATAACTCAAGTTTGGCAATCGGTTTTGTAATTATATGTGTAGATATCTAATTTTGGACCAGATCCTCCTTTAGGTAGGTCATCTATCGGTCTGCACATTCATGTGTAAATGAATGGGATAATTTAAAAATGCAACGACTTAGATAAATGAAATTTTAAATTATTTTTTCGCCAATATTGTAAAGCTTGTATGAAGATCTGATTCCGGTTGGACGAAAAATACCAGCTGTGTGGTATTCCCGCTCTCGTATACTCTCTAATAAACTTATCATGCCAGAGATATAATCAAAGGTGTGAAACTTGGGCATTCATCAAAATCTCGAGCTCGAATTTTTTGATGATTATTATACTTTCTCTGTAATGCGAAGTAGAAAAGATGCTCAAAATGCATACTTGAATATTTGCATTATTTTACGAAACACAAAATGTGTAACATGTTTATAAAATTTAAAATAATAAATCAGTCTATAAGTTTTATCAATTAATTTAGAATTTAATGAGTATCAATTAATCTTTTGCATACGGGCGCCAACAATTCATTTCAAGAATTGAGGAAATGTCAAGTATATTTCAGTAAGGCAGCGCAAAGCTATTTCACTGTTTCTTTAAAATGTCACCCTACAAAGGAATTCGACCTTCAAACTTTCATTATTTTGAAGGATGGGTAGATTAATTGTTTCACAAAATATCATTTTTCGTACGCTTCGAGAGCCATCCTTTCATTTAATGATCATAGAAAAATGGGACTACTTCCCCTTTTTTTTTTAATTTCACGTGTTCTTCGTTTTTTTTGTATTTGTGTTGTATTTAATGTATTATCAGAGTAAAACTTAGCAGATTATCATTGCTTTATCAGATAGTTTTGGTTAAATCTATACATAGTATAAAATGAAGTCCCCTAAAAACTGTATGTTTGAAAGAGAAAAGCTCGAGAAATACTTAACTGATATTGGAAATATTTGTACCATTTTGTAGGGCATTTTTGGGGGGAAGGTTTTAGTATATTGAAGTCATATCAAAATAAAAAAAAGGAGTTTTATGATTGCGATTTTAATTATTTTACTACTACGATTCACGCATGCGTAAAAAGCAGTATCTGTGTTTTGCACTTATTCGCGCATGTAAGAAAACCTCAAAATGCGCATGCGCAAATAGCAAGCGCTGTGGTTTGCATATGGGATACATTTCTATATTTAGGTCTGATTTTAAACAGCGATTCAAAACTCATTATTCCTCCCCCCCCCAAAAAAAAGAAGAAATTCAAGCTTGGTCGGAGCAAAGCACATTAAATGCCAAACGCTTTGTTTGTTGCGCAATAATGAAAATGTAGAGGAAAGAAACATTCGATTAGCGAATATCAGAGAAAGAATGTCCACTCTTAGGGAAGAAGTGTCTTCTGTTGAGAGAAGTAACTGTCTTTCTTTAAATGGCACTGCAACTGAATTACAGAAACAGAATGAATCTCATGAGAAGCGAAGTGATGGCCCAGCCAATATAGTTTACAAAGAAATATTATGAAGCTAGCTGAATTTTATTTTCATATCAGATTATATAGAGTTAATAAGCAAATGTGGAACAGTGGGCACACTGTTTTATTTGTATATTTTTAAATTTAAAAACAGCTTTTCTATTGTATATTTTTAGAGAATTGTTTTGTCTATGAATATATCATATTTTTACTTTTTTAACAGTCTAAATATTTCTGAATGTGTGCTATGAAAATTGTTTTGTTACTTTTGATGATTTCTAAATATATATTTATGTTTGTTATGTTGCGTGACATGCCCATGTCATATCGGGTGGAGGCTTAAGTTTAAAGCGAATTTTTCCTCTTGGTTGTTATGCCTCGGGCAACGTTGTGCGGGTACTGCTAGTGAGTTGTATGCATCTGTGAATATAAATAAATTCATTGCGTACATGAAAACATTTAATTTTCAATATAAATAATAAGAATAATTTATTTACAAATAATTTTATGTATTTTTATCCATAGTTTAAGATAAAAATGTATTTAATGGATAATATAGAATTCCAAACGATTTTTACTTTTACTTATATAAAATACAGAGAAAGTACGATAATAATCACAAAAAATTCGAATTGGAGATTTTGACGATTCTCTAGGTTTTACACCTTCCTGAGTTCGAGAAACACATATTTAGAAAATGCCTTCTGTCTGCGAATAGGATAACTCAAAATCTGTTTGAGCTAGATGTATGAAATTTGATATATGGTTAGTATACCAAATTTGTAAATTCTTATCAAATATTGAGCAAAATCTGTTCATAGGTAGTCTGTCTGTCAAGCCGCGGAATATACTTTAATATAATAACTACAAAACGAAAACAGCCAGATAGATAAAAATGTGACACACAGATTTAACATCTATAATACACACCGACCAAATTTTGAGTCACTCCAGCGAGGGATTGGTGAACTTTTGGTCTGTACTTTCAGAAACATGTAAACGCGATAACTCAAAAACGAAAAACTTAAATATATCATATTTGGTATGGGATTTTGTGACTACAAGTGCAATTTTGTATCAAATTTTTGTTTTAATTGATTGAGAAATGCATATAAAACATAAATTCGATTTTTGGATACTGGTAACGCATACTAGGAATTAATCGCCAAATAACGCCTAGGATGACACGATAGATTCATAAAAAAATGCTGAATTCACTCCAAAGTTAATATTCCGTAACTAATGTACGCCAATGCCATATAAGGCATTCTCTGGTGTGACAAGTTTATTAGTGCGTATGCGAGAAAGTTTAGAAGGGACCACTCTCGCAAGTTTAGTTATATCATTCACACAGGCACGATTATATAAAACAATAAATGGTCCTCCCCTCCTGACAAATTTGGTTCAAAACTTTATACACGATTTTTTAAATTTTATTTAATTTACGAATATAAATTTTATTTTATTTTGTATACAGTTTCATTTAATACACTGATCTCATTTACATAGGTCTTTGCGTTTTAAAATTATCATGTTCAGTTGCACGTGGACAGATTGGTTTCCTTTTAACGAATGTCGTTAAAATTGATAGAAATCTCTTATTGTTTTGCAATAAGATCTCGGCCATAGTTCTTTTAGATAGCACATTTATTACATAAATATAAAAGATGGCCTCTTTTATCAAGGTCATATAGCCAATTTCTATACCTTTACAGTTTGTTCCATTTGGAAAAATGCTTTAAATGACAGAAAGAATTATATTTTATGTTGTTTGAATCAATAAATATATTTCTCTAAAAGTTACGAAAGCTAATTTTTATACAATCTCTTGGTCCTGTCAATCATATTTAGTTAAATATTACCTAGGTACTGTAACATAAAACAAAATTCTGCAATGAAAACTGATCAACTTATGATCAATTATTATGAAATGCTGAAAGTCATTATTTTAGACGAATTTACTAATAAAATTTGGATCCTCCTAAGATAAATTAAAGGATCATTTTCAAATTGAAATTATGCATTACTGTGTTACTTTTTCAAATTGCTTTTTAACCCTTTCGCCGTCCTCCCCTGTCCGCGAAATTTCTGTTTTTTCTCTTTTTTCGCCGCATTAGAACAAACAAAAATAAAAACTCAAGCAAGCAAATATTTACAAAGCTTTTTAAATGTTTAAAAGTTTCAAAATGTAGAAGAACGCTTGAAGCGCTTTATAGCCGCCCTGAATGCACTTGACGCAATGTGCTTGTATACGATTCCTATTTAGTTTAACCTTCTATAATGGTCAATTTTAGTCATAAGATGATGGAATTTTTTTGTCATATGTTTCAAAGTGTCGGCAATTTTTTACTAAATGTGACATATGGAACCAGAGGACTGTATAAAAAGTATTTCAGTTTGTATACTTCATATACAACAAGATAAAAATTATGTCTATTGTGCTAAAAAATCAACAAAAATGAAAATTAAAAGTTTTCTTACCTTCCAGCTGATATCTGACGGTTTAAAGTCCGGAAACATACCACTACAAATAATAATAAAGGTTGCCATAACGAAACATTTTACGAAAGATAAATATATGACAAAATTTATTTGGATAGCTTACCAATTTTTAAATCTGACTTAGGTGGCTTAGAAATTTGTACTCACCTAATCCAGTTATAAATGCCTTTGACAGATGCTTCGCCGACTTCATAAAGACACCGAAATACCATTTCGGCCGTTTTCGAATACTTCGTTGGTTTGAAGTTTTTTATTGCTGCCTGTTTATATGTTCTTCTGCCTGTTTGCCCTAAAACAGAAGAAATTCATCGTTAAGTTTGTCATTTAACTGCAAAAATGTATTGTTCACTCTATCCGTTTGTAGTTGTTTGATTTAACCTTCTTCAAAAGTTAGAGGTATGTTTTCAAGAAATCAAAGAATTCATCATTTATTTATTTCAAAATGTAAGGAAACTCGGAACATAATAAGCGAATATACTAGTTATATGTCACGTCTTTGACGAAAGGATCAATTCATAAAATATTGATAAAGGGGTAGACCATTAATGCCCAGACTGTCTTTTCCCAAATGTATCAAACTATCATTATTTCCATGAATTACCAGTACCTCATATCTTTCTACATTTTTATTTTCTCCTATACGTAGTATAGAGAAAGTATAGCAATCATCAAAAAATTCGAACTCGAAATTTTGACGAATCTTTACGTTTTATACCTCCCTGAATTCGAAAAACACATTTTTGAAAAAATGTTCGCCAGTCATTCAGTTTGTCTGTGATAAAGATAACTGAGAAACCCTTTGAGCTAGACGGCTGAAATTTGGTATACGATCTTTACACCAAATCTGTTGATTTCTGTAATTTTGAATAAAATCTGTTCAGAAGTCCGTCTGACCGGTTGTTCGAATATAAGTTAACACAATAACTACAAAACGAAGAGAGGTAGATAAAATTAGGCCAAACCCAATAATGGATTTTTCGTAAATCTGTACTTTCAGAAAGATGTAAACGGTATAATTCAAAAATGCAATCATTTAAATATATCAAATTTGATATGGGATTTTGTGAATACAAGTGCAGTTTTGTGTCAAATTTTTGTTTCAATCGGTCGTGAAAAACGTGTCTAAAATACAAATTCGATTTTTGGATACTATTGACTTATGCCAGGGATTAGTCGCCAAAGATGACAGATTGATGCAGCAAAAATGTTAAATTCACGCTAAAAGTTAATATTTCGTAACTATTGTACGCCACTGCGTTTAAGACGTTCTCTGGCATGACAAAGATACAGAGAGAGTATGCGAGAAAGTTTCGGGGAGAATATCTTCGCTGGTTCGCTACTGCCTTTGGCAAATAGTTGTTTTGGTAGAATCAACTATTCTTAAGCATTTCAACTGAATATTTTAGGTAGCTTGACCTTAATGACTTCCTTAGAAAAATATTTTTAAACTTCAAATTTTTATAGACATTTTAATTCGTATTTTTTTAGAAGCCTTACAATGCTCTATTTGCTCTGCTGTGCTCTTTCCCTATTTTCTATCGATATTTTTATACATCCAATTTTCCACAGAAAAGAACAGCAGCTGTTAATAATGGGTGCACTTTAAAAATTCTTTTCTGTTGCTCGATTCTTCATTTAAATAAAACAAACTTTCAAAAATTTTATTTAAAGCTTGGTTTACATTGAAACTTTCTCATTATAGAAAAATAGGCCGATTTCCATATTTTGATCATCAACAACAGAAAGTAGCGGGAGTTGTTTCCCAGAAATTTTCCCGCATATGCTCTACAAGGATGTTTTTCCTCAACCACTGCAAGAAATTTTGAACCTTAAATATAATTATGAATTCCAAGAGTACTCAGATTTTTCTTTTCAGATTCCCTTACATGAGAGTTGTGCGCTCCGTAGCATAATAAAGAAAACTAGTTATTGCGGATTAATTGCACAGCACTGGCAAACGATAGTTACGAAACACTGATCTGTAGTGTGAATTTATGCGTGATATCTGGCGAATTTATTGAATTGGCGAATTAAACCTGGCGTAGAATCTGATGAATTGGTGTGCGGTTAACCCTTTATCTACTGCATTATGCACTACTGAAAATTTCTTCATAAATGTATATATATATATTTAGCTGCCATATTGAAAATTAAAGAATATACAAGAAAAAAAATTTCCCCGGTGCGAAATTTAATTTGTTAGAACTAATTAATTAAAGTGGTACTTAAAAGTACCGTCAGTACACTATGTATAAATTTCCTCATAAGAGAAAAAAATTACGGATGATATTTCTAATGAAATTTAACCTCTTAAAAATGCTAAATAACCAAAAAACACTAATAAGAGAACAAAGAAATTATCAAATTGACATAATTTTATTTTATACATAATAAAGGTAGAAATTCACATTTGATGATAATCATAAAAACATTTTTTTTTTCATTTACGCACAAAAATATATTACAAGTTGAGCATTTTAAATGCGGTTTTAATTGAATATTTTTGAGCGCACAGAATTCACAATGTCTTCGATTCGACACGAATGTTGGCCAATGGTATCCTCCATTTTCTAAACGAACATCATTAGAAACAGACAAATTTCCTTTTCTTCTCTTTTTTGCACAAAAAGTTTGTTCATCTCCATTAGATTTAGGTCTCCCTTTTCGTTTTGGTTGTGGTTTTGATTTTTTTAGTAATCCTTTGGTAATGCAGCGCTTATATTCGAGGGACGACATTTTCTCACGA